>CM046438.1:42629414-43229414 GCA_025506505.1 Flaveria sonorensis
GACTTTCAAATATTCCACGACGAACACCAATAAAATAATGACTTTCAAATATTCCACGACGAACACCAATAAAATAGGATTTGAAACTGAATATAGCATAAGTTGCAACTGCAGGTTGGTTTAGTGCATCCGCATTTAGATTTGATTTGCATAAGTGTTTTGTTCAGGCGCATTTGCTACAGTGATCATGCGCATTTCTTTTGTTCAGGCGCATTTGCTACAGTGTTCAGGCGCATTTGCTTCTGTCATCCGCATTTGGTTCATGCGCACTTCCTTGGATGCTTGGAATATTTTCTGAAAACTTTCATACGCTTTGTGCATGCACATTTGCTACAGTATTCATGCGCATTTCTTTGGGACACTTAGAATATTTTCTGAGGTGTTCATCCCCATTTGTCTATTCATCCTCATTTGTTTGCTCATCGGCATTTGTTTGCTCATCCGCATTTGTTTGCTCATCCGTATTTCTTTAAGGACTTAGAATTTTCTGAGATTTGGGGAAGTAGAATTTAAGTGCTAAGAAATGATGTTTTATGGTGGCTTATGCTTGTTTATATGTATGTATTGTATGATGATGATGTTCCATGTTATGTCTGATTGTGAACTATGGTTGATGTTCTATATTACATATTAGTATGTGACTTTAAGTGGTGTGTTAATACTCTTGTAAGTAAAGTATTATTTTAATAAAAGTGGAAGATAAAGATAATAAAAAGTGGAACGTAATGAATAAATTAAAAGTCTTGCAAGCATATAAAGGGGTTCACAACTCTTTACCGGTTGCCACCTCGATAGTGTGCCGAGTGCACACCTAACGGTCAGTCTTTGTGACCGATGGAAACGTGCGAAAACGGGGTCCTTGCCACTTGCTCCCAAGACTTTAGTCGCTTTGTGCACCGAAGATGGGGCATAGCAGGATCTGGATAGAAGTGAAAGATAATGAAGTATGAAAAGAACGATTATGAACGATGATAATGGATAATAAATGATTATTATCAAGATGTACGTATGATGTGTGATCACGAACGAAAGTAAAGGAAATGTTTTTATTAAAAGTAAAGTATTTTATTATATAAACTAACACTCACTCAGCAACGCTGACTTTTATATGCATTTTCAGTTGGCTGGTAATGTTGTTGCTGAGGATGGCACGGGGGTGAAGCTACTTGGCGGGCAAGGACTGGCATCTATCTCATGCAATAATAATGATGTCGTTTTGTAATGCAACTAATTGATTTTTTGTAATCTTTTAAACAACGATGTATTACTTGGCAAATGTATTTATTAATGAATGAAATTGTTTTTGATGAATTATTCTGCTGCAATGTTTTATTTACTTAATAAATCTTAATGTATTTTGATATAAATGATGCTGTGAATGACCAACTGTGGGGTTTCTAGGAACAAGGCATTACAGATAGATAGGGCGGTGGCTAAGTCTCCAAATGTCCAACTAAGATGGCACCTATCCTTATGACACCTGTTAATTAATCTTCTCCTGAAATACACACCCAAAATACGTCAACATAATGTTGGTGAGCTCATAAGTTTGTGACATGTTACCTTTCATGATGGATATAATATTTAGTAAAAGATTTAATTACTATAATAGTAATGACAATATAATACTCAAGGTGCACTATAAAATGTATCATAATCAAGCCTGACCCAGACTTACCCGTCCGAGTGCTAAAAACATCCCCTAATCCGTCCCTACTAGATTTTTGGGTTTATATGTGCCCTGCTAGGCATGGTAAAATTATACTAATTTGTGACACAATGATTATTGAATCTCAATAGGGGGTTTCCCTGCATAAAAACCCATTGTGTGCAGGGGATTTTCCAAATAGTACTATCCACAAATCACGCGGCTCCTAATAGAGTTAATGATTGTGCTTTGTTTGAGGAGAAGAGAAAGTAGTATTGCACCTCAAAATAATGACCAACAAGTATGTATTTCACCCCAAAAGTTTTAAAGTAAATAGGGGGTTCATGAAACTCACATGCGGGTTGATCACGAGTTAATTTGGAAAGCTGGGATGCTACCGACTGGGAGGGTTTCTAAGTTTATTTTATATGAATTAGTACCTCATTAAGTGATCAATTAAGCCAAACCCTCAAGTTTTTGATTTCCTACTTGGCTTGATGATTTCCATTACACACGTGTAATCTTGTTTTAGGTTTTTGAGTTTTGAGTTCATATCTTGAATTTTCTTAAAGTTTAGGTCATATTATTATAATTTCAGATTATACTGGTTCTTATAATGGTGATATGGTCCCAAAACAGTAAGGTTTCAATAGATGGAAAATTTGGTCCCTTAACCTTGGCAAATTGACATTTTTAACCCTAAACTTTGGAATTTTGCACATTAACTATTTATGATGGCTTCTATTGTTTCAAGTGGATTAAGCTACTGTAATAAGTTATTATTTATGTCATTAGGTCTTTTTTAACAGTTTCAAGAGCTTGTTTTTGGTTTAGATGTTTTATTGAGATATATTTAGAGGTTTCTATTTTGAGATCGTTGAGTGGTCCAAATGATGATTATAGTTTAATTATAACTTATTTTGGGTATTAATCAACCTATGGAGTGTTGAAGTTATGGCTATAGGATTGGTGAGTTATTTATTGCATTTTTAAATATGTGCCGAATCGCGATTTGGGTGTGTTTGTAATGTAAGTTTAAATCCATTGCTTTTATTAATTTTAAATTTTGCTTTAGTCTTATGATTCATAATCTACTGGAAAAATATCAATTTCATGAGATTAGTGATTTTATATATATTACATGATTTTTCTAATTATTAAGTCGGTAACAATTTTATATTAATGATAAATTTTGTAAAACCTTCTAGAAAACTGTATAACTGTAAAAAATTGTTTTTTATCTTATTTTTGTCATTATTAAACCATTAGTTACTGGAAATATTGAGTCTTAAGTTGTTTTGACGTTAACGGTTCGGGTTTTAACGGGTTTTTGGGTTTGGGTTATCTTTGATCAAATTTTTGTCATATGTAACTTTCATATACTTATTATCATTCTTAGGTTCTGGATTTTTCACTAATATTGCTCCTAAGCTTGTTTTTATTAATTTTCTTTATTTTCAAATGTATAACTTTTGTTTTTTTTACTAAGGAAATAAAGTCTAATAATTATGAAATTTAATTTCTTGGCATTTATTAATATTATAAGTCTACTGGAATTTTTATATAATCAAGCTTTTATAGTTTTGCCATTTTCATTACATTGCTCTGTTAGTCTCGTTAAGTACCCATTAAGTCTTGGTTTTTCTACATTAAGCATTTTAGTTTGTTTTCCCATTACCAAACAGTCCTATAAGATAAGTAATATGTAACTAACCCCAAATTTTAGTAGTTTAGGTCCCCAACTTGATTTCTAGAATTATTACAAAAGTTATTGGATTTCCACACTTTACGTTATTCATAAAATACAAATGGTTATTCGATAAGTTATGAAATTTTATTTTTTAACTTAAGTAATTTTCGATTCCATAAATATTTAAATCATACTTTATGAGTTTAGATTATATATTTTTATATTTTGTGAAAAAAGGGTTTTCGGGTGCTAGCTTTGCTAAAACCAGTTTTATGATAAAGGAAGGTTATGAGAAAGCTTTTATATTACTTTGTTACTGGAAAATGAGGTTTTTTAGAATTTTATAAGATGTTTGGGTGTCATGGGGTTTGTTGTGTCACTATCGTGGCGATACACGATGTTTCGCGTGTTTTCGGGTTTTAACGGGTTACCTCGACGTGACGATTAAACTAGTGAAGTTCAAGAGTTTAAGTGAGGGCTTGAGATGACAAGAGAATTCTATCCAAAATAAGGGATTAGACCAGGTCTTAACATGGAAAGAAATAGATGATAAAAACTAGACGGTGAACAAGTGTGTAAGTTGTATGATTACCTTGGCTTAGTGGAGTTGGTGATGATTATACTTGGGTCAACTAGAGCTTCAAAAAGGCCATAACTTCTGTATTCTTGGATGTGCAAGGTATTTTTGATTGTGTGATCAAGTAATGGAGATTAGAGGGAGTTTAAAAGGTTACTAAGATGAAAATTTAAAGTGTGGAGGTGAGGGTGATGGTTGCGGCTGTAAATGGGGAGAAAGTGTAAGGCGCTGATTCCAGAAAGCCTCACAGTTAATCATTCACAGCATATCAAATATTTAAAGCATTTATTAAGTAAACATTGTAGTGGAAATTACTTTGATTTAAACTTGTCATGACATAATTCAGAGATAACATTAACATTGTCTTAAATACATCAAACAAGTTTTAAAAGAGTGTTTAATAATTTATAAAATTAGGATGCTAGTCTTTGGTTGCCACGAAGCTTTGGATCCATGCCCTCATCCTTCTAAGCCCAACAGCTCACCTGTCAAACTAATATGCATACAAAAGTCAGCTTCGCTGAGTGAGTTCTAGGTTTACTTTATCAGATAATCTTTTAGTGAGATATGTTAACTTTATCATTCTAAAGTAGTCATCACTAGAACAAACATTTACTATACACATTTTGTCACTTTATCAATACCTTATCATTAAGATTTTCACTTATTTATTATCTATTACTCTTCTTTATCCGTCAATTCCCAGTTACTATGTCTCGGGATCTTCCCAAGGGCCAAACCCCCGCTTGTGATGAACACAAGACTTTATTTAGATGTGCTTGTGATAAACACAAGACTTTACTTTATCCATGAGAGCACAACAAATACAACTCTCCTTTATCCTTTGCTTGCAAGACTTTACTTTAACAGTAGTACATGGTTACGAGCTCAATAACATTTCTTTAGGTTTCACTTTCATCTTTAATTATACATATACTTATACATGCTAAGAATCAACTTATAGTCCATATATTCACATTCTTTAACAAAAGAATACAAACAGTATAACCGACCACAGCAGGGGTTCGGGGGCGGCAGCTCCTTATAGCGGGGTTCCAGGGGTGGCAGCCCCTAGTGGGGTCAAGGGGCAACGCCCTTGGCTGGGGCCGGGTTGCCAGGTCATTTTCTACACAGTTTCGGTAGCAGTTTTGCTGCCAAAATCGCCCAACTTTAGTTGAAAATTCCTAGATTCGTTAAATCTACCGTTCTACCTATGCACTTGCGAAATTACCAGCGAAAGTTTCGCTGTAAGGAGATTTTCTTAGTTTCATAGGAAGAACTCACAGTTTCGCAGGAAGAACTGGCAGTTTCGCTAGACGTATAAAAATGACGAACCAGCTCGTTTTTACCCTAAAATCTCAACTTTTTACGTCCAAAACCATAGTTTTTCATCCATAAAACTATATCTAAGCTTTTTACATGATTTCATACGTAAAATTATGACCTTTATGTGATTCTTTGCAACTTTTCAAAACCCAAAACCCTAGAATCCAGATCTGATCTAAATAGGTGTTTAGATAATGATTCTTACCTGGATTTTTTGCTCTTTTCTTGTTGTTTGATGCACCAACACTCAGATCTTCAATCCTTTAATTAATGCAACTTCAAACCTTTGATTTTTTCCACTTTCTATCTCTACTCTCTCTCTCTAAAATGTTGGTGGCTTGGGTTGCAAATTAGGAAGAATGAGGCTGATTAGGGTTGTTTAATGGCTAATTATGGGCCCTTAAACACCACAATCCCTTAACCCATAAGGTTAATTTGGCCCATAATCTATTTCTTTCACTAATTTATATTAAATAACCCTTAACTAAGCCTATTATTATTAAATTGTTCGCTTCGACTTTCAGGGCGTTACTACAAGAGAGAGTGTAGATCTTGGATTTCTCAAGATTTGATTTGATTGTTGAGTGGAGTGTGATCAAAGCATGGATCTTGGCAAGATTTTGGATCTTCCAAGCCATGCAATTGGAAGGATAGGTGAATAGGGTGGGTGGTGGTTTAGTGGTTAGGTTCTTACGTTTTTGTTTTATTTTAATTGGGTTTACACAAGACAAATATAAGTATGCATGTATATATATGTGTCGTATGTATGTATGTATAATGTGTATGTGTGTCGTGCATGGATATACACATATGTGTGTGTGTGTGTCATGTGATGTGTTTGTATATATGTGGGTATGTGTGTGTGGCGAATGTATATATATATATATATATATATATATATATATATATCTTATATATATATATATATATATATATATATATAAGATGTATTTCATTTATCTATAGGTGTTAGTGTGATGTATCATTTTATAATTGCATAAGTATATAATTATGCATATATATACATATATATAATATGTATGTGTGCCATATGGGTGGGTATATATATATATATATATATATATATATATATATATATATATATATATGAGTGTGTTGAGTTAATATTTTAGGAGTGTAATAAAATTACATAAGTATTATAATAATCTTTTGTCTTGTTATAAGATTTAGTAGGATAACGTAGGATATTGTAACGCCCCAGAATCTCTAAGCGAGCAACTTTGTAATAATCGGTTAAGTTGGGGGTTATTTAATAAAAAAGAGAAAAAGAAAATGAATTATGGCCTAATTAGCTTCATGGGCTAAGAATTTGATAGGTTTAAGGGCCCATAAGCACCCATTAAACAACCCTAATCAGCCATCTTTCTCCTCATTTGCAACCCAAACCTAGCATTTCTAGAGAGAGAAAGTAGAGAGAGAAAGTGAAGGAATCAAAGGTTGGAAGCTTTGTTGGTTAGAGGATTGAAGATCTGGTTGTTTGTGCTTTAAAACAACAAGGAAAGAACAAGAAAGCCAGATAAGAATCATCACCCAAACGCCTCTTTAGATCAGAATCAGATTCTAGGGTTTTGGGTTTTGGAAAGTTGCAAAGAATCACAAAAATGTCACATTTTTTATGTATGAAATCATGTAAAAATCTTAGATCTAATTTTATGGATGAAAAACTAACGATTTTGATGTAAAAAGTTGAGATTTTGTGTTAAAAACGATCTCGTTCGTCATTTTTATACGTCCAGCGATACTGTCAGTTCTACCTGCAAAACTGTGAGTTCTTCCTGTGAAACTAAGACAATCTCCTTACAACAAAACTATAATTTCATTGATAATTTCACAAGTGCATAGGTAGACCTGTAGATTTAGCGAATCTAGGAATTTCCAACGAAAGTTGGGTGATTTTGGCAGCGAAACTGCCAAGCGAAACTGCCATGCGAAACTGGCAGCGAAACTACGTGCGAAACTGTGTAGAAAATGACCTATTTGTGTGTTAACTTATATGCAGACTATGTGCCACGATCCTAGCTTAGAAAACTTAGACGTGATGTTGCTTACTAGCCGGGTGAGTTCTAGATCCCCCTTATTTACACGTTTTCAATGTTTTGGGGGTGATATGCATACTAAATATACGATTTTATGGAAAAGATTTCAAGAGGTTCTAACAAGAAAAATCGAACTTTTAGTTAAGCTTTCATAAATACTTTAGCCAGGGGCGTTGCCCCTTGGACCCCACTATGGGCTGCTACCCCTAGAACCCCAGTATCGGGGGCTGTTGCCCCCGAACCCCCGCTATCCCACAGAGGGTCGGTTATACTGTTTGTATTCTTTTGTTGAATAATGTGAATATATGGACTATGAGTTGATTCTTAGCATGTATATGTATATGTTTAACTAAAGATGAAAGTGAAACCTAAAGAAATGTTATTGAGCTCGTAACAATGTACCATTGTTAAAGTAAAGTCTTGCAAGCAAAGGATAAAGGAGAGTTGCATTTGTTGTACTACAGAATCTCAAACTGGATGCGTATTTAAGATGAGTTATATATGTTTTATGCATTGATTGACCAACTGTAAGCGTCCCGAGAATGGGGCCTTACACTTAAAGGCTGATGCTAACCAAAGATCTCTCAGCATGCATTCTGGAGTACAAGGAAGTTACTTCAAAAGATTTGAAAATGCACAAAGAAAATTCACTAAGTGTCAAATCTTCAGAAGCCAAACACACAAATCTTCCAAAGCCAAAAATGAAGTCTTCCAAAGCTTCAAGACAAAGTCTTTCGAAGAATAAAGATTGATTTCTTTTGAAGACATTAAAGACATGCTTTCTCTGACATTACTTTTGACAAAATCCGAACAACTTTCTGCCGCCAGCTCTGAAGACTCAACAACTTATACAAGTTGGTGATTATCTTCATACTTTTGTCAAATGTACATTATTGTGTCTGAGTCTGTAACTTTCCACGCTTGTACTTTTATCCTTTTTGTAATATATTACGATGTGAGCTATGGCATGTCATAGTTACTAGTCAAAAGGCTTTTTGACTCTACATTGAACTTGTTGTCTAGAGTAGTGTCCAGCTAGCCTTCAAAGTATGGTCGGCTGAAGGTTGTAGTATAAAACATCTCATGTAATCAGTCTTAGCACTAAGCCTTGTAACAATTGTAAAACACTTGAGAGCAATATACGTCATCCTTGAAAACCAATTTCTTTGTTCTTGTGTGTTCTTACTTTTGTTCTTTGTTTCTTCTTCTGATTCCCTATTTGATCTATTAAGTGTTGTATTCTCCAACTTGTGAAACTATTGCATAACCATAACCAGTCCTGCAATTGGTATCAGAGCTTTTTAGGCTCTTGATTGTACGATCTCATAATCTTAAAGAACATCATATCTTCATCCTTGCATAAAAAAATTGTTATCAGAATAGGCAGGGACTGAGATCAGGTGAAATAGCTCCTCCACACATATTATTATCAGTCAAAACTCTCCAAGGTGTGGAACTTATAAAGATGAGCTGCCTCTCATTGATCCTATCCAAAAGAAAGATGAAGATGAAGAGGATATAGTGAAGGATGAACCAGAAGTGAGTAAAGAGGTTCATCCTAAGAAAGGTCACTATACTCCTGGAGAAAAGAAAAAACCAAGGATGCCCAAGTCTGCTAGAAAGAATTTGATCAGGGCTACTAAAAGAAAATCAAAGAAAACTAAGAGATCAAGCCCACTTTCAATCCCAGGCAAAAACAAGCCTTATCTCTGCTGGGTTAGAGGTGAGGAAGACTGAATACTTAACTAAGAACTCTAGTACCAGGAGTTCTAGTTCAAGTTCAAACCATCCTAGTCAAGAGAAGAAGGTTGAACAAGTATGCACCACTGCTGCATAGCCTAAACCATCTAACTCCAAAGACACTGCTACATCATCTAAGAAGACGAAGAAGGAGCTGGAAAGAGATCAAGATCAACCTTCTCCTCATAACAAGATCCTTAGAAGTATGCCTATGGAATGCATCATGTGTGGTGGTACAACTCATTATGCTAAGGATTGCATTTAGAATCCTAAGAGTACCATCCACATGAACAAGAAGAAGACTTATGAGAGGAAGAAGAAAATAGATTAGGAAGGAAATTCACTTTGTAAACATGTTAAATATGATTGTAAATGTAATCCTCAGCATGATGATCTCCTATAATCCTAAGAGTACCATCCATATGAATAAGAAGAAGACTTCTGATGATCTCCTATTTTTATGATATGTTGTTAGGTAGAGCACCAAATATGAGTTATGTCTGGATGGTTGGAAATATAATAGGGAATACTATCTTCTGATGACATATATCTTTCATAGGTTGCTTTTGTCAAGTTAATAACTTCTTCATACTTGCGAAAACACTAGTTGTTCGCTCAACATCAAGAGGCCGCTAGAAAAGCTGTTGAACGAGCATTTGGAGTTCTACAAGCTATTTTTGCATTTCTACGACACCCATGTCATGTGTGGAACAAGTATATGATGGAGAAAATCATGGTTGCATGTATAATATGATGTTGAGGATGAACGAGACGCATACCTTAATAATTATGATCCATATGAATTTCTAAATGACAGGCCTACAAACCAACGACGAAGAAGCATGAGTGAAGATGATGAACAAACTTTTCAATACCCTACTCAACAAATTGGAAGCTTATCTAGTTATATGACCAATAGGGAATAACTTCGCAATAAAGAAGCTCATATCGCTTTAAAAAATGATTTGATTAAGCATATATGGCAAAAATTTGGCGTTGATGAATAACTATATAGTTTGTATCATTTGTAAGTCTAATTTTATATTTAATGCTACGACTGTAGTTTAGTTATTATATTTTATTAAGTATGTCTGATGAATATAAATAACTTTTAATTTTTTTAAAATTATTTTTAGATTAAATAATTACTTTTTGAAATAAAATAATTATTTTTATATTTCTATTGAGTTTGAATAAAAGTTTAAAAATCAGAAATTATATTTATATAAAAAATGTAGTGAAGATTGGTTGTTTATAAGAGTGAAAAGTTATGTTTAGGTCGGTTGTGTAGGTTGAAAAGAGATAAATTAGTTTATTTATTAAAACGTTAGGTTGGATTGGGCTGTGAATGTGAATAAAAAATTAAGTTAGTTTGGGTTGTTAAGATAAAAGAGTGAGAAATTATTTTTTAATAAAAGGCTGGGTTGGATTAGGTCAGCATAGTGGATGTTCTAAGACCACCCTTATTGGCAACTATTTGTTTAAGTTGATTGCCAAGTGTCCAAAAAAAATTAAAAATTAAAAGTTTTATAACCCCATGCCACAACCAAGTCACACAAGCAACTTAGGTTGCAACCAAATCTTGTGACACATGTCACTAAATTAGTGGTTTTCCATTTAATTTCTTTTTTTTATTTTCTAACAATCAATTTTACAAGTAGTAAAGATTGGGTTGTTAATGAGAGTGAAAAGTTGGATTTTGTTTTGTTGTATAGGTTGAAGAAAGAAAAATTTGTTTTTATTAAAAGGTTGGGTTAAAGCATCTCCAATAGGAGATGTAAAAACATGAATAGATGGTATCTTACCCATTCACAAACTCAAAATTACACTCTCTCTCCTCTTTCATCTCTCCTCTCTCTTCTTTTTTTCTCTCACATACTCATTTTTTCATGTTCATACCCATGAACTTTCTCCTACCCTCTCTCATCCACTTTACCATCTCTCTTCCAACTCATCATCTCTCTTCTAAAAACTCCTAAAAACATACTATTGGAGAAGCTCTTATGAATGAGGATAGTCTAAGCGGTTGCACGAACCAATAAAGGATATATTTTAAGTGAACCAAACATACTTTGACTCAGGGGCTATTTGGTAGTCTTTTAAAAATTCATAGCCTCTTAATGGTTAAGAGGTGATCATAAGTCTAAATGGTTAAGAGAAAACTATTAAGATGTTACCTCTTAACAAATAAGACTTAAGATTACCTCTTAACCATTAAAAGGCTATGAATCATTATAAAGTAGCCTTTTAATGACCATTAAGAGGCTACCTAATAGCCCTTTACTCCTTGATTGAACCTGGTTTTTCGATCACCAAGATTTTAATCAAACTCGCCAAACTGTTGTTAATTAATTAACTCTTGGATCGAAAGTAATCATAGCCCCTTGCTCCTTGATCAAACCTGGTTTTTTTAGTCACCTAGATTTTAATCAAACTTGCCAAATATATGTTAATTTATTAACTCTTCCATTAAAAATAATTTGAACCTCTTGTTCTTTTACTAAGTTATTGTTCACGTTTGCAATTTTCCACTTCGTCTCGATCGTTAACTTTTTGTTGCATTATCTATAACTTTGCACAGAACCAACAAATTTCCATCTTTCAACTTTAGTTGTTTGTTCTTTCTATTTTATTTTCTCTTTGTTAGCCCTTTTCATGGTTGCAAACACAATAAAATCGCGTTGCATATAAACCTTCTTCTATATTTTAGTCATACATATTGGCCCTAAAGCCTTCACGATTTTTGACACGGATTTTCTTTTTAATTATATGCATCAATGAATTAAAGTCGGTCAAACATTTCAAAAATAATCTGATGATGGTGATATGATATGTATTGAAATATATAGATGATCCAATTCAATAATAAACATATAAAATGTAGTGTTACTTTATTATTCCTAGTGTATGATACTTTTTTATATTTGCATGAGTTGGATGGAGTATTGGACCAAATAGATCGTTAGGTTGTATAAGAGATGAGTGCAGCTTGGATGGATCATTGGACTTATCAAATTAGTAGGCTTGGCCTTATTACAAGTATCAAGTGGTTGCCCTAGTTTGGTGATATATAAACAAAAGGTTGTTACACTCATCTTAAGATAATATATACATTTCCATTTTGTCTATGGTTTTTTCCTCATTCTTGATCTGATTAGTCCTTGGGTCTTCTTTACATGGGGTCTGATCATCATCATCTACAACCCTTGTTATGTCTGATCTACATCATCATGCCATCGATTGTGGTGTTCTTTGATTGTTCCAGCCTCTTTGATGCCCATCGTCTTTATAGTGATTGTCTAGGGTTTCTTCTTGTGTTCTTGATGAGTCTCACATTCAATCCTCATAAAGTTCTATATTTTATTTGAGTCGGTCTTGAGTCTTTGGTGTAAACAACATTGGTTTGGGTTAAATAAACTTTGATTTACCATTTATGACAAATATGTCCCGAATTGGATAGCCTTCCATTGAAATCTTTAATTGCACTTTTATCAGATGTCTAGAACCAAATTAATCAGTCACACCCACTATTTTTTCGATCAACAGAAATCCAAGAAAGATTCTAACGCACCCTTTTTTAATGCTGGTCACTCTCGATTACTACTCTTCCCAATCTATTATGTTTCATTTCGATTTGAATTGATGATACAAGCAAATGTTTCAATCAACTACCTTAACATAATTTGTCTATAAATTCTAACCATGTTACTTAACCGCCATATTACTTATATTAACCTAATTATACAATATGTCACACTACCTTAGGATAACTTAATTAATCTATAAATGTAGTTTAATCTTCAACACTTTAGATGTTAGTAAGTCTTGTTAATAGCTTGGATTCAAAGATAGATATGTGATCTCAATACACTTTGGTTTTCATGATGTCAAACAAAGTGCTAAACTAGGATCAATCGGTCAGTCTACATGCAAATATAGTAAGTTATGTGCTATTCTACTTTAATTGATGGGATTTTGTTTGCTTTCTTTTGCTACAAGTTGATGATCTTGATTTGGTTCTATTTCTTAGCACTATGCTCGAATTTAATCAGCTTTTGGTATTTGGAAGCGTTATACTGACTACTTTACTTGGCAACTATATGTTGTATAATTTGATGGATATTATGGAAAACTAACTAATAGAAGTGTGTATTAGTTACTAAAAGGGTGTTTCTTGATTGATAGACATCAAAATTTAAAGATTCTAGTTGTTATCATTATTTCAGTTGGGAGTGTATTTATAACCATGTCTTTAAAGTGTGCACAATATGTTCGATCAAGGAACCGTTACACTTCACCATGTTTAATTGTTATTTGAGTAACCAAGTTCAATGAAGAACACTGATTAGATGATCAATACTTGTGGATATACATGACAAGAGAAGTCTTGAGGGTATTAATTAAGTTCCATAAAGTTGAATTTTTTTTTATTTTGCAATCCACATGCATTCCAACCTGCTAACAAGAGATTGGCATCATGGATATATGAGCTGGGAAAGAGATGTTGTGAAGCAAAGGGGTTATCTATCCCTAATACAACTTTAAAGTAGAATCAGCATGTGGAAGGATAGATCCTAATACATGATTATTATGATATAAAGCTAGGAAGATATTATATAACCGTAGTCCTTTTAATGCAGTTGCTAGTTGAACAAAATAACTAAATTAATAGTCCTTTTGTGTAGAAGGTGTACTTAAACAAAAGATGATTCTATTCGTTAAGCATTACATAATACACGTAAATATCACACAACTTAAAAGACATTCGCTATCATAATATGATAGTGGTGGTAGCGCTTTGGTCTTGTATTCAAAACCATGAATAAGTATGTGCAAATTCAATGGTTTAATGGTGAAAGAAATGGTCATAAGTCAATATGTTATGGTCCTTCTATGGATGTAATGGTATGAGCGTGCCTTTGTGGCTTGCTAATAGTTGTAGAATTAGGTTATGGAACACGGTTGCTTCATCTAATGGAATAAAGTGATGAATATCACTTATGAACATGATAGATTCAGCTAACCGAATACAATTATGATTCCTAGATAATGTAATGTTATGTTATGTTATGAGTTGCCATAACGTATATGTGTTATGCAATGTCACATAATGTCATGATATATTATGCTATGCCATGTTATATCAATATGATACAAATGTTATGTTGCACATTAAAGTTTTAGATGATTTATCCAAAACTCACTCAAAATTGCTAACTTATAATGTATACATAGAGTGTAGTTTTGCCTCAAAGGCTTGTGAAGTCATGATTGACATGGAAGTGAAGGCTAACCTATCAAGAGTTGTGCATTTTGTTGTTTTTATATGATAAACCCTTATGTTTGTTTAATCTATATCTAAATATCTATCTATATACTACTATAATAAGTATAAAGGAAGGATAGAAATGTAATTTCAACCTAAATTAAGACGAATCGGCGCATGCCTAAATCCTTTCTCCTCTGCCACTTTCTTCCATCTATGCCCCTCTACAATCGACTCTCCGTTCCTTGCCCTCTTCAATCGACTCTTCAATGCCATAACCCAATCGTCGCTTAAAACAGCATCGACTCTTCAATCGACTCTTCATGCTTGGTTACCGTAAGCATTCATCATCATCAATCACATCGCGTTCATCACCATTAAAACAGCATCGGTTTCGCATCCCAATCGCGCTGCAATCACATTCAATCAAACTTCAACTATCCAACTGACCCGCCACTGTGTTTCATAGATTGAAAATTATAGGGGTTTACAGTTTGATTTCATGGTTAATCGATATGCGATTGGGTAAATGGTCGACTTACTCCTGGATTTCCCACGGCTAGACCGCTTTCAAATTTAATGTTTAGGATTTCCCACAAACTTGTAGACGTTATTTGCTTATCTCATTGTTGCCCATGTGAATTATTTTGGTTTTTGATGTGGGTTTGATTTGTTTACAGCTAATTGTGCCCCAAATTTCTTCAAGAACAATAACTTGCAATCTATGTATTTTTTGCACTAATTTTGAAAATTCGAGTTTATCGTTTTTTTTAATCTTTAATAGCTTTTTTTCATGCATATATGTGTTGAATTGGTTGATGATGCTATTATCTTATTGGGTATGTTAGTTTTGGTGATTCTAACCGACTCGTTGCTGCTGTGTTGTCTGGTTGAATTGAGAGGGTTAGGGTTGATTATTAAAACTTTATAGTAGTTTAAAGTGATTAGTATTGTTTCATTTGCGTAATTTGAAACACGCTATATTAGACATTGGTTTGTTTAGATCCATTTTATCATTATTTGGCCTGATGGTGTAACAGGAAGACGGTTTCAGGAACAATGATGAACAAATTGATGTTAAATCTGGGAAGATAATTTCACTACACATTTACATTTAGTACATGTCAACTATTCTATTTATATTTTGTAAAGTTATTGATGTAGGCATCCTTCTAAAACTTTATTGTATTATTATTGTAATTTATCTGTTTTTTATGTTTTGTGTTTATAAATTATGACAAGGAACTTGGACCAAGGCATCTCCATGGTCTTGAACTCATTTATGATCCTTACCGTCGTGCTAGATGGGCGGCTATCAATGCAATCGGTCATTTATCTACAAATTTGCGACCAGACTTGCAAAATGAATGCTAAGTTTATATGCTGCTGACATTATGTATGTTCACAATCCACGGCTGGAGGTGAGTGTATTGCTAATACGACTTTTATTATTTAGTGTGTATGTGTTAATTATAATAATGTGCCATGAATCATGTAAGATATTCTAGCACACTTCTGTTTAAAACAAAAGAATTAGTTGACTGTTTGACAATGCCATTGCTATTCTATCTATTTAATGTTTGGATAAAAGGGTTTATGTTTTATTTACACTAAAGAATAACTTGGTGTATGTATTGTCATATGTATGTTTTGCAAGCACATATTGCTTCAGTGGTATTCAATTATCTAAATCCATATATGAAAATTACTTGTATTGTTACAGGTACATCATTTTGGAGTATAAATTCATTGACTTTTTAACTCAATTTATAAATTGGAAAAGGTGCTTATCATTTAATTTTAATGTATGCAAATTTTGTTATGATTTTAATGTAGATTTTTTTGACCTGATCTATTTTTACCAGATTATAACAAAACAACTTTAACTGAGAGTATCTACCCTCTTAAATGTATTGAATATTTGTTCTTCTTTTGATTTTGTGATTTGATAAGTCAACTGAAACTAAAAGTATTGCGCTATTGATAAAAATCTTGATGGCACCCATTTTGGGTTGGTGTGTAAAATGGTGAAAGTCTGGATTGTGTTGATGTTGATCAGTGTGATCTGTCTCCTCTTTCTGCTGTGAAATCTTCTACAGAATATGTTCATTTAGAGCCTGTAACTCCGGTTTTGACTGAATTTCGTACTTGGAAATTTTTTGGCATGAATGAGATATGAATTATGATTTAAAACTGTTGGTTGAACCAAGGGATTTAAGATTCTTAAGTTGAATCACTAAAAATATCATATCTTGCTTCCATATATAGAATCTCAATTTCAAAAAATTTATTAATATGATATAATGCACTTACCGGTAGGAGAATTCATACATTAACAATTTCATATCTTGCTTCCTCCAGCTCAAATTCAGCTAATTATAACCATACATGTGTAAGACTAATTTAATGTATATTTAAAAATAAAGCTTTGATGATGCTTTGTTAAGCCATATAAGAAAGACTATCTTTTTGTTTCTTTCTCTCCATGATATATTTCAAGTTATATATTTTGGATTTGAAAATAGCTCACTTGATTGTAAAAAGTCAAAGTGTGGATCTTATAATTGTTTAGATGTATGTTTTAAAAGTGACTTATTGCATGACTTTTTATTCTGTTTAATTTTTATTTTTTCATCATGAATATGCAGATCCTTATGCAAGAAGTGTATGGAGGGTAAGAATTGAGCTTCTAGATGATTACCCTTATTCTTCTCCATTAATTGGTTTTGTAAAATGCAAGTGATTATTTTTTCGGCGACTTTATAAACTCATTGATTGCAATCTATGACCTCTTAAAAAAGGGTGGTGATTTATACACAATCAAAATTACTTCATGCATCTTCGGATTTGTTAAAGATGTAGGTAGTTATAGGTGTCATTAGAGTTGCACAAAACGGGTTTGGGCCGGATCCGGGCCCGGGTACAAACCGGGTTTGGGCCCAACCGGGTTTTTTGTACCCGGGTATTGGTGAACCCGGGTACGAACCCGGGTCGGGTTCAGCGAGATACAAACCCTACCCGGTATACCCGGGTCGGGTCGGGTTCGGTTCGGGTATGAAACCCGGGTTCAATCGGGTTTTTGCCTTTTTTTTTTTTTTCTTTTTTTCTTTTCTTGTGTGTGTGTCGAACATCGGGTCGTATGTTTTTTTTTTCTTATATTTTCTTTCCTTTTTTTTCTTTTTATTTTTCTTTTCCTAACCGGGTTCACTTGAATGACAAAAATTTAAACAACTTAATATATAAACATATACAAATTTTGAGCAGAAAATGTTACACTTATAATATACAAATATTAAATACTTTTTATATAAAACATTTGAATGACAAAGAAATTTAAAAAGAACATGAAAGACATATAACATTAAAACAACTTAAAAATAACAATATCGTCTAATTTTATCTACTACGAGATGCTTGATCAAATGCTAATTCTTCATCGGATATGCCAGAAGATACTCCGTCTTCTACCTCTTCATCATGTACTTTAGCTTCGAGTGTAATCTCGTCTTCGAGGCTTGTTTGGTCTTGTATACGATCCGTTGCGTCTAAGTGATCCTTTAAACAAATGCACATCTCCACTGTTTTCGGAGTTAGTCTTGTTTTTCATAATGATATTACCCTGCCACTAAGAGAAAAAGCAGATTCCGAAGCTACCGTAGAAGCTTGGACGCTTAGTAAATCACGGGCCATAGCAGAAAGAATCGGAAATTGAGATTCTTTTCCTTTCCACCAAGCCAAAATATCGAATGCACGATAATCTTCGGTAGTTATAGTGGAAATAAAATCCGTTCCACTATATCTACCGAGCTCACTTGTTGGGGTGTTACCCCTTTGACGTTTAGCCGTCACATCCTGAACAACATTCAACATAGTCAAAACAGGGTCTTTAAGCGAGGTACTAGCACTTGAGGTTGATCCGCTTGACATGGTTATGTTTACGTTAGGCCCATATCTATTTAAATAAAAATTATAAATTGTTTTCAAACTATGATTAAAATTTTCTTTTGCTTCGTTTGAAAAATCAGGGTTTTCGTCATGCATATTCAAATTGTCATATATCTCATCTATCAAACGTTCAACCCCCGCAACATTTAGAAACGGATTTAAAGCGGCGGCACACGTAAAAACGGGTGGTAAGTCCTTAAAATATTTTTTAAACTTTTCTTTCATTGGTTCTATCATTTGATTAAACATATTATTTTTATTTTGAAAATTTTTAAAATTCAAAGACATAAAATATAGTTCTTGAAGCACCGAATAACTAGTGGAATAATAAACTCCCGATAATTATGTTGTTGAGTTTTTAAAAACCTCAAGAAACTCAGATAGACGTTGAAGATTCTCCCAACCTGCATCCGGAAATGGGTCGGCTTCATCATTATCCGAAAGACTATTATGAAAAGCTTTCAAAGTGCCCTTTTGTTTTAAAGCACATTCAAACATGTGACAAGTCGAATTCCACCGAGTAGGTACATCCCAAGTAGGACCTAAAAATCTAGAGTGCGTATCCTTACAAAGTTGTTTATAATCTTGATATCTTCTTCTACTTTTTTTAAAAACGTCATGTAACATAAATCGAAAAGATGTAATAAAGTTATTAACATATTGCCCGGATAGTCCGTCTTGCACTACTAAATTAATAATATGTGCAACACAACGAGTATGGAAAAAATCACCGTTTGCAATCGAAAGATATTTTAATTTTAATTTTTCAACCGCGGTTGTGTTGTTAGAGGCGTTATCAAATGCAATTGAAAAAAGTTTATTTTGTAATTTAAAAGTACTTATTACATTATCTAAAAAGTAAAACAAAAATTCTCCGGTGTGTGGATGTGGAAAAAGATCAAATGCAATCGTACGTTTCATCAATTGCCATGAATTGGGATCCACCCAATGAGCAGTGACGCAAAGGTACGATTCGGGTAAACCGTGTGGAGCCGACCAAACGTCACTAGTTAAGTTTACACCGGTATTTAAATTTTCAAATAATACAATTAAATCATTTTTTGCTTGTTTCCATAATTTTAAACAATAACGTCTAAGTGTAGTACGACTTACGTGAGTGTAACGAGGTTGAAGCGTCTCTCGAATTAAGTTGGTCAACCGAGGATTGTCGAAGTGACTAAAAGGCAAAGCTTCTTGAATCACGAACTTCGCCATTCGATCTCGAACCGTATTAACATCGTAATTAAAGATTCCACCGTCTCCACCCAATTGTGTTTGTTGCGAATCCGGATTACTTTTCAACGACTTACAAAACTTCTTGCTAATGTGTTTGTTTAAAGTCGTGTTAGAATCTTTAGCAAGCAAAGCTCCACAAAACTTACAACGAGCCTTTACAGACTCGTCACTCAACTCAACCATATCCCAATTGCACCAAACATCCATGTTACGATTGTGTGCAAGAACACGAACGACGGTTGGAGCGTTGGACGAACCTTGACCAACGGAAGATTGTGAGTGAGCCATATCAAGATTGAAGAGAGTGAAAGTGTAAAACGAGAGAGTGAACGTGTAAAACGAGAGTAAACGAGAGTATTTTTTGCGTTTTTTGCGTATGTTTTTGCGTTTGAGACTTGGATACTAAACCATATCAACCCACACCTATTTATACTAACTTATAAGCCTAAAAGTGAAAAAAAAGGCCAAAAATCGATCCCAACGGCTATATAGCCGTTAAAAACGGCCACTTTTTTTTAAAAAAAAAAAAAAGGGTCAAAACCGGGTCCAACCCGGGTTCAACCGGTTCCGGGTCGGGTCGGGTCGGGTTCTAAGAAATTCTAGAAAATCATACCCGGTTTCAACCCTACGGGTTTTTTTCGGGTCCAACCCGGGTATGCATATACCGGGTCGTACCCGTACCCGGTTCCGGGTCGGGTCCGAACCCGGTTTTTATGCCCAAGTCTAGGTGTCATATAAAGCCATTTGTGCGATTGCTAATTGTTTTTAGGTCCGAGTGTCTGACATAGTTCACTTAGATGTGATTAATAGACTTGGAGCCCCATGTTAGGTAAATTAGTTAATTTGATTATAATCCCACCTTTTAGAAAGTCTTTGATTATCATGCACATTTAAAAATATGATGCATGTTGATTTTGGTCTGCATGATTTGAAGGGAATTTTTAAAATCTTACAAAACTTCAAAATTGTTTTCCAAAAACCATCATTGTGGTACGTTTGGGGTTATATGAGGCATTTTGTTACCTTCTGGGCTTCTCTATGATCTGTAGAAGGGAAAATTGGTGACACTAAAGTCAAGAAACAAGAATTGTTATTGTAAAAGTTGGTTTTTTTTTGTTTTTTAATTTAAATAAACCCGATCCTCCGAAGAAGTCCTTTCAGATCTGTGTGCAACAATAGCTTGTTTCATTTTGTAAAGTGCTCTATGAAGATTGGCCTATAAAATATTGATGACATCCTCTCGAATAACAAGGCTCCTATCAATTGTTTTATTATTACTCTCACCAAGAAAATAAGGTAAGTGAAGAGGGGGCAATTAACCCTAGATGACTTCAAAAGCAGTGCATTTAATGGCCGACTGATAGTTGGTGTTCTGCCAAAATTCAGCTAAACTTTACCCAATCTTGTGTTTGGTCAAAACACATACACCTTAAATATCCTTCTATACAACGATTAAGAACTTCAATTTGCCCATTAATTTGTGGGTGGTAGGAGCTCGACAGCTTAATGCCTTGAAAACATTTCTTTTCAAAAATAGCCAATAAAATATTATCTTGATAAGCAATTTTAGACTTAGGATTGCCATGTGACCTATATATTTGATCAAGAAACGACTAAGCCACATCAATTGCAATAAAAGGTTGTTTAAGAGCAAAAACATGCGCACCTTACTCAATGTGTCCATTACCACCAATCTGACATCCTTATTATCAGAATTTGGTAAACCTTCTATAAAATCCATAGAGATATCTTCCATGCACTCGAGGGAATTGAAAGAGGTTGCACAATGTGTAACCCCAACAAAAGGGGCTGGTCGTGACGACTGAGTATCAACAAACATAACAGAAACCATGTATGTAATAAAAGTAAGTCATTAGTTTACACGAATAATAATAAAATAAGTACATTATATTACAACTTTTCATGTGTAACTAAATTAAAAGAAAAGGGCGTAGGGCTATTTCTATCTACTCCTCAAAGTAGTGTTCTTCTATAGCTCGTCTAACTTTTTGTACAGTTCTTCTAGAATGAGTTTTTTAAGGGAAGGCAATGGTGTTCTCAAAGTTATAAATTCAATGCCTAGGAAGTCTAATCAAGACTCTCCTTTATAATCAAACAAATACCTGAATTACATACTAAAAATGTGTCAACATAAAGTTGGTGAGCTCAAGTTTTCATAGTAATAGATTCATAAACATACATAGATATACATAAGTAAAGCAAATTTATTGGTGCACGACATAATTTATGACAATCAAACCTTGACTCGAGGTACCCTTGTGAGTGCTAAAACATCCCCTAACCCATACCCTTAATTGTTATGGGCTTAAGTGTGCCGGGCTTAAGTGTGCCCTGCTAAGCACGGTTAATTTGTAATAAATTGTGATACAATGATTATTGAATCTTAATGGGGGGTTTCCTTGTCATAAGGGTCCATTGTGTGCGGGGGATTCACCAAATAGTACTATCCATGTTCGGAGACAAGAGCAGTAACTATTGCACCATACAAATAATTTTAAAGAGTATGTATTCCACTCCAAAAGTTTTAAGTTAAAAGTGGGTTCATGAGACTCACCTCAGCATTGTTCTTGAAGTAGATGCTCGAAATATAAAGTGCTACCGACCTATAAGGTTCCTAAGTTCATTTTATATGAATTAGAATCTCATTTAATAGTAATTTATGTCGACCTCATGTGTGTTAAGTTTAGTTTACTTGTGTTGTTATTTTCTTGTTACATATATACAAATAAGCTTTATCTTATGTTTTGGAGTCGTATCTTATGTTTATCTAAGTGTATGTTTGTACTTAATAATTTCAGACTGTAATAATCATTATTAGTGTATCTTAGTTTTAAAACAAAAAGGTTTCAATTATTGACATTTTTTGTCCCTAGACTTTGTTAAAATTACACTTTCAACCCTAAAGTTTGGAATTTTTTAACACTTTACTTGGTTATAATGACACTTAATGTTCTTAATTGTTTTATGCTACTGGAATAAATCACTTTTTTATTTTATTTTGGTTTCTTTATTGGTTTTAATGATTTATTTTTGAATAGACGTTTTATGTTGTTTGGACGTAAATTCTTACTTAGTAAATCATGGGAGTCTTAATATAAGTTCATATTTTGTTTATATTTTACTTGGGATGAAATTTAGTCCCTGAAATGTTAAAGTTACGATTGTAATATTGTTGTGTCGGTTTTTGTATTTTAAGCGTTTTGGACGCGTTATGCAAACAAATTTATATAAATATGTTATATTAAACTTAATTCATGGAATAAGTTTATGGGTCATATATTACTATAATTATTCAACTTTTATATTTTTTTATGAGGTACTTTCTATTTTTGGTATTTAACTACTTTTCATTAATGATAATTTTTATATAAAATAGAAGGAAAATTCTATAGATGCTCAAATTTGATTTATAGCTTATTGCAGTTATATAAAAGTCATTAGTTAATAAAGTTTCATATTTAATTGCTCTCGTCGGTTATACGTTTTTAACGTTCGTGGTTCGGCTTTTAAAGTGTTTTTTAAGGTCGGGGTGAATTTTGGCCTTATTTTTGGTCATACACTACTTTAATATGTTTATAATATAATTAGGTTCTGTAGTATTCAATATTTTAGCTATGGAGCTCGTTTTTTATATAGATGTTCAAATTTGATTTATAACTTATTGTAGTTATATAAAAGTCATTAGTGAATAAAGTTTCATATTTTAATTGCTCTTGTCGTTTATACATTTTTAACGTTCTTGGTTCGGCTTTTAAAGTGTTTTTTAAGGTCGTGATGGATTTTGGCCTTATTTTTGGTCATACACTACTTTAATATGTTTATAACATCATTAGGTTCTGTAGCATTTAATGTTTTAGCTATGGAGCTTGTTTTTTATGATTTATTTATTTTTAGCATATTTAACATTTGTACTTTTGTTTAACATGTAAATCAACTCTAAAAATTATGAAACCTAAATTTTAGTCATTTCTTATCATTATTATGCTACTGTAATTTTATAATTTCTGAAATTTTAATTTTACTATTTTTCTTTAAGTTGTTCGGTTAGTCCCGTTTAATGCTAGTTAAGTTACAGTTTTGTCATGTTAAGCATTTAAACAAGTTTTTTCCTTCCCAATCAGGCAGATATGTAAACTAATATATATAATAACCCCATATTTAAGTATTTTAAACCCCAACTTTATTTTGTATTTTTCTTGTAAAAATTACACATTTTTCCAGTCTTTATATTTAAATAGAAAACTGAATACAACTTCATTTATCATAAAAATTCATTTCTAATCTATTTTGATCATGTTTAACTTACATAAATATTAATATTATGATTTTGAACACGTTTTATATATGTTCTTATTTTTATGCAAACCCGGGTTTTTCGGATAATCTAGTTTTATCAAAAATGGGTTTATGGACACCAAGGCTTTGTTTAAAATTGCATATCCTCAAGTTACTTAAAAATATGATTTTCTAAGAGTTCATATAATTTTCTGGGTATTGTGGGATTTGTTGTGTCACAAAGGTGACAATACACGATATTTTGCGTGTTTTCGGGTTGTGTGGAGTTACATTGACGTGATGGATGATTGAGAGGGGTTCAAAGGCTGTTGTATGGTCTCAAAATGATAAGGATGAGCTGCTCAAAATGATAGAGTAGTTTAGATTCTGGAATGAAAGAAACAAGATATGTAAGTTACACAAAGTGTGGATAGTGTGTGTTATTACCTTGACTTCGAAAGGTTGTGGCTTGATCTTTGGTCGATGTCAAGGGCTCCCAAGGGCCGAAAATTTATGTTCTTGAGGTGTGTTAAGAGTGAGAGAAAGATGATGTTTCAAGAGTGTAACACCTAGAAATTTAAAAGAAAAGAAAAGAGAAGTATAAAGAAAGAAAGGTGAAATAACCCAAGTTAAGGGATTAAAGTTGTGCAAGAGGCAAACTTTATTATTATTATGTTTAAAAGGTGGGCATGGCCGCCCACTACCCTGCTCCACCAACTGCCTTCGGCTGCAGAAAGAAGAACAGAGTTTTTCCATCGGCTTTTAGAGAGAAGAAGAAGAAGATCGGCTTGTAGGTAAGCTTTTCGTGTGTTTTGTTCGGTTTCAGGTGGATTTTCAGCTTCTGGACCGAGTCTTATGTGTTCCTCTGTGTTCGGTTGTGTGTTTTTGGTGTGTTTAGGTGTTTGATCTCCTAGTACTCTCGAGTTTGGAGGAGTTGTACTCGAAGGCTGTTGTAGGTGAGTTCTAGATCCTCGATTTTACTTGTTTTTAAACTTGTTTGGGGCTGAAATGCATAGTACCTACTGTTTTACAACCGACAGCATTATTTGATCTGTGTTTTTGCACCTGTTGTGTGGGTGGGTGAGTGTTTGAATGTTTGACTGAATCTTGTGGTTGTATGCTTGTTCTAAGTGCTTAATATGCTAGATTTGGGCTAAGAATACGTTAGGATGATGAATGGGAACTAAAATTAGTATAAGTTAGAACTCGTAACTATCCATGCGCCTAACATTTTTGCCCATGCGCCTAACACTTGCCCGTGCGCTTGCATAGTACCCATGCGCCTAAGTTTTTGCCCATGCGCCCGACTGCCCATGAGCCCAAGTACCCATGCGCCTGCATAGTACCCATGCGCCTAAGTTTTTCCCATGCGCCTAAGTGTTCCCATGCGCCCAACTGCCCGTGCTCCTGCATAGTGCCCATGCGCCCACATAATGCTCATGCGCCTAAATTGACTTAGGATTTTTTGAAATTTTGAGAAATAGAAATTAATGGTTAAGCTCTGGAATGTTTTGGTGGTTTATGTTTGTTCATGTTATGCATGTTTGTGGCCTGTTATTGATGTTTCTTATTACGTATTATTACGTGACTTTACATGGTGTGTTAATGCTCTATTACGTAAAGTATTATCATAAAAGAAGCGGAAGATTAAAGATAATGAAAAGTGGAACATAACGAATGAATGAAAGTCTTGCAAGCAAATTTAAAGAGGTTCACAACTCATTGAAGAGTTGTTAGCTCAACTGTGTGCGATGTAATGTGCGATCTTGGCTAACCCATGAGGGTATACACACAGGGGGTCAGTCTTGGTGACTGATCCATACGTGCGAAATGGGATCCTTGTCGCTTAACCCCAAGACTGAGGTGGCTTCGTGCCTAATGATGGGGCATAGCTTATGACAGGATCTAGATAGAAGTAAAAGATAATGAAAAGTACGAAATGAATGATTATGAACGATGATAAAAGATAATAATGATATTATCAAGATGTATGTATGTTGTATGATCATGAACGAAAGTAAAGGAAAGGTTTTTACTAAAGGTAAAATATTTTATTATTTAAAACTAGAACTCACTCGGCAACACTGACTTTTTATGCATTTTCAGCTGGCAGGTAGTTTGTTGCTGAGGATGGCATGAGGGTGAAGCTACTTGGCAGACAAAGACTGACATCCATTTCATGCACGATAATGATGTTGTTTTGTAATACAACTAAGTGATATTTTGTAATCTTTTAAACGACGATGTATTACTCAGCAAATGTATTTATTAAAGCATGAAATGGTTTTTGATGAATTATTCCGCTACAATATTTTATTTACTTAATAAATCTTAATATGTTTTGATATAAATGAGGTTGTGATTGACCAACTGTGGGGTTTCCGGAAACGGTGCCTTACAAAGAAAGAGTTGTAGAGGGAGTTTTGCATGAAGTGTGTGAAGAAAAGGAAGTATGAATGTGGGTGTATGTGAGTTTGGCTGATTAGAGGGGGAAGGAGGATCAAAGAGGACGCACAAGCCCTGGTTAATGCAAGATTTAATTATAAAATTGGTGGGTTTTGGATAGTAGGATAAGAAACCAACATTTTGGTGTATTTTATATGCTACCATTGGCCATCAAGTTGGTGGATTTGACTATTATAGTTTTATAAAATTTCAAATAGTTTTATAGATTAAGTTACTTAGTTTTATAAGTTTGTTAGTGGGTTTATTTAAAAATATATGACTTGAGGTTTGTTCATGCATTTGTATGCATGTACCTGTGTGTGTATGTGTGTGTTTATATATATATATATATATATATATATATATATATATATATATATATATATATATATATATATATATAATGATTACTTAGCTATGTATATATGTATATATATATACATACACATAAGTTTGTCTTATTCTATGATTACTTAGCTATTTTTTTATAAATACCTAAATTTGTTTGATAAAAATATACTAGCTAGGATTTAATAGGTTTTGTAATATCTTGTGCAAAGATTTTATACGATATGCATGCATATAATTAATTGTTTTGATATGGATGTGTGTGTGGAGGTATGCACATATATTACATATGTAAATATGTATATATGGTGTGTGTGTCGTGTGTATTTGTGTACATGTGTAGTGTGTGTGTGTCATATACATGCATATGTTTGAATGCATCAATATCAATTTTTGTCTTATTATAGATTTGATAAGATTTATAGTAGATTTTGAGTGAATTTTGTAAGATTTTATACTTTGCATGAGAGGGCTAGATGTTTATTGGTTAGTAGGTAGATGATTTGACCGCATATAGTTTTATAAAAATATTAGTTATTCTATATATTATTCATAACTTGTTTTATAAATATTAGGAAGTCTTGAGTTTTTATATATTTATTAATTGTCTTATTATTATACTTGATTTGATTTATAAATGTTAATAAATTTTGAGTAAAGCTTTATTTATTTTTTTAAGGGTAAGTAAGTATATTTGGTAATCTTTGGTTGTTGGATAAGTACATGATTTTATTATAGTTAGTGATTTTAATATCTTTAAAGTTTACAATTTTATAATTTTTATTAACTCAATACTTTTATTATTTTATATTTTGTATTTCACATTGTTACTTTTGTGAAAATTTTAATCTATTGGATGACACGGATTCCTTTAATTAAGATGGTTGTTTATTGGGCCATGATAATTTATTTTATATTAATTGAGGTCGGGTTAATATATATTGTTTTTATTTAATTGGGCCAAACCCATTTTGGTTTGTGGGCCAAGACCTATTAAAGTCTTAGTGAATTCGAGGCATATTAAGATATTGGGCCTAAGGCCCATATCAGTTCGATGGGTCGGATTCCATTATGGTGTGTGGGTCGTGTGGGTTCTAAAAAAAAATTATGGGTCCAAAAATCGGAGTTGTCACACACAAGCCTAACATACATGAAACTGCTTAACATAGATAACCACTTCTTTTCTCATTTTAGGCCAATAAAACAACCTTGTAATTCTATCAATGGTGGCATGAACTCCAGAGTGGCCTTTTTGAGCTTAATCATGCAACCATTCAAAAATTTTAGGCTTGAGGGAAGGAGAATTCCCAATAACTAGTTTACCCCTTTTTCGTAGTTAATGAGAATGCCAAGTGTATTGAGAGTGTGAAGCAGCATCATGTTGTAGTTCAGCAATTATCTATTGCAACAATGGATCTACAACCCACCTTTCCCTGATCTCATCCCATAAATTTGTGTGTAAAGAAAAAGCAACTTTTGTAATAATTCCTCATGAGTGACTCTAGAAAGTGCATCTTACTACCTTGTTTTCTACTTCATTTTTTTATATCTAATTACAAAAGAAAACCCCAACAACTTGGACAACCATTTCTGCCGAAATGGGGTATAAATTATACTATCAAACAAATATTTAAAAGTCTACTAATGAGTCACTATTTTGAAAGGCTTATGAGCCAAATACCACAACCACTTTTGCTCAACATGAATAGCTAATGATAATCTTTCATACATGGAAAGTGTGAGATTCTTTGGAGATAAAGTCTTACTAATATAAGCAATACGGTGATCTTACTGCATTAAAACTGCCCCAATGCCATAGCTTGAAGCATCTGTCTGCACCACAAACGGTTCGTCAAAGTTAGGTAAAGCTAAACAATACTCTTTCATATGTGGAAAGTGTGAGATTCTTTGGCGACAAAGTTTTACTAATATAAGCAATATGGTGACCTTGTTCCATTAAAACCACCCCAATGCTATAGCTTGAAGCATTTGTCTCCACCACAAAGAGGTTCATTAAAGTTAGGTAAAGCTGACACTGTAGCCATCTTTAAGGCTTGGAAAGCTGCATTAGCTTTAGTAGTCCACTAAAAAGAATCGTTCTTCAATAACCGAGTCAATTGTTTTGCAATGCTATCATAGTTTTGTACAAACCTTCTGTAGTATCTAGTAAGGCCCAAGAAACCTCTAAGAGCTTTAACAGAATTAGGAGTAGGTCAATACCATATGGCATTATTTTAGTTGGATCAGTAGCAATACCTTGATAAGATATGATATGTCTCAAATACTCTTAACTCTTGAGCTCCAGAAACACATTTGCTTTCTTTAGCCACAAATTGGTTCTGTCTCAACAATGCCAAGGGATATAGTTCCAATGAAGAACTGCATACCAAAATGTCATAAAAAATAGAACAAACTTCCTCAAATGTTCTTTAAAAACATGATTCATCAAACCTATGGAGCATTAGTTAAGCCAAAAGGTATATCTAAAAGCTTAAATTGGCCACTATGAGTCTTGAAGGCTGTCTTATTGACATTAGCAGGATCCATTCGAATTTGATAGTATCTAAACTTGAGTTCTAGCTTTGAGAAGAACTGAATACCATAAAGCTCATCCATAAATTCTTCTACTAAATAAATTAGAAACCGATTTGGAATAGTGGCTTAGGTTCCTGTAATCAACACACATTTGAATCCACCATCGTTCTTTTTAGCCAACACTACAGGGGATGCAAAACTATTGCTATATTTGATAATGCCTTGATCCAATAATTCTTTGGTCATCTTTTTAGTGATATCCTTTTGAAGAGATGGATATCTATAGGGTCTGGAGTTAATACCTTCTATGCCTTACTTAAGAGGAATCCAGTGATCAAATGCATCTCTTAAGGGAGGTAGAGCCATGAAAGCCTTATATACATCTGAACATTCTTGCAAAAGTAACTGCAAATCAGACCCAACAATGTTGCCTCTAAGTTGCTGTAGTACAATGAAAGTTGGAGTATGTTGACCATTAATGGCTAATACTTGTTACATTGATAACTACCCTCTTTGCATAGCTATCATTTTAAGATTTCCCTTATTAATAGTAGTTAATTTTTTGATTGTTAACCCCTTAATACCACCTTTTCACCTTGATGTATAAATTCCACTGTTCTATCTCTATAATTCATTTTGATGCGGCCTAAAGCACTTAACTATTGGACTCCCAACACGGCATCACATCCACCTAGTGGCATTACATACATGTCTATTTCAAAAAGAATTCCATGCATCTTCCAAGTAAATCTTTCTACCTTTTATCACACACAATTGTTCCACCATCAGCCACTTGGACGAACATCGCAGGTTTATGCACCAGCTTACTCCCCAATTGATTAGCTACTATGAAATCTAAAATTGTGTGGGACTACCGGCATTAATAAGCATTTGTAAATTCATTTTCCCAAAATGACCAATAGCCCTTCAAGAATGAAATCTATCATCCCCTTCCAAAGCATCAACTGAAATTTGAGCAGCAAATTTCATCTCATTCAGGTCTGGTTCCTCCAACTCTAGATCATCTATCATCTCCATTTCAATATGGTAAGCTGGAGGCCTTTTACCTCTACAACTGTGACCAGGTAAATATCTTTCATCATAATTAAAACATAACCCTTTTGCCCTTTCATCATCAAACTCATTCTGTGTTAATGTTCTTCTATTAGTAGTAACCTTCTTATCATCAGTCACCAAAGGCTTGACAACAGGTACTAAGGCTTTAGTGAAAACTGGTGTAGCTCAAATGGGAGATATACTGTTGCAACTTAGCTAAACAAAAAGCTTGTTAAATACTCTTAGGACTAAACACTCTCACTTGTAACTAAGTCTCTTCTTCTAGCCCAGCAATGAAATAGCATAGAGCATAATCAACCGGCAATTGCAATCTACTAATGGTATCAAAATCATTATAATATTCTTGCGCTGTTGATGTTTTTCTAGATTCTTTAACTAAGTTGTGAGATCATCAAACAATTTTCCAAATCAAGTATGTTGTTATGCCATGAATTCTTGCTAAGTTAAAGATTGACCATCTTTTCATGGGGTGTATGACTGAAACCACTGAGAAGCCTTTTTTTTCAAAGTGAAACGCTGCTAATCGAACCTTCGTTGCATCATAACTTTATCCAATTGGAAGAATCTTTCCACCTTGAATAACCATGAGTTCAGTTCTTCGCCTCTGAATTTTAGGAATCTGGCAAGTCTTGCCACTGAATAGAATCCCAACTCAACACCACCTCCTATATTTTCCTTCGATTGATCGCTAGAAGTTCTACCTTCTCAGCCTCTTATTGGTTAATTGTTCCCCATTTAAGAAACTTGGATTGCGAGACAAGTCACAAATTCTCACAATTCAGTAAGTGCTTGAGTTTTCTTCGATCTTATCATTCTCAAAACCCCGACTTGCTTCATCTCCATCAGAGTTGGTTTGAGTTTGTCTTCTCGTCATTACAATGAATTCTATTGTCAATTTCAAGGATAGTTGGCTCTAATGCCAATGATGTGGTCTTGTGAAGCTCAAGATTGGTTAACAATGGTTGAGCAAAGTAATAGTTAGAGAATCATGGGTAGAACTCTCAAAATATAACTAGTAATTGATCAAAAGATTAGGCGGGAAAAATTATTTCTAAACTGATTTTACATCCCTCATTACATGTATTTATTCTCTCCTAAACTCTTACAAACATTGACTAAGATTGACTCCACTTTTAACCACTACTATCATTAACTACACATCGTTGCGTCATCAATTAATCACTTTCAAGCTAACAAGTAAGCAAAAATAATATAGAGAAAAAACCTATACTGAAAAGAACCAGTTTTGACTACATGATAATGCACACCTGCGTTACAGCTCTGCCCAACTACATGAGTGTGGCTAATAATAACATATAACAGTCGGTTGAAGAAAATCAGGCTGGGGTTATGTTGTTCATGGCAGAAATGCTCGCAACATCTCCAGTGGTAGTGGTATTACTGTATGCTCTGTGGTCTAATTGTCGCTTGGTGGAGATGCTGTTCATGGTTAACATTCCCACTGTGATCAACGCCATTTTTGGCAGCTTGGTCCAACAGGCCAACAAGTGAGATAAAGATGTCCATTCTAGGCACGTCCCTGTTAGCCTGTTTACACAATAAATGTCACATGTCAGCTTCGATCCCTTCATGTATCAACTTTGTTCAATTTGGGTTACATAAAAAATTAACAAGTAATTGTTACATCATTGACGCTTGAAAAGCTAGATTATTATTACAATTATATCATTTTTGTAATCATACTTAGAGAAGTAATTATTTATATAAAGTTGACTAAAGTGTTTGCAACATGACCACACCTATTTTAACATGTACTAAACACAAGCCGTTTATCAAAGCCACTCACCTTGACACATCTAGATACTATCAAGGAATGATTTGTCAACAGAGACCGTTTTACGGGTTTTGATGGATCATAGTAAAGCATGTCCATGAAAACAAGGGGGAGTTGTACATTACGTGTAAAAGCAAATCAAAACATAGTCGAGCTGTTTCAAATCAACAGAATATCCATGATTTATTAGGGGTCATATAGGTTACCTCTACACTGAAGTGTGCCCATATTTTGTCGTTACGATATTCCATCACCCCCTTCAATATGGTCAATCCCAATCCTTTAATAACATCAGCTATCTCCAAGAACGAACCTTGTTCTTCACAAAGCATCTGCAACCCCTTAACTCCTTAAGCAAAATATTTGGAAACTATAGTTGCCAATTTTAATCCATTTACTTAGGAACATGTACTTATTATAATATATATATATATATATATATATATATATATATATTTGTAAGGGAAATTATCATCATAGTTAACACATTACTCACTTATAAGATATATCAAAAATGTACCAGAAATATGTGGAGCACGTGTGAAAGAGAGATTAAATGTGTGCCAGTCATCCATACCTCTATAAGCATTTGACGAGGTGAACTTAGGTCCTCGACTATTACAGGACAAACCATTGATTGTGAACCAACCTCGTAAGCCCATGTTGCTCCACCTTCAAAGTTGTCTTTCAACAATATCCCACCATCCTTGCTGACAATCTATAGTTGATTAAAAAATTAGAAGCATGTTACCTCTACTACAGCTTGTTTTATTAGTTATATTTTGATTATTCACCATCACATAATCACTCTGATAAAGCACATCCAAACACCTCTGTAATAGTATCACAGCATCACATTTTAATACATAAACAAATCCATACCTTGGATTCCGCCGTTAGTTTTAGCTTGTCTGCATGCTTTGTAACACTCTGCAAAAAAAGCATGTGCTTGATGGTGCGCTCTAGCAATGCATCAATGCTACACTGTTGAAAATGACAAAAAGATATAAGCAACAACCTTTTTTTCTGAATATCACGAGTTGATAAAAATTATCCTTTTCATATGACCTGGACAAACTTTAGGCCTTCTAGCTGGAGGTGGCAGGAAGATCAAAACAAAACAAACAGGTCAGGTTGACCCACAAACACTTTTTGTCCGTTTTTATATAATCAATCAATGTGTCTACTATGATTACAAAAATAATTATATAGCGGTAGAATCGTAAATCTTTGAATAAAACTATTGAGGTGCCGATCTACCTGTTCAACTCATACCCCTTTCGACATGTTTGCTTTTTAAGCTAACTATTTTAATTTGACACATTTGAGATAAACACAACCCAAATTGGGGCATGGTTGCAAGGAATTGTTAAAATCTTAGTCAAAGTTGAACCTAGGAACATGTCCTAGGTAACTTGGCCACTAGGCCAATCCGTAAGGATCTAAAAACATTAAAATTTGAATTTCAGAAAATTAGATTGAGAATACAAGCTATTCATAGGTATTTTACCTTGGCAGCGTTTGGGACGATTTCTCTTAATTCTTTTACACGGTCTTGAATCATCTGGCGATCTTTTGGTCTAGGTCTAGGGTTTTCTCCAGGTTTAGATCTCTTACGACTGAATCTGCAGATTTCATCAGTCCTCCCAGCATAACCAGATGCAAAATGACTATCTTTTTTCACTTCATTTCTTTGGTCGGCCCAAGAATTGATTTGTGAAGAAATTATTGAGCTAGTATCAGAAAGGTTTCCCCCGTCTGATTTATATGAATAAGAACTTGTTACCCCTGTATTTTTCAAAGATTTGGGAATACCAATTAACTCATTTTGCATCAAATTGATCCCCCGATTATTCCACAAGGATGACGTACAAGCAACAGAAGCAGAGGAACAACTGGGTTTCAACAATAATGAATAAGAAAGATTATTATCTGCAATCTGCTTGGAAGATGAGTAAATTTTAGAGACAACTGCACCTAAAAGATTGTCACTGGCTGTTGATGATGAATAAATACCACTATCAGATTCTCCTTCATAAATCGAAAATGGATCTAAAACCGCATTATTGTTCCTAATTAGAGTTAATGGGTTTGGTTCTACCCCATTATTAACATAGCTACTCTGACTTCCACCAGATAATTTGTTTTTAAAATCCATACCAACAATATCAAACAAGTCATCCCTTGTTGGAGGTTTTAAACATGCTTCTTCCGAGGACATTGTAAGAGCATGAGATGGTTCACGTTCTAGCTTTTCTTTATCCAAAGTCAACTTCACTTCTGTGCAATCTGCAAGAGGTGGTTATAATGACTGACCCATTTGTTAATTGAAGGGTGGATCCAGGTAATGTTTTATCTCGATAGGGTCAAACAGGTACATGATAGCTAAAAAACAATTGGTCAAACAGGTTTTAAGTGGCCCAAGATGTTTTTATACATAAAACCTCCTAAATCATTATACTCAAAGAAATTCGATGGTCATTGAGATGATATAATTTTGTACATATTTCGACAACATTAAAATTTTGGTAGAAAATTATTTGAACAAAAACTACTTCCAGTCAACCCAAACAAACTGTTTTGAACCGCTACCCAATTCACCCAACCAACCCATTTTTCCACCTCTAGTCGAGTTTGAAGTTAGGGCAGGCTTACCAACATGGGAATGAGAGAAGTGAGCGTTAGGGAAAGAACATGGGACAGCTAGTTGATCACAAACAACATTATTCGACTCCCTTGTAATGTCAGACATCAAAGTGTCATTAACATGATCTCCCAAAAATGCATCTGATAAGATATGTTGCTCGATTAATCTTAGCGGGCCATAGTTTGCTGAGAACAAGCCAAAAGTAGTTAGTGAATCATTTTGTAACTCGCATTTTGTAGAACTTTGACATATTATAGGGCTGGCAAGGGTCAAACCATTGGCCACTAGGTTATCTCCCAAATGCCTACTAAAAGCAAGAGTAGTATTTCCACTGCGTTCTGAGGCCTGAGGCGAGTGGCCCTGCCTCTGTTGATTACAGCTGTCATGAATAAAGAGTACATGACCTGTCACTTTAGATTTCCCTGCTGAATGAGCAGAAACTGACTTTCCATCAGAGATGGGTTCCTTAAGATTTGGACTAGTGTTCATGGGATTTTCATTTTTCATGTAGTTTTCGGATAATAATGCACCGGGAACACAACCAAGTTGAGAAATTAAATTCTTAACATCATTCACAAATCCCATATTCTCCATAATCTGCACATGTAACAAATGCAGCAGATTGAGGCAATACTAATCGCAACAAGAGTAGGTTATCAAAGTTTTATTCTCTATGAGAATAGAAACTAAAACATAAAATACAATTAGAAGATGAACTTACAGTTGAGGAGGAACCAAGTTGAACAATCCCATGTGGATGAACAGGAACAATTGCAATTGTCTACTACCCAAAATAAAGAACCATTATGGCAATGAATCGAATTATTACAATCTTAACTATTATAAATTACATTACCTGAATGCCAGCCGAGAATTGTGTATAAACCTCATTTGATACCTGATAGCAGTAACACGGTGTGAATACAGAATCAGATATTCATGTCGAGATACAAAAGCTTCTAACTTTTTCTCATAAAGAACTTTTGAACATGCCATTTAGACTGTCATACGATGACGAAATATGTGCTTTTTTCTTTTGGTCTTTGCTATAGGTAGAATTTAGAACTCATTAACTTAATAATCAGATTGATTTGGATTATATTTTACCTTATACATGAACAGTTAAAATAAATTAGAAAACAAATTAGCTTTGAAGGAAACAACTGCAAGTCACTCGAAGTGTATATTTAATGCATAAAACCTCCTAAACCATTTTTCTTAAAAATAATTTATTATTATATTATTATTATTATTATTATTATTATTATTATTATTATTATTACTATTATTATTATTATTATTATTATTATATTATTATTATTATTATTATTATTATTATTATTATTATTATCATTATTATTATTATTATCATTATTATTATTATTATTATTAAAATAAAATAGTCTTAGTAACAATAATTAACACAATAATTATCTGTGATAGTTTTTAAAAATTTTGGACAAAAGGTGTTTCGGGTCAACCTGGCCCACTTTGACTTGAGTAAATATAATTACAAAACACACTCGACACATAGAATGGTCAAATTATTAGAGCTTCCAGCCAACAAGTATGAACCCTAATGAGTTGATCAAAAAATATTATACCTCGGGTGGATGGAAACCTAGCATTTTGTTGTCCTGTATAATCCAATGATGATTTCTAGTAAATGCCGCCCTCCCAACTAATCTGAAAAATTGTTAAAACATTTAGTCAACAAAGAAATTGCAAACAAAATCAAAACAGTAAGTTTAGAGACGCACCCTTCTCCTAAGAGGTTTATGTAGTTGTCTTTCATCATTTTGGTTACAAGCAAGTGGACTTTATTTGTAGCTTGAGCTCCATGCCCACCATCGCTATAAATAACAGGTTCATAATAACATTCCTCCCATATGAGAAGCCTACAATTAAGAAAGAGAACTAATTAGTCAGCACATAATCTACTATTAGTATTATATTCCATATTACAACTAATATGATATTACAACTAATATGATACATGCTCATCCCTTAAATATATAGCTTTTAATCTACAGAAAAGTAAATAGAAGTGTTTGATCATTAGCCAAATATCCTAAATAGGGATGTGAATTTTTGACATGAAATGAACCTAACACAAGATTCAGGGGTTGGGTTTGATCCTAATAGGTTCGGATCAATTTTGGGCCGAACCCTGTAAACAGGTGTAGCTAAATGGGTAGTGTTTGTGTCGACACTTAAACCCATTTATTCTTTATACAAACGTGTTTTATGTCCAAACTTAAATGATTGGGTGTTTTATACCAAAATTTAGAAGATAGAAGAGAAATGGGTATTTTGTTTTTTGCTTAAACGTAATTGTTAATATATAGTTTGTTGGTTGTAAATTTGTAATTTTAGGTTAGTAATATGCAAATCCAAAATAAAATAAAATAAACTCAGGTTAAGCGGGTTTTGTTCGTGCCAACCCACAAATAAGTGTGTTGTGTTTGGACTCATGTGTCTGCCACGATTTTTGGGTTTGTGTCGGGTTCGACTTGCCAACACACGAACACAACACATTTAACACCCCTAAGTTCCAAAATACCCTTCAACTAGAACAAAATAGCTAGTGATCATAACATGGAAACGTATAAACTTGAGGTTTAGAGGAAAACAATAAACATTGTGGACAAAGTAAGTAAAAGCATCCACATGAACTTAGGTTTTAGTGTATTTATAGTATGACCGATAAAATATTTCTTCTTCTATTATATGGTTTTAGAGAGGGAGGTTCAGATGAGAAACATCAAATAATTAAGAAACCAAATGAACCACTATTCAGCCCTTGGATCATATTTATGTCAGATAGTAAAAGACTGAATTCAATATTATTGATAAGTTTGGTTACAATATATAGAGAATATAATGCAAACCCTAAAACCTAACTGGGCCCGTGGGCTCATACTAATAACCCTAATAATATTGTCTAATACTCCCCCGCAGTCGTAGCGGAAGTAACCTGATGCTATGACTGGAAAACAAAAAAGACATAAAACAATAATAATAAGATAAACATGCTTCAATCGACTTGACTATCCAAACTATTGCCAACAAACAATATTGTGCTTGATATTGTCATCCATATTTTAGTTGATTGTGCTATCCGTAGTTTGCTTGATACTTCATGGTTCTTGATTCTTGGAATAATAAGTTGAGACCCGGCAACCGTAGTCGTTGGCGATGTCTCTAGGCTAGCATGCGGCACTCTCTTGGATCCATAGATCAAGAGATGACATAAGTAGATATAATAAATAAAAAAAAGCAAGACCGGTGACCGTGGTAGTTGGCGGTCTCTTGGATCCGTAGATCTAAGAATAATCGAAATATTTAATCAAACCGTAGCTTGAGATCGGCGGCCGTGGACCGTGGACCTTGATGCGGCTAAAACACCGATAAACGAAAAAAATAAAAAGAACAAAGAAAACATAGTAACCGCTGCAAATGGGGAACCATAATCCAGAAACAAACCAAGAGAATGGATATGCGTAATAGGTTTGAATCCTCAACCGATGACGAAGCTTTATTAAACATAAACTAGAAAATAGATAAGAAACGAAACAGAAGACGAGGGTGGGACAGGGCGGCGGCGGTGGCGGCACACCGCCCTGTCTAGGGTTTGAACTCGATGGCAACGGCTAGGGTTTGTATGTTTTTGTGGTGGTGCAGCGGAGAAGAAGGTAACCAGAACCTTAAGACTCTGATACCATGTCAGATAGTAAAAGACTGAATTCAATATTATTGATAAGTTTGGTTACAATATATAGAGAATATAATGCAAACCCTAAAACCTAACTGGACCCGTGGGCTCATACTAATAACCCTAATAATATTGTCTAATAATTTAATGAGAAACATTAAATAATTAAGAAACCACTATTTATCTATTATGTTTGTTCCACTCCATGAATCATGACCTTCCCCTCCTTTTGCCTGCTCCACAATCAAAGGCTATAAAACGATCCTTTTAGCTCCTGATTATTTAATAGTTTTCATTTGAATTCAACGTTTAAATTTGTATATACATGTATAAATGCACCATAGTCCTTAATAAACTAGAATATCTTAATCTATCCATAACCTTGTACATTGTGTCTTGAAATCATAGATGGGATTACAACACATGGAATCAGGCGAAAGAATACAAACAAAAACAGACACTAGACCACAATAGATAACATTGCACCAGGACAAAACAAAGCAATCTAAACATATGAACCCATCAACACAAACAAAAAGTTAGACAACAAGTCAAAAAACAGTAATATTAAAAGGATAAAACAAGAGGCACACACCACCCATAAGAATCAATGGCATGTCAGATCCTACACACTTAACTACAACTAAAAAAACCAAAATCCCACTAAATTAAACTACAACATATCATTCTTCAAATCAATCTTGAAGCCCTAAAACCACCTAAATCACCTTCTAGCTAACAGAACAACCATAACAAGATCAGATTAGCAGCATAAAGATAATCTAAAACAGTAAAGCATATAGATTTAGAAACAAATAAGAGGAACTTACTTAGGGTTTTGACAGGCGATCTTCCAGAAAATAGCATAAGACCAGTGATTGACACCACAAAGAGTTTTGAGTGCTTCTTTAAGTAAATACCCCATAGTGAGATTAAGGAAAGAAGATGCTAACTACCCCTGCAAGAGGCTCTTCCAGCCTGTTTAGCTATTAACCCACCACTTGTTCTTCTTTGCGGACTCAAATCTCCCCCCAAAACCAATAACCATGTGATGATTCTAGACATGTAGAAGAGAATCAAAAGAAGGAAATGGGTGTTGTTTGAAACTAGAAGATATACTGCAAGTGGGTGTTACTTTGTTATACTATTTCACAGGCTTTGAGGTCGTAGACAAGTGTCTCCTCCATGTTTAAAGAAACAAGATGTTAGCTTGTTTATAGGTTTCTTTTGGAGTTTTCAATCTTGACGACTGTTTGTGAGAAGAGAGGAAGATATTGGGAGAAAAAGAAAGATAAGCGGGTGGTGTGTTTCTTTCTTTCTTACTTGTGTTTCTGAGATTGTCTTTGTCTTTGGTGCTGGGGGGGGGGGGGGGGGGGGGGGGGGTTTGGTAAAGTTGCTTCTCAGTTGTTCAATCACAAAAGCTTATTTCATGTCGGCAACACTAGATTTTGGAGCAAAGTCCAGTCAATTCCATCATATCTTGTATAGCTATTCAAATATTCGATCAAAAAATACTTGGAAGAAGCTCATTAGATTTCGACTCGGTTTGTAAACTAACCAAGGAGCGAAAGTATTTACCTAATGAGAACTTTTTTTATAATAACTTTAAAAAATAATGTGAGCCACGTATTTAAACCTATAGAATATTACATGCAAGTCATATGTCTTTTTTATATTTTTTAAAACATTTATAACTTTTTTTTCACGACATTATTTTTTTTTTAAAATTTACCATAAAATTCAGTATTTTTTTATCTTTTTTGAACGGGTACCATATTGATATACTTTTACAAAAATCGTCCACACATTTTTTGAACGGGTACCATATTTAACCGGTCCGACCACTGGTTTTAACGTCCAAACGGCTTTAGCATCGAACCGGACTGGATTGGAGTCCGGTTTCCGGTCCAACCGGTCAGACCAGCCGGTCCGGTCAGGTTTTCAAAACAATGGTTCTCACAAAAAAAAATTCTCATTTGATCTCTACCTAATATTAATTAATAACATAATATGTGGTGTAGCCACTATGTTTTAGTGCTACACCTTAAGGCTTTGGAAGTCTTGTTTCCAAAAAAGGAAAAATGCAGGGGCGGCCTAGTAGACCAAGCCCTAAAGCAATGGCTTTAGAACATTCATAGTCCGTTCCCAATATATATGTGAGTGGGTGCCCTATATTATAGGGGATGGTTGTGAGTAATTGTGAGTGAAAGAGTTAGAAAATTTACGGGGATTGTACCGTGTTTTCCTATATTTGGGGAAACACGGTACAACCCCCGTAAAATTTTTAATATTTTTGAAAGTGGTTGTGAATGGATGAGAGAGGAAATATAATGATAAAGGTATAAAAGTATTATTTTAATTGAAAAGTAGAGAGAAAAAATAGTGATTTTTAATGTAATTATAAGAGTGATGATGGGGGATTGATTTTGAATGCTCTTAGGCCCCCATTTTCTTAGGGCCCCCAAATTTTAATATATATGAGAGAAATCAAATAAAAACTATGTTTATAATTAAAAACCATGAAACCACAGCTATCAATCACATAATTTATAATATATTTAACTTTTTAATTGTTTAAAGTATATTTGAGTGAGCTTCAACTTTATTTTTTAAGGTCATTATATATTTTTTGATTTAAACCAGAAGGAACGACGATGATGACTAACAACTTAGATATACGTAACTTGCATGAGTTAAATGTACGTAACTCTTAGTTGTATACTTGGTAACACGTACTTACATATACATAACCCCTACATGTACGTAACTCTTAGTTGTACACTTAGTAACACGTAATTACATATATGTAACACTTGATTTTCATTTATAAACATGGTTTTCAAGGGATCTCTCCCTTATATATTAGTTTTGGGCTTTAGGTTGATAGTTTTTAAAACATGTGTGCTGTGAAATCTAAGAGCCCCGCGTGACTGACTAGGCTTCAATTTTTAGAACATAATTAAAAGAAACCCATGTTGCAGGCCTATAGCCATGAGCCTGCAAACCTTTTGTTCTTGAAAATATCGATCATGTCCATAGCATTAATTAAGGCAATTCACAATTGGAAGCACCCGAAGAAGCTGAGTACTCTGTACACTTCACCTTTTCTTGAGCAATGAAACATCATCTATCATCGACAATCGACATGGACCTCATCACTCCAATTCCGCTATATCTGTCTACCATCTCCGATTCAATTGTTATGTGCGATTCAACTACAATTCATCGTCATCAGCGATTCATTTTTTGTGCGATTCATCATCTGCGATTCATCTTCAATCATCATCTACCGATCTTAATATCTCTCAAGTCCCAATCGATTCAAGATTCTGTCAATCTTGAAGTCGATTTGGTATTTTGGTTTACAGTGATGCCTACGCGATTGATTGCGGAATGCCCATGCGATTCTGGATTCTAATCATTCTATCAATCTATCTGGTACGATCTTGATTTCTAACTTCTTGAATCTTAACTAAGTGTTATTGAATCTTGGATTTTTTTGATATTGAGTTCTTGACTTTTAACTTTTTGAATCTTGATTGTGATTGCTTGTGTATTAAATTTGGTTTAGATATTGATTACACCATACCTATATGTAAGGAATACACTTAGAGGTTGATGCAACCAAAGAACAACCAAGAGCTCTCAGCATATAGAAATGAAGTATAAGGAAGTTACTTTGGAAGATTTGATACAACTCGGTGAATTATGCTAAGTGTCAAATATTTCGAATCCAAAAGACCATATCTTCCGAAGCCAAAGATGAAGTCTTCCGAAGCTTCAAGGACAAAGTCTTCCGAAGCCAAATACTAATTTCTTCTGAAGACAGAGAAGACATGCTTTCTCCGATCAACTTTTGACAAAAGCTGAACCACTTTCCGTTGCCACTTCTGAAGACTCACCACCTTATATGAGTTGGTGAAAAGTCCATGCTTTTGTCAACCGTAGATTAAGGTCTTTTGTCTGTAACTTTCTAACTATGTACATTTATCCTTTTTGTAATATATTAGGATGTGAGCTATGACATGTCATAGTCACAAGTCAAAAGGCAATCTGCCTTTTGACTCTACATTGATCTTGTTGTCTAGATTAGTGTTTCTAGCTGGCCTTCAAAGTATGATCGGCTGTAGGATGTAGTATAAAGTGTCTCAAGTACTTTTATCTTAAGAGTATGCTTTGTAACACCGGTAAGAACTTGAGAGCAATATACATCATTCTTGAAAACCATATTTGAGTGTAAGAGTTCTTGTTGTTTTACTTGTGTTCGTTGTATCATCACTAACCGATTTCCTATTTGATCTGCTAAGTGTTTCATATCTCTCCATCTAGTGAAACTGTTGCATTGACCACCCTTCACCGGTCCTGCACTATAGGACTTTGTTATAGACTTATATTATATTGTTCCTGAATCTTGGATTTTTTCTGATTAATTTGATGCTATTTGGTTTAGAAATTAGAAATTAGTTGGTTATACTTGATTAGTTGATTGTTGTCTTTTAAACTTGATTTAGATATTATTATACTTGATTAGTTGATTGCTTGTGTTTTAAACTTGGTTTATAGCTTAGAATTTAGATTCTTGAAGCTATTTTATTTATACTTATTTGCTTGTCATGTCAAATCGAATTCAAAAATACAAGTACGGTTATTCTAAAAAACAGAAGAAAACTAAAATAGAAAGCTTTAGTTAACTCACAAAAAGAGTCCTTCCTAAAATTTGTAACAACCACAAGAGATAATACTAATCAACATCTGATTCTTGATGAACACATAAATATAGTTGATGATCATATAAGTGTGGATGAACATAGAAATATAAATGAGGAACATAAGATGATCATATAAATGAAGAAAAAAAATGTAAATAAAGAACAAATAAATAATAAACAAGACGATCAGGTGTCCTAAAAGATAAGCGAATGGGGGCCGGCGATGCGTCCCGGTCGGATGTGGAACGGCGAAAGTCGGTCCGCCGATCGGCTCGGGATGTGGACCGGTGCGGATTGATACGGCGGCCAAAGCCCAAGCTGTTGATATGCCTGTGGATATGCTGTTGTTATGAACCTACAAACAATCAACTAATTAAACCTTCTAATATTATGATCCAAGTCAATGGACTAATATGAATAATAATTTGTGAGATTTACTAGTAGAAAAAGGTCCAATCAAAATTTATAATTTTGAATTTCCAAAAGATAAATTTTCAAGGAGCTTTAACACTTTGTTTGATATGCGAAAGTTAGCGAATGGAGAAACATAGGATAGAAAATGGTTGGTTTATTCTATAGATTTAAATAGAGTATTTTGTTTTTGTTGTAAGTTATTTGATTCGAAATTGTGGGTAGTAACAATTGGAGAAATATGAGTGCTAAACTAAAGAAACATTGAAGCAAACAATGAACATATCATTAATATGAGAACTTGGATTGACTTATAAATAAGATTAGTAAGAAAATAAACAATTGATAAAGAAACTCAAGATCGAACAAATTAAAAAAGCAACATTGGAAAAATGTATTAATAAGAATCATTGCTATTGTAAAAAATCTTGGCAAGAAAAATGAATCATTTCGTGGAAAGAAAGAAAAAGATTTTAAAGAAAATAATGGTAATCTTTTAAGTTTGGTTGAGATGTTTACAGAATTTCATCTAGTTATGCAAGAATATGTTCGGCGAATAAAGAATAAAGAAATTCATAATCATTACCTTGGACATAATGTGCAAAACGAGATAATAAACTTATAAATGTTAAAAAATATTTTCTAGAATTTATAATGGATCAAATATGAAAGGAAAACATCAAGGTGTGCAAAAACATTTGTTAGATGTTAATCCAAGAGCTTTTTATACTTCTTGTGGTTGTCATAGTTTAAATTTAGTAATTTGTAATATGGCAAAGTCTTGTAAAAATCTAGTGAATTCTTTGGAGTTGTACAAAGTATATATAATATTTATTTCATCATCCCCTAAAAGATGGAAAATTTTAAAAGGTGATATACCAAACCAAACTATTAAGTCATTGTTACAAATATGTTAGGAAAGTAGAGTTGAAAGTGTTAAATCAATTAGATATCAAGCTTCACAATTAAGAGAGGCACTTTTCTCATTGTATGATGTTAGTACAGAATCTATAACTAAAAGTGAGGCCAAATCTTTAGGCAAACATGAGTTGGGAAATTTTGAATTTTTATTATGAGTGGTTATTTGGTATGATATTTTATTTGCTATTAATTCAATTAGTAAAAACTTACAATCAAAACACATGTGTATAGATGATGCTATATATCAATTAAATGGACTACTTAATTTCTTTAAAAATATAGAGAAAATGGATTTGAAAATGCTTTGTCGCAAAAGAAAAAGCTTTAGAAATAAATGTACAATCTGTTTTTGAAGAGACATGTATAATTCATAGAAATAAATGATATGATGAATATGTTGATAATGAAATCATAAGACATCCTATAGAATATTTTAATTTTGATTACTTTTTGTATATTATTGATCAAGCTAGTTCATCAATTAAAAGTAGATTTGATCAATTTAAAGAGTTTGAATAATTTTTTGGTTTTTTATTTAGTATAGAAAAGTTAAATCTTTAAATGATGAAAGTTTAAAAGAAAATGTATCAATCTTGAAAACTCCTTGCAACATAATAACAGTTTAACTAAAAATTTTACTAGAAATTATACATTTAGATTATGATACACTTGTTAATATACTAAATTATATGAAAATTTTCAATTCTTTTCAAATTCATATATTGCATATAATGTTATGTTAACTATTCCGGTAATTGTTGCCTTGGCGGAAAGAAGTTTTTCCAAGTTAAAATTGATTAAAAAAAGTTACTTAAGATCTACGATGTCACAAGAAAGATTAAAAGGATTAGCTACTTTATCAATTGAAAAAGAATTTTTAAAAGGATTTGATTATGATCTATTTATTTAAAAGTTTACCTCACGTAAAGCTAGAAATATAAATTTACTTTAAACATTTTCATACACAGAAAAAAAAAATTAAACTCCGGTAAACTATAAAAATTGTTGTTTATATTGCTGGTTCCAAGCTCATATAAAGAAGGAGGGTTTTTAAATATAATATTTATAAGAAGGCCCCAAAATTTTGTTTCGCTTTAAGCCTCAAAACCGTTGAGCCTCCTCTAGAAAGAGAGAAAAAGGTAAGGACTTTACAATTTTAGTTAAGTTTAGAATATAAATCTAAGCATGATTCATGCTTAGAATATCATCCATGGTAAGTTCAAATGATAAAGTTTATATCTTTATGTGTTATTGTGAAATCTCGACAAAGAGACCTATTGGATCGTGTTTGAATTTAAGACAAGATTGTTTTAGTGAATATATTAACAAACACGGAATCTCTGTTAATCAATTCTAACAACTCACACAAACATGATAATAACAATGTAACATTAACACAAAATTACTTCAACTTCTCTGTATATTTCACTTAAAATATTACAAGTTACATTACAATGCAAAATTCTAAGTATGAAAAATGTAACGTATCAACTATTGCATTGAGAGGTTTCACACTAAGAGCTACATCCGGTTACACGTAAACAACTAGTTGGAAAACCATAGAAAAACTGCCTACATCGTTTATTCTAGAGTAATGGATCAATGGCTTGTTTTAACGATTGATCTACACAATATGACTGTAACACCTGAAAATTTTAATAAAAAGAAAGGAAAAGAAAAGTATCTTGAAAGAAAAGATAATGGACACAAGTAAAGGGGGTAAAGTGTACAAAGTACAAAATACTATTATTCTATTATTTAAAAGGGCATGGCCGCCAATGCTACTGCTTTTTCATCTGCTTTCGGCTGGAAACAAGAAGAAGAAGAACAGAAGTTCTCCCGGTTCTAGAGAGAGAAAGAAGCTGATTTTTGCTAAGTTGAGTATTTTCTTGTGTATTTGGTTCGGTTTCAGCTGAGTTTTCAGCTTAGGGACCGATTTTTATGTGTTCTTTGTGCTTGGTTGTGTGTTTTGGTGTGTTTAGGTTGTTTGAACTCTTTGTTCCCTCAAGTTCGGTGGAGTTTTGCTTGAAGGCTGCAATTGGTGAGTTCTAGATCCCCGGTTTTGTGTTTTTAAACTTCTTTGGGGCTGAAAATGCATGTAAAAATGTTTTACAACTTGTATGTATGATAACCGTATGTATGTTGTGTTTGGTTGGTTGTATTTCTTGGATTTATGCTTGTTTTAGGTGCTTAGAATGATAGATTTAAGTTATGAGCATGTTAGAATGATGTTTGGGACTGGAAATAATGTAGAAACACGTATGTCTGCTGCCCATGCGCCCAAATAGGGCTCATGCGCCTGAAATTTAGCTCAGACGCCTAAGTCCTTTCTTATGCTCCCAAACAGTACCTCATGTGCCTAGAAATTTTGCCCAGTAGTCTAAGTGTTGTTCATGCGCCCAAATAGTACCAACTCATGTGCCCAGTGCTCAGACGCCTAAGTGCTCATGCGCCCAAGCGGTGCTCATGCGCCTAAGTTTTCTCATGCGCCTAAGTGTTGGTGCACCTGCATAGTACTCATGCGCCTACATAGTGCTCATGCGCCTAAGTGTTGGTGGCTGCATAGTACTCATGCGCCTACATAGTGCTCATGCGCCTAAAAGACTTAGAAAAATTTCTGAAATTTTAGGAAATAGAAATTTTAGTGTTTAACCCTGGGATGTTTTGGTGGTTATGTTTGTTGGTATTATGCTTGTTTATGGCCTGTTTTTATGTTCCATATTACGAATTATTACGTGACTTTACGTGGTGTGTTTACGCTAGTATACGTAAAGTATTATCATAAATGAAGCGAAAGATTAATGATAATGAAAAGTGGAATATAACGAATGAATGAAAGTCTTACAAGCAAATTGAATGGAGGTGCACGACCATGTTGTCATTAGCTCAACTGTGTGCGGTTTAGCTAACCCGAAGGATGCACACAGGGTCAATCTTTGAGATTGACGGGACCCTTGTGGCATGCCCTAGGTACTGGGTCAGGCTTCGTGCGCAATGTTAGGGGTCTATTTATAGACTTCGGGCCAGTACCCGCTTCGTGCATAATGTTTGGGGTATTGCACACCGGTCCAATAGAAAGTGAAAGATAATAATGAAAATACGAAATGAATGAGAAGAATGATAAAAGATAATAATGAATATTATCGTGTTGTACGTATGATGTGTGATCACGTACGGAAGCAATGGATTTCACTAAAAGGAAGCATTTTAAGAAAATGATATATTTTTTATATATTTAATTAAAGGACTTTAAATTTTTTTGTAAAACTAGAATTCACTCAGAAACGCTGACTTTTATGCATTTTCAGTTGGCAGGTAACTTATCGCTGAGGAGGGCACGCAAGGGAAAGCTACTTGGCGGGCAAGACTGGCATCCATTCGTGCATGATAATTATGTTGTTTTGTAATGCAACTAAACGTTTCTTTTGTAACTCCTATTATACATTGATGTATTATTTGGCAACATTAAATATTAATGCAATGAAGGGTTTTTGGTAATTTAATCCGTTGCGATGTTTTAATTAAATGTACGTAATTTTATGTAAATAATGATGTGGTTGACCAACTGTGAGGTTTCCGGGAACGGAGCCTTACAAGTTGGTATCAGAGCCAAAGTTTAAGAGAAATGGGTAAAAATATTTTCAAAACCTAAACTTAAACTGAGAATGAGACCGAATGGAGGGATGCCAGCCCAAGTAGCTACGTGCCATCAAGTATTTCTATTCTTAAATATTAACCGGTATTATGTGCGTGTGCTATCTGATTTATGTGCTATTAGTAGATTTGGATACTAATGTAGTCAGGATAGGAAATGCTTGGGGGATGAAGAGTAAAGTAAGTGGCTAATCACAACTGCCCACTGTAATTAGGGACTTACTATACTTGACATAAACTGAGCTATTACCTTGAATGACCATGTTGGTGTTTGAATCTTATAGTGTTTAGAGGATGGCTGGTGGTAGATCGTGGAAAGCTTCCCGAGGTGGAGCACAGGGTGGCCGTGGTGCTGGACCACGTGTCACGAGGAATAAGACGAAGACTACTGAGACGGCTCCTGCTGAGCCCGAGCTTCATCACCAGGAGGGCGGTGATGAGAGTGTTAACTTGAGAGCCTCACTAAAGGAGGCAGTTATGGAGGAAGTACATCAAGTCATGCAGACGATCCTACCGTCTGTGGTGACCGAGGTCATCCGTGCGGTGAAGGAGGATGACAAGAAGGAGAGGGAGGAGGAGCGAAGGAAAACTGCTGGGAGAAGAGGGCATGATAGAGATCATGGTGAAAGGGAGCAACTAAACAATGAGATGGCGGCCTCCAGTGATGAGGAGGAGGTGGTGGTGCCGGAGACCGCGAAGGGGTGCAGCTACGGGGCATTCCAACCATGCAAACCCCCGACTTTCGATGGCAATGGTAATGCTGCTACTGCTCATCGCTGGGTGAGAGAAGTGGAGGCGGTGTTGGAGATCAGCGAGTGTAGGGAGGACCAAAAAGTGAAGTTCGCCGCCCACTCATTCATTGACTCGGCCTTGTGTTGGTGGGACAACATTGTCCAGGCCGAGGGTAGCAGGACTATTGGGAAGATGAGGTGGGGAGAACTAAAGAAGCTGGCGATTGAGGAATTCTGTCCTCACCGAGAGCTCGACAAGATAGAGAGGGAGTTCCTGCAGCTAGAGGCGGGGACCATGACCCATCAGCAATACACCACCAAGTTCAACGAGATGGCGAGGCTGGTGCCGGATCAGGTGACGCCGGTGTCGAGAAAGATCAAGAGGTATATTCAAGGATTGCCAGTGGATATCCGTAGGCACTTGATTATTGCCCGGCCAAGTACCTTTAGATCGGCAGTGGATCTGGCAGGGAGACTCTATGATGAGAGGGAAACGGCTGTGGTAGAGGTGAGAAAGGCGGGTGGCGGTGACAGGAACTGGAGTGGAAAGTGGTTTGGACGTGTGGTTTCACTCCAAACAACAAGAGGACGAGGGTGGATGACCAAAGGGTGGTGTCATCAAGCTCGGGGATGAAGAAGTGTAGCAAATGTGGAAAGGAGCACGCTGGAGAGTACAGGTGGGGATCGATAGTATGCTTCAAGTGTGGGAGGTCTGGTCATTTGGCAATGGATTGTAGGGTGTTGAGGTGCTATAACTATGGTGAAGAAGGTCATGTGAGTAGGGATTGCAAGAAGCCGAGGGCGGAGAGTTCTGGGGAGAAGAAGAGGAAGGAGAATGAAGGACAGAGGGCAAGCGCTAGAGCATTCACGATGACCCGGGAGGAGGCCAGGGTGGACCCCGATGTCGTGTCAGGTATGTTTCTAGTAAACCAAACTTGTGCCTCTGTATTATTTGATTCTGGTGCTAGTGGAAGTTTCATTTCTGTTGCTTTCTGTGCTAAGTTACCTGTTAGTAGTAGAAGTATTAAAGAGCCCTTCGATGTAGAAACTGCTATTGGTAAGTCTACCATAATTTCTGAAATGATAGAGGATTGTGACATAGAACTAGAAGACCATAGGTTCTCTGCTAAACTATTTGTGATGCCCCTAGGCGGATTTGATGTAGTTCTAGGGATGGATTGGTTAGCAGCCTGTGAGGCAAATATTGTGTGTCGCAAGAAGATGATTCGATTAACTACGTCCGATGGAAGTTCGGTAACGGTCTATGGTGACCGAATTACTACGGTCCCTAAGGTGATTTCGATGGTGGTGGCAGAAAAGTGCATGAAACAGGGATGTAGTGCCTACCTGGCTTAACTGAAGGACGTGGATGCGTCAGTACCCCAATTGTCCGACGTACCAGTTGTGCCTGACTTTCCAGACGTGTTCGCAGAAGATTTACCAAGTGTGCCACCGGACCGCGAAATCGAGTTTCAGATCGATTTGATACCTTGTGCTCAGCCCGTTGCCAAAGCACCATATCGATTGGCTCCATCCGAGATGAAGGAACTGATGGTGCAGCTACAGGAGTTATTGGACAAAGGGTTCATCCTACCGAGCATCTCTCCCTAGGGTGCTCCGGTCTTGTTTGTAAAGAAGAAAAACGGTAGTATGAGGATGTGCGTTGACTACCGTGAGTTAAATAAGTTAACGGTGAAGAACCGATATCCACTACCTAGAATTGATGACTTGTTTGACCAGCTCCAAGGTGCCGGTTGGTTCTCAAGAATAGCCCTCCGATCAGGTTACCAATAGTTGAAGGTGAAGGAGCAAGATATTCTTAAGACAGCTTTTCGCATGCATTATGGACACTACGAGTTTCTTGTTATGTCTTTTGGTCTAACTAACGCGCCAGCTGCTTTTATGGATTTGATATACCGAGTGTGTCGGCCAATGTTGGATAAATCAGTGATTGTGTTTATTGATGATATCCTGATTTATTCGAAGAGCGAAGAAGAACATGTCGGCCACATACGCGAAGTATTGGAGACGCTTAGAAGAGAGAAGCTGTATGCTAAATTCTCTAAGTGCGCTTTCGGGTTGCGCGAAGTTCAATTTTTGGGCCATGTGGTAAATTCTGAAGTAATCATGGTAGAGGATGAGGCAGTGATGCAATGGAAGTCTCCAAAGACGCCATCCGAGATTCGCAGTTTCTTGGGTTTGGCGGGTTACTACAGAAGATTTATCCAAGACTTTTCCAAGATAGCCTCACCATTGACCAAGTTGACCCGCAAGGACGTAAAGTTTGTATGGGGTCTGGAACAGGAGGATGCTTTTGAGGAGTTAAAGATGAGATTGACTCAAGCTCCTGTCTTGACGTTACCCGAAGGGAACGAAGACTTAGTGGTCTATTCAGATGCATCATATTCGGGATTGGGTTGCGTGCCAATGCAGAGGGGAAGAGTAATAGCCTACGCGTCCCGACAGTTGAAAATCCACGAGGCTAATTACCCCACTCATGATTTGGAGCTAGCGGCTGTGGTCTTTGCATTAAAGATTTGGAGACGCTACTTGTACGGGACGAAGTGCACTATCTTCACTGACCATAAGAGCTTGAAATACTTATTTGAGCAGAAGGACCTCAATATGAGGCAAAGGAGGTGGCTGGTGCGCCCAAGCAGTGCTCATGCGCCTAAGTTTTCTCATGCGCCTAAGTGTTGGTGCGTCTGCATAGTTCTCATGCGCCTACATAGTGCTCATGCGCCTAAAAGACTTAGAAAAATTTCTGAAATTTTGGGAAATAGAAATTTTAGGGTTTAACTGGGATGTTTTTGTGGTTATGTTTGTTGGTATTATGCTTGTTTATGGCCTATTTTTATGTTCCATATTACGTATTATTACGTGACTTTACGTGGTGTGTTTACGCTCGTATACGTAAAGTATTATCATAAATGAAGCGAAATATTAATGATAATGAAAAGTGGAACATAACGAATAAATGAAAGTCTTGCAAGCAAATTGAATGGAGGTGCACGACCATGTTGTCGTTAGCTCAACTGTGTGCGGTTTAGCTAACCTGAAGGATGCACACAGGGTCAATCTTTGAGATTGACGGGACCCTTGTGGCATGCCCTAGGTACTGGGTCAGGCTTCGTGCGCAATGTTAGGGGTCTATTTATAGACTTCGGCCCAGTACCCGCTTAGTGCACAATGTTCGGGGTATTGCACACCGGTCCGGTAGAAAGTGAAAGATAATAATGAAAATACGAAATGAATGAGAAGAATGATGAAAGATAATAATGAATATTATCTTGTTGTACGTATGATGTGTGATCATGTATGGAAGCAATGGATTTCACGAAAAGGAAGCATTTTAAGAAAATGATATTTTTTTATATATTTAATTAAAGGACTGTAATTTTTTTGTAAAACTAGAACTCACTCAACAACGCTGACTTTTATGCATTTTCAGTTGGCAGGTAACTTATCGCTGAGGAGGGCACGCAGGGGAAAGCTACTTGGCGGGCAAGACTGGCATCCATTCATGCATGATAATTATGTTGTTTTGTAATGCAACTAAATGTTTCTTTTGTAACTCCTATTATACATTGATGTATTATTTGGCAACATTAAATATTAATGCAATGAATGGTTTTTAGTAATTTAATCCGCTACGATGTTTTAATTAAATGTACGTAATTTTATGTAAATAATGTTGTGGTTGACCAACTGTGAGGTTTCCGGGAACGGAGCCTTACAATGACATACCACCGTTATGTTTTGTTATTGATTAACTGAAAGTAAAGAATAAGACAAATAAAAATTTTGGATAGATGAACAGAGGATCTTTTTCTATTGTACAATTAAGATTCTTCCACTACTCATCCGAACTAACAGAGCATAGTACTTCGGAAGTTGATTGTATGTTCGAATCGGAAGCATTCTTCAAAGTGTAATATGTCCGGAGTTGTCTTGTCGTTCGGAAGTAGTCTGTGCTTTGGAAGTACATAGACTTTCAAACAGTGGTGGACCTGATAATCTTTTTCATGGGGCTCGAAATGTTTAGATTTGGTTATATATTACTAAATATCAAGTTTTTTTGGTTTGCTTGAGGTTGAATCAGGTAAGTCTGGTCGGTTCACGTAATAAAAATATAAAACCAAATTAAATATCCAACACATAATATAAATATGTCAACCGTTTAAAACAAAATCAATTTGTGTTAGAATGAGACATGAAACAGAGTGGTGTAACCCTGTATAGAGGGACGATCAGTGGTACACTAATCCTACAACATGATTCCCACCAATTTGGGTTGGGGGCTCAGGACGGAAACAACGATCGAACTTTAGAATTGGATCAAGGATCAAACTAATCGTCCATTAATTACCGCTAATATTGTAATATTGTCAATTATAATTGAATTGTTTATTAATTACTAGGTTAACTATTTAATGATATGGATAATGCAGTAATGAATTTAGTTATTTTAAAATAGCTATTAAACATTTGAGTTATTTGATTTATAAACATTAATGGGATGATAAAGTTAATTGTTTAAATAGTTGATGTATCTATAAGAATTTATTATTTTATAATATGTTTTCAGCAGATGACTATGTCTTTAGAAGTAGGAATCTTTTCTTTGCAAGCTTTATTCTTTAGAAAGTGAAGTTTTAGCTGATAAACTTATTAAGATATAAACATGTTTTGAGTGGCATCAACCTTAAATATACTAACTTATTCCTTCTAGGCTGATGTGTAGTCCCCTAAATCTTAAAGTAATAGTTACCAATACGTAGAATATGAAGTTTTTCTTTCATATATTGTCAAACAAATAAGTATTAAGTAGATGACTATTTAAAGGATGAGATATGACAATGAACGTTTATTGTTTTAAGAGATTGCCTGATAATAATATATATTATATTCGACCTTACTCCGTTTTAACGAAACTAGGTTGACGCGTAGAGAAAATGAGCTTGTCCTAATGACGTATTCGAAACTTTATAGAACGTTATATTTTAATAGTTATGAGAGAAAAACGAATGAAGAACTGAATTAATTATAATTAAGCAAGCAGCTAGGCTGCTCACTTTCATCCACAACAACCTGCTTGCTTGCTATAAATAGTAACTTGTAGGTTTCCTTTACAATATAAGTTTTTTAGATGCTTTATTATAAATACAACCTTGAGTACTCAATACCCACCGGATATTGTTAATAGTCTATTTTGGAGCTCGAGTAGGAGCACGAGTCGGGAGACTTTACATCAACCTACTGTAGATAGTTTTAAGGTATGTTATCGTTTAAGTTATATAAAGTTAATTATTATTTATTTTATGAGTAGTATTACTATTTTTAGGTGTTGGGTTATTGTTAGGATGGGTATCGGGTTGCCCAACCTTAGTTAGACATGAACTGATCACCCATGCTTAAACAAGGCAATGTTAGCCAATAACAACCATGATAATAACTAGTTACTTGTAAGATTTGCTTAAATTGTAGTGGGACCCTGAGATCTTACCTGATCATACTAGGAACCATTATCAGCTGTTGAGCAACAACTAAACAGGTGAGTTATCATGTTTATTTATAAAATCATGATTGTATACTCCTGTCTAAACTTGTAATATACAAGAATGTTGTTAATGTGCAATTATCGATAAAGGTATGTTTGGATCCTTATATTCTTAATGGGATGTGTCGAAATGGAAGAAAAGAGGATAGGGTTCCTCATGTACATCGTGACACTACCATACCTATGCAATGGTTGGGGGGGGGGCTGACAAGCCCACCGCTGGTGGTTATGAAAAGGTCAAGTTTGGCACGTGTTGTTCCTCGCCCAAAATATAACAACCCATGTTTGCATGCATGTAAATTATATTGTGGTTTTTTTAACTGTAAAACAAGAGCTTACTACAATATGGCTGACGTCATTTTGAGTATACATGCCATAGGTAATTAGTGAGACACCCTGGGAATATTGTGGAGAGTGTGGAACCCGAAGCTATAAAGTTGTTAGTTGTTTGATATTGCATGTAAATAATGTATTGTACTCAGAATGTTGTATGTTTTAAATGTAAACTCAGTTTGCTTCCACTGTAAGTTGTATCAATTATGCATGATTGCCCAGGCTCTACGTGGGATGTTTCATGATGCTACCAAAATTTATTTCAAGTGTTTAACTATTTGCTAGATTATCTTGACAGTTAATTTACCAAGTGGATCTTTAGATGGATTGTACAAAGGAAGAGGTCACAACTCGATCGAGGGCCAAACATGACGACTGATATCAACCATAATAGATATTATATATGTATAATCTAATATATGTTATAGAAAAGATATTTATTAAATAATTATATATAACAAACATATTTAAGTTATAAACAATAATGTGCGGGAAAAAATAATTATAAGACAATCATGCTATTAATATATATGAAGTTTTTAATACGGGTGATTATAATAATATTATTATTTAAGCTTGTACAATAAAATATTATAATATTATTATAAACAAAACATATTATGATAATGATATAGCAGTAAGAAAGATATTTAAAATTTTAAAATGTTATACGTCAATTTTGAAATGAAATATAGAGTTACTATGTCTGAAAGTTATTTTAAAATGATGTAATATTGTAATATGGAAAGTTTTTAAAATTAAATGTAAAATATTTATTAGCAGTAATAAATATTATTTTAAACTATTAAAAGAAAGTAAGAATGTTAAAAGTATAAGAAGTAAGTCAATTTTTCAAGAGTGATGGATGTGACGACACGTGCCAATGTCTATGCGGCGCCTATGTGGACAGGCTATTAAGAAGCCATGTGAACAAAATGTTATATTTTATTATAAGTTATAGATTATAGATGTTTTACTATACTTATATTTAAGATCTGAAAATTATAATTTTAGATTTTTACATGTTTTAAGTATTTATAATGAATTACACGTTCATTTACGGCTATAATTTTTATCAATTGTTAAAAAGACACATAGATCTTATATTATATTTTATTGTGGTTCTATATAATCCAAAATGTCTGGGAAAAATGCTAACTATTTTATTTAACTTAGTTTTCTACTTATTACCATTTTGTGCCTATCTTTTGCTTTTTCAATGTCAATTTTATTATAAATATTAAATGATGACCTGAACCTATTTTAGTATTTTTTTTTCTAGGTAGTATTACTAAAATCCCTATAAATATTTGTGATTTTTGAAGGTGTTTAGCTATTTTACTTAATTTTTGGTTTCAATCCCATTTAAATTCGTTTAACCCTTTAAGAAAAGTGTTTTACTTGATTTTTCCTACCAAAGACCTTGTTTGAACTTTATTTTACTATAAAATTCATTCTTGATGGATTTGATGTATAAAGCCCACTTTTTGAATAAACAACTATGTTTTAAAAACTACTTTACCGGTTTTGACGGGTTTTTAAGTCTCCATTACCATGAGTCCATGCTATGAACCAACTTTTATAATTATTTTGAGTTTTTAATGTTTTGGACAATTTGGATACCAAATGTGCCTATAAAATGTGTGAATTTTCCATATGTACGTTTTATCGGGTTTTCGTGTGTCGATTAAGAGGGCTCATCCAGGGGTCTTTTGGGGATTTAGAAGGCAACTCCTAAGCTTCCTACTTTTTGTGTTTTGAGGTCATAATGATTAAAGATGAATATGATTCAAAATAAAGGATCAAACTAGTGTAAAGTTAGGATTTTTGAAGGTTTGGAGTTACCCGGTTCAAGAGATGACCTTGACTCACCTTCTTAAGTTTAAGAATAGTATAAAACAAGCATAATGATGCTTCTAAATCGTGATTCAAGGATGTAGTATTAAAAGTTTTGTTAAAACATGGGTTTTAAAGCATTGTGATGAAGAATTTTGGAAGATTAACTATGACCTCATATGTTACCTTGATGAATACTTGATTATGGCTTCTTGAACCTCCTATGTATCAATCAAAAGAGGGAAAAAATGGTAGGAATTTTGTTTGTTTGATGGTGGTTTACAAATGATAGAAGATTGAGATCATATATTGGATTTTATGAGATTTTGAGAAATTTTGGCATGAATTCCTATTAGGTTTGAGAAATCTCATTCTCTGCAATTTTTGCAAGAATTTATTATTATTATTATTATTATTATTATTATTATTATTATTATTATAGTATTATTATTATTATTATTATTATTATTATTATTATTATTATAATTATTATAATTATAATTATAATTATCAATTTATTATTATCATTATCATTATTTTTATTAATATTATTATTATTATTATTATTATTATTATTATATTATTATTATTATTATTATTATTTGTAGGACCGGTTAAAGGATGGTCAATACAATCAGTCTCATAATGAGAAGAGTTTTAGAACACTTAACAGATCAAATGGGGAACCGGGTTTATGTAAATGATACTAAGAACACAAGTAATTGAGACAGAATTAAGAACAAGAACAAACTAATATGGTTTTCAAGAATGTTGTATATTGCTCTCAAGTTCTATTACAAGTGTTACAAAACATAAAAAGAAATACAAGGACCTGAGATACTTTATACTACATCCTACAGCCGGCCATACTTTGAAGGCCAGCCGGAAACATTAATCTAGACAACAAGATCAATGTAAATTCAAAAGATAGATTGCCTTTTGACTAGTGACTATGACATGCCATAGCTCACATCCTAATATATTATAAATGGATAAAAGGTACAAAGTAGAAAGTTACAAACTCAAGACCATAATCTATAGTTTACTAAATCATGGACGTTTTCACCAACTTGTATAAGTTGGTAAGTCATCAGAGTTGACGCGAAAAGTAAGTCAGCTTTATGGAAAAGTAGATCAGAGAAAGCATGTCCTCTCTGTCTTCGGAAGAAAACAGTCTTCACTTCATTGGCTTCGGAAGACTTAGTCTTTGAAGCTTCGGAAGACTTCATCTTTGGCTTTGGAAGATTTGGTCTTTGTCTTCGGAAAATTTTACACTTGGAATAATTTCTGTGATGAGTGTAAAACTTCCAAAGTAACTTCTACCTTGTATATCAGTGCATGCATACAGGAAGCTCCTTGGTTGTTTTGACTTCTTTGGTTGCATCAGCCTTCTAATATAACCTTACAAACCCCCCTAGGCTGATGCTACCAAAATAGAGAAATTATTCAGATGTTGATAGTCCTCATTAGGATTAAGACCATACCTTTCTTCATCATCTGGTCAGGATCCCTTAGACTCTCATGAGATCTTCTCATGTCATGGAGATCATGTAGAGGAAGATCAAGCATGTCTTGCCAGAAGTAGACATCTTGACCTCTTGATCTCTGATAACATACCACCTGTCTGGATTAGCAGCAAAAGTCCAGGACACGATGGGTCTTCCAGTTGCGAGAGGCTCTACTTGAGTTGGAGTTGGTTGAGCAGCCTCTTCTTGCACTACCTCAAGATGCTCTAACTCATCCTAAGGTGTAGAGGTGGATACCTTGGTCTTCTTCTTGGAAACACTCTTCATGGCCATCCTTTTCCTCCTCTTTAAAGTCTTTAACTGAGAGGACTGGTCTTCAGCACCAGGTTGTTCTACTATGTCTCTCTCAGTTGGGTTCTCTTCTCTTACAGGTTCAGAAGGAGAGTGAAGAGGACCCTACTGTGGATCAAAAGATGAAGTTAGCTGAGATTCAGCTCTAGGTCCAGGTTGTGTTGTCTTAAGGGGTTCAACCTTGACAACCTCAGGTTGAGCTGGACTTGGTGGAGAATGCAAGTCAACAGGCTCTTCCTTTTTAATCTTCTACTTGATCACTCTAATGTGCTCATCCATAATGGATAGAGACATTGGACCAATCCTCCTTCCAGAGAATCCATATAACTTCAAGAAGCTCATCATTCTTTATCTGTCAGCAGACTTCTTTTGGCTCTTTTGGATGATGGCTCTTGACTTTGCAGCTTCTTCCCTTAGTTTTCTCTTAGCAGCCTTTTGTTTCTTGATGACTTGTTGCTCCAGCTACTTGAGATACTCAAATTCAACATACTCATATGATAAATGCATATGCCTGATAGAGTCCTATGACACTCAAGTAGTTGATCATGTTTAGTCTAGCAGCTTCCTTGTCTACCTGAGATTGTGGAGTTGTCAGAGCCTCTTTCTCAGGACTTTCTTGAACTGGTGAGAGGGTAGGAGCATGCTTGTAGAGCCTTTTCTGTCTCCTTTCTTCCTTGTTCTTGAGGAGCCATGATGCATCCTCTGCCTCCTTCCTCTCCTTAGATAATTCCTTGTCAGCCAGTTCATTCAGTTCATCTAAGAAGAGAGAGTAGTTCATCCATATTGTAGTTTCTGGTCCCCAAGTAGTTTATCCTGGCTGCCCTCAACTCATCATCCTGAGTATTTGGCTTGGGAGCAGCCCTGATGGCAGCTTTCATGAAACCTGGAGAGCCTCTTGAACTTTCTCCCCTTAGCTTTCTCTTCCTCTCTCTTTCCTCCTCCTCAATCTCCTCCGAAGTCAATTTCCTTTTTCCTTTGTCACTCACAGGCCTTGGTGACTTGGGGTAGAGAGAGCTTTGGCCTTCATTACTTGATTCAGCAGTCAAGCTCTGGCTAGAGAGAGGTTGTGAAGCACCTTCACTAGCTGGTGCCTCACTGAGGGTAATGGGTGCTGAAGAAGTTCCTGTCTCAAGGTTCACAAGTTCAACTTCTGGGCCTTTAGTCAAGGCTTCCCCTTTGAAGCTAATCTTAGGGTCCACCTCAACATCCAGTTTACCAAAAGTCTTACCTGCTAGCCTCTGTCTATATATTCTTGACCTCAGTTTGTATTCTTCAAACACACTTTCTTGAATCCTATCTGTTAATCTTACAGCTTGTCTGTTTTGACTTGGATTGACAAGTGGAAGATCAATCAGATGGATGCTCTCATAGAAGCTCAGGTTGAAAAAGTTGAAAATTTCCTATTGACCTTGAGATCTAGAGATGACTAGAACTCTTCTATCAGAGTCATACCTCCATCCCATGATTGGATTCTCAGAGTGATGAGATAGGGGAGGCATAGCTCTCGAAATAGCATCCTCAAACAAACTTTGTATGAGTGAGTCCACATCCATGTAGACTTGAGCAAGTGAGTCCACATCTATATAGACTTGAGGAGGTTGCTGAGTATGGACCATTGCAAGTGAGGGTGGTGAATCCTCAAAGTCCATACTCTGTGAAGAACTCCAAGGTTCTGTGATTGTTTGGACTTTCTCCCCCTTTTTGGTAGCATCACCTTCTTACATAAGTGAGCTTGGGGTTGGGTCTGTCACATCCACAGGTTCTTATGGACCTGGTTGAGTTCTTCTGAGTGGTCTCTCAGCTAACTTGCCCTTGAGATAGGTGATCTCAAATTGCTGGTCATTGACCCTCCTTTGTAAGACATTCACCTGAGATTCCAGGTGACTTATCTTTGAGACTAAATAGGTGCATGTTTTTGTCAGTTTTTGCATCTTTAGTTTCAGACTCCCCTCATCTTCATCAGAAGAATCACAGGGGGATGAGAGAATTGGACCAAGGTCTTCTTCCTCATCACTAGCACTTTGTTCTTGGCTGCTGGATTAGTACTGCACCATGACAACTTCAAGTGAAGTGTTAATGGGTTGGGTTGCCATGGTTGAGGTTTTAATGATGTAGTCACTTGCTAAAGTGAGAGCCTCTTCCATATGAACCTCCTGAGCAGACTCAGGAAGATCCACCTCAGTAGTAGGTGGATGATGTGGGCTAGACATCGGAGAAACAGGAGTACTCATCTCTCCTTGAGCAGGGGTGGAGAAGAGAGACTCATGATACTCACTAAGTCCCATGTCTTCATCATCATAGAATTCAATGTTTGGGATTGGTTGGTTTAGATCAAGAGGCTGGGGATGGTAACTTTCCCCTGAAGGTTGTTCATTATAGTTTTGAGACTTTGAGTGAACGCTTAAGGCTATGGGGGTTATGAGCTCATCAGGCTGAGCATGAGGAACCTTAGCACTCATCATTAGTGAGATAGGAGTGGTTTGCTCCTCAGGAGAAGTGGGAGCTCTAGTGTCCACTTCCTCCTGTATGGGACATGGGTGATGATATTGGGGCCTGCAAAAACTGAATAGCATGTGTAGGGATTCGTTTGGATTTTCTTTGGTAGGTGATGGTTATTTTTGGCTGTATTGGTGGTTGGGAAGTAGAAGGTATGAGTTCAACACTAGCTGGTGCTGCTAGGTTGTCACCTTGAGCAATGAGCTCTAACATTTTTAGAACAAGGGCTGTTTCTACCCCTGAGAAGCCAACAGTTGGATTCCTCATAGTCTTGAAGATACCGGGCTTCATCTGTCCTAATTTTAGAACATTACCAGTTCCCTCAACTGTGGGCCCAGTTCACAGTTGAGAATATGTTGGACATATCTAGGGAACATGTAATATTCTAAGGAGTCCAAGTTTGCAAGTAAATTAATGTACATGAAATGTGACTACCTGAACTTGACCCCTGAACCATCCCATGGACTATGTAGGAAAGGTCATATGGAACTTGGTTCCATCCTCCATGCTTATTAGGTAGACTGTGAATGATGACATGGAGGATGTATTTCCATTGAGAGGAAACCTTCCCTTTCCTGAAGGTCTTGACGGAGAAATCCCCTTCATAGCCCATCTGACCAAAGGTATGGTTAACCGCAGATTTGGGAAAGGACAAATCACCTTCGACATCATCCAGCCTTAGATGTGAGTTTATGGATGCTGGAGTGATGAAGATTGTCCTCCCCTGCACTGTGGCAGACAGTGCCTTCTTCCCATCCATGGTGACCTCTTGACAGGTCCTCTAAAATTCCAAAAGCTGATCCTCATAGAGTGGAGGATCTATGGTGAGGGAGGTAAAGTAGTTTGACAAAGAAAGAAAATGGCAAGCCTCTGAGAAACCAAGATCTTTCTCAGAGTTCAACAGAGCAACTTGATTATGTTGCCTGTGAAGTTGCATGGAGAAATCGGGTTGGTTTCTACGATGAAGGTTGGTCATTTTGAGGTAGCTTTGTTGTGAAGGAAGATAAGAACAAGGGCGGTTTGTAGGTGAATTTAGGTTAGAAGATTTGCAGATGAAGAAGATAGTGAAAAGAGGGGGATCCGTTGAGAGAATATATATAAAATGGATTTGAGACAAAGTTAATGCAAAAGAATAAACTTTGAAATCTGAATGTCGGTCCCACCTCTAAAAAAGTGCCCAAAAAGGTAGTTTTCTTGGAAGTTGAAAATCTTCCAAAGGTAATTTGGTCTTCGGAAGTTTTAAGAAAAAGCTTCCGAAGCCAATTTTGGCTTCGGAAGATATTCCTAAGGTTTGTGAAAATTTTGCTTTGGAAGGAAAATACTTAGAGAATTTTCACTTCTGAGGCATGTTTGGTTTCGGATGAGATTAAGACTTGGGAGTTTTATTCTAAAGAGAATAAATCTTTCGAGACTTAATTGCTTTCGGAAGAAAATTGTCCTTCAAATACATGTAAGTACATAGAAGCATATTTAAGCTTCGGAAGATATATTAGAATTTCTTCCGAATGTAAATTTCTTATAAGTAGTTATTTGTCTTGAAGACATAATTTTCTTTCGAAGACAACTTGAAATCTTCCGAAAGAAAATATGTTTGGAAAAATTTTCAAAAATCTAAGGAATATCATTTTAAAGATTTTCTTTCAAAATAAACTGGGCTTATGAAGGTGATAAAATAGACAACTTAGGACATATAGGTTTTAGAAATAGAATTGATTTAAGTTTAACAAAAATCTATTTAAAGTTAATCATCCCAATAGCTGATACAAGATATTTGAATATTTGTTCATCAAAAGTTTTAATGAACAGATCAACATATTCTTTATTTATGTTAACTGACTAGTTTGATTAATCCCTTTTTAAAATTATCTCTAATCAAATGATACCTGATGTTGATATGTTTTGTCCTTGAGTGTTGCATAGGATTCTTAATAATAGAGATAGCACTGTTGTTGTCTATGTGGATGGGGGTCTCTTTGAAGTTGAATCCATCGTCCAACATCTGATTCTGAATCCAAATCACTTGAGCACAGTAGCTTGCAGCAGCAATGTATTCAGCTTCAGCAGTTGATGCAAACACATAGGATTGTTTCTTGCATTGCCATGAGACAATCCTTCCACCAAGGAATTGACATCCCCCATATGTAGACTTTGCAGTCATGTTGCAGCCACCATAGTCACTAACTGTATAGGCATACAGATTGAAGTCAGAATTCTTTGGATACCAAAGACCAAGTTTGGGAGCACCTTTGAGATATCTAAGAATCCTCTTGATAGCAACCAGGTGTGACATCTTAGGGTTGGCTTGATATCTTGCACAGATGCATGTGGCAAACATGATATCAGGCCTGCTGGCTGTGAGGTATATAAGAGACCCAATCATAGCCCTGTAGAGATGTTCATCCACACACTCCCCCTCAAGATCAGGTCCAAGGGAGTGGTTTATAGCTATGGGTGTCTTGGAAACCTTACAATCAGTCATGTTGAATCTTGTAAGTATGTCTGTTACATACTTTGACTGACTTATGAATATGTCATTGTCAACTTGCTTCACTTGAATTCCTAGAAAGAAATTGAGTTCCCCCATTGCACTTATTTCAAATCTATTCTTCATCAGCCTCTCAAAGTCTTTGCAAAGCTTTAGATTAGTTGACCCGAAGATAATGTCATCTACATATACTTAAACCAGCATTAAGTCATTCCCTGTTCCTTTGATGAAGAGAGTTCCATCTATAGTACCCCTCTTGTAGCCATGTTGACAAAGATACTGAGATAGTGTCTCATACCACTTTCTTAGAGCTTGGTGCAGCCCATAGAGAGCTTTATCAAGCTTGCAGACATAATCCGGATGATCTGGGTCTGCAAAGCCAGGTGGTTGTTTGACATACACTCCTTCATTAATCACCCCATATAAAAAAGCACACTTGACATCAAGTTGGTAGACCTTGAAATCCTTGGATGCAGCAAAAGCCAGGAATATTCTTACAGCTTCAAGTCTTGCCACAGGAGCAAAAACATCTGTGTAGTCGATTCCCTCTTCTTGTGTGTATCCTTGAGCAACTAGTCTGGCCTTGTTCTTGATTACAAGTTCTCTATCATCCTTCTTGTTTCTAAACACCCACTTGGTTCCTGTGGTAGTCTTCCCTTAAGGAAGAGGACATAGATTCCAAACCTTTTGTCTTTTGAATTGAAGCAGCTCCTCTTGCATTGCTTCAACCCAACTTCCATCCTTCAAAGCCTCATCAACTTTCTTTGGCTCTATCTAGGAAAAGAAGCAAGAGTATAGACAAACATTTTTGTCATGGGTTGTCCTCTTGTTCTCATCCCTGTATTAACATTTCTAATGATGTTTGTGGTGGGGTATGACTTGTGGATCCTGAGTTGAGGGATCACAGCAAGTTGATTGGAAAGATCTAAATTTGAGAAATTTTGATCTGGCAATGGAGTATCACCCACCACATCAACACACTTATCAAGAGAGGCTTGATCCAATGAGTGTGTGACATCATTTATGTTGTCTTCTATAAAGTGGTTATCAGCATCAAGAAATTCTTGATCACTGTCACCACCTCCATTTCCTCCTACATTTGAAGCTCCTTCACCTGAGTTTTGAATCTTTGAGCTAGAATTTGTAGGCATCTCAGATGTATCAGCTGAATTTATCATGTTTGTGCTGATAGGATCTTCACTTGCAGGGTTAGTTACCACTGGAGCTTAAGTAGTATTCTTGCTTGGTCTTCTCAGCTCAAATCTTGGGTCAGGATCTCCTGTTGATAAGTTACCTATAAATCCTGAAACATTCTCACAAGATTCGTTAAAACAGTTGGTAACTAAATCAAGATCAAATAGGCAATCAGGACCAGAACCTTTCACACTAGGAGTGTGCTCATTGAAGGTCATATTGGCTGACTTCTCAACTACTCTAGTTCTAAGATTGTATACTCTATAAGCCTTAGCTTGGGAAGAGTATCCAATAAAGTGTCCATCATCTGATTTCTCAACAAATTTGACTACCTGATCTTTGGTATTCAAGATGGTGCAAGGACATCCAAATGACCTGAGGAAACCAATAAATGGTCTCCTTTTGTGCCACAGCTCATAAGGAGTCTTACCATGAGTCTTAACCACTAAAACTCTATTCTGTACATAGTAGGCTGTGTTGACTGCCTCTACCTAGAAGGTGATGGGCAGTTTAGAGTCAAACAACATGGTTCTTGCTGCCTCAATAAGTGTCTTGTTTCTCCTCTCAACAACACCATTTTGCTAAGGAGTCCTGGGAGCTCTATACTGTCTTGTAATACCTTTTTCATCATAAAATAAATCAAGGATTTGGTTTTTAAATTCTGTTCCTTGATCACATCTTATGGTCTTTACCTTGTGATCACATTGATTCTCAATTTTCAGAATGAAGTTCTTCAAGATCTCGGGAGTCTCATCCTTATTTCTAAGGAAAAAGACCCAAGTGAATCTTATGAAGTCATCTGTGATCACCAAACAATATGAGGTCCTTCCTAAACTCATTACACTGGTGGGGCCAAAGATATCCATATGTAATAAGTGTAGGGGAGTAGTGATAGAGTTCATTTCCTTTGGCCTGTGAGACACTTTGTGTTGCTTCCCTTTCAGGCATGCAACACAGTGTTCATCACTTGTAAACTCTTTCTTTGGCATTCCAGTTACAAAATCATTCTTAATTAATTTATTCATGTTTTTAAAGTTTACATGGCACATTCGTTTATGCCAGAGGAAAGACTCATCACTATTTGCTTTAGATAGAAAGCAAGACACTTCTCCTGAGGGAGATGTTTTCTGCCAGTCCATCTTGTACATGTTCCCTTTTCTGGGGGCTCTGGGCAGGATATGCTCTTGAGAAATGACCACCCCGGGCTTGAGAAAAATGCACTCATGCTCAGTAAAGAGCATGTTGTGTCTCTGATCACAAAATTGGGATACACTCAGTAGATTGTACCTAAGCTCTTTGACAAAGTTTACCTTTTCAATGCTGAGCTTACCATTTGTGACCATGCCCCTTCCTGTAATGTAACCTCCAGCATCTCCTTCAAAAGCAACTGGCCCTCCATCAATTTTCTCAAAATTTTGAAGTAGAGAACCATTACCATTCATGTGCCTGAAACAACCACTATCAATGATCCATACATTTCCCTTTGTCTTTAGCAATTCCTGCACAAGAAAGAAGTGGTTAGTTACATTTAGAAACCCAAACCTCATTGGTCTTAGGCTTATCAAAGTGATTTGAAGACAATGTAACAGTAATTTATCCTATGTTTAAGTTTTGAGGATTACTAGCTGTTGTTGATGAAAAACTTTCAGTCACTTGGTCTTTCTTTATCTTCCACACCATCTTTGAAAGATTAGACTTAACCTTCAACACCTCGGAAGTTTTAACAACTTCGGAAGTTTTATCAACTTCGGAAGTTTGGGAGACTAGACCTTCGGAAGATCTTGCTTTCACTGCAGCAGGCTTTAGTACTTCAGAAGCATTCCTTTCTTCCGAGACCAAATTTTCTTCCAAAGGCAAGTTTTCACTTGTCTTCTTTTTCACCTTGGAGCTTCCGAATGGAAAAGATTTTCCTTCCGAAGCTAGTTTTTCTTTCTTCTTTTTAGAACTTTTCTCTTTGATCATGTGAATAGTATTTTTGGGATTGTAGATGCAATCCTTAGCAAGATGAGAAGTACTACCACTCATGACGCAATCCATTTGCTTCCTTCTGAGAGTCATCTTTTGAGAGAAAGACTGGACTTGATCACTTTCCACCTCCATCTTCATCTTCACAGATGATGCAGCAACCTTCTTAGGGTGAGGCTTGCTCTTGGAACTGGATGGTTCAGGCTGTGTAGCAATGGTACACAGTTGATCAGCCTTCTTCTCTTTGCTGGAATGATTTGGACATGAACCAGAACTCCTGCTATTAGAGTTCATAGTTGAGTCTACTGCATTCACCACTTCAAATCCTGTAGAGATAAACACTTGTTTCAGCTTAGAGTTGAAAGTGGCCTTGATCTCTTAAGCCTTCTTTGATTTTATCTTTGCTTTCCTGATCAAGTTCTTCCTCTTAGACTTGGTCATCCCAGATTCTTTTCTCTCCTCAGGATAATAGTGACCCTTCTTAGGATGATCTTCTTCACTCTTCTCAGAATCATCCTTCACTATCTCCTCTTCATGCTCTTCATGTATGGGGTCTATGAGGGGAAGCTCATCTTCACAAGTTCCACACCTTGGAGATCTTACACATAATAAAGTGTATGGAGGAGCTATCTCAGTAGATCCCAGTCCCTGCTTATTTTGATAACAAATTTTTGCATGCAAGGATGAGGATATCATATTCTTAAAGGTCTCCTCTTCAAGAACACATTTTTCTGCCCTGGCTTTACCGATCACAAGCTCAGCCTGGCATTCAGTTAACTTAGTGATGAGATCTTTTATTTGAGTACTGTAGTTGGTATGTTCATGCTTAAGAGTTGAAATGGTTTTCTCTAAATCTTCTATTTTAAATTTGTAATCATTTTCAGCTCTTTTGAAATCAGCTTTTAAAATGTTTAAGGAGTCAAGATCAGACCTCATCTCTAAGTTATAGGACCTATATTTGTTAACTTTAGCAATACATTCAGGTATACAAAGATGTTCAAATACCTTGGCTTTTTCATGATCTGCCATCAGTGCTTGGTTTGGAGATGCATCATCAACCTAAAAGCTCCAGTCAAAGCCTCCTTCTTCAATAGCAACTGCAACTTGTTGCTTGGGCTTCTTATTCTAGGGAGCTTCATCAGTGTGGCATTCAGTTAACTTAGTGATGAGATCTTTTATTTGAGTACTGTAGTTGGTATGTTCATGCTTAAGAGTTGAAATGGTTTTCTCTAAATCTTCTATTTTAATTTTGTAATCATTTTCAGCTCTTTTGAAATCAGCTTTTAAAATGTTTAAGGAGTCAAGATCAGACCTTATCTCTAAGTTATAGGACCTATATCTGTTAACTTTAGCAATACATTCAGGTATACAAAGATGTTCTAATACCTTGGCTTCTTCATGATCTGCCATCAGTGCTTGGTTTGGAGATGCATTATCAACCTAAAAGCTCCAGTCAAAGCCTCCTTCTTCAATAACAACTGCAGCTTGTTGCTTGGGCTTCTTATTCTAGGGAGCTTCATCAGTGTAGTTTGGTCTGGTTTGTGCTTGGCCATCATTTGTCTTTGGTGCCTTGCACTCTCTAGCAAAGTGTTCTATTTGGTTACAGTTGTAACACTTCACTTTGCTTTTGTCCAACCCAAACTTTCCACTGGTTGCATTGCTAGGAAACTTCCTCCCTGCCCTTTTGTAAAACTTCTTGGCTTTGTGAGTGAGAAGAGCCATCTGCTGGACTATTTCCATGTACTCCAGATCATCTAGATGGATACAATCTAGGTCTTCAAGGGTAAAGAGAAAGTTGCCTATGCTTTCATCAGTAGACACAAAGGCTTGTGAAGAGCTTGTCCCTTGGAATGGGCTTCCTTGGATGTAGCTCTCTCTTGGTGTCTCCGGGAAGGTGATGAAAGGACCCTTTTGTGAGTTGTCAGGGTAGCAGATGAGATGATGTTGTGGTTCTCTGCAATCCATTTCAACCACATGAAAGGCTGAACTCTGCTGATTGTTGGAGTTACCTGATGGATTTTGCATGTTCATATCCATCTGGTAGCCACTAAAGATATCATACAACTCAATGAGAGTAAGGGTCTTGAGGTTCTCAATCCTCTTATTGACCACACAATAGTGTGTCCATTATCTGGGAAGAGAGGACATGAACTTCCTTACATTGTCCTTGTTCTCAAGAGTTACTCCAACATCCATTAGTATCCACAATCTCAACATACCTGAAGTACTGTTGAGTCATTGTTTCACCTGTCTTGAAGGTGAAGTTCTCAAACTGCTGCTTCAAGAGGTCCTTCTTGTTCTCTTTTGCTTCATTTGACCCCTCGTACATCAGCTTCAATGCATCCCATAGTTGTTTGGCAGTCTTGCACTTCTTGAAGCCTCTATAGATAGAGTTTGGAAGAGCGGCTTGGAAGGCGGTCATGGCCTTCTGATCTATGTATATCTTCTTCTAGTCTTTTTTAGAATAATCAGCCACTTCCTTTGCTATCATACCACCACCACGAGCAGCTGAAGAGGTGGATGGTACATGAGGTCCATAGACAACATATCCCCATATCCTGGAGTCTTGAGACTTGATGAAGCCTTCTATTCTTTGGCACCAAGTATCAAAGTCATCAGGAGTGATCAGTGGAGACTTTGTCATAGTACCGGTTTCCATATCAGCCTTTATGATAGCTGCAATTTGAGATGTTAAGAGTTTTGTGAAACTGAAGGGATTTAAGATGGTGAGATCTTACAATCAAGAGCCTAAAAAGCTCTGATACCAATTGCAGGACCGGTTAAGGGACGGTCAATACAATCAGTCTCACAATGAGGAGAGTTTTAGAACACTTAACGGATCAAATGGGGTACCGGGTTTATGTAAATGATACTAAGAACACAAGTAACTGAGACATAACTAAAAATAAGAACAAACTAATATGGTTTTCACGAATGTTGTATGTTGCTCTCAAGTTCTATTACAAGTGTTACAAAGCATAAAAAGAAATACAAGGACCTGAGATACTTTATACTACATCCTATAGCCGGCCATACTTTGAAGGCCAGCTGGAAACATTTATCTAGACAACAAGATCAATGTAAAGCTCACATCCTAATATATTATAAAAGGATAAAAGGTACAAAGTAGGAAGTTATAGACTTAAGACCATTATCTACAGTTTACTAAAGCATGGACCCTTTCACCAACTTGTATAAGTTGGTGAGTCATCAGAGTTGCAGCGGAAAGTAAGTAAGCTTTATAGAAAAGTAGATCAGAGAAAGCATGTCCTCTCTATCTTAGGAAGAAATCAGTCTTCACTTCATTGTCTTCGGAAGACTTTGTCTTTGAAGCTTCCGAAGACTTTATCTTTGGATTCGGAAGATTTGGTATTTGGCTTTGGTATTTGGCTTCAGAAGAATTTACACTTGGAATAATTTCTGTGATGAGGGTAAAACTTTCGAAGTAACTTCTACCTTTTACATCAGTGCATGCATGCAGAAAGCTCCTTGTTTGTTTTGGCTTCTTTGGTTGTTTTGGCTTCTTTGATTGCATCATCCTTCTAATATAACCTTACATTATTATTGCTACTACTATTATTATTATTATTATTATTATTATTATTATTATTATTATTATTATTATTATTATTATTATTATTATTTTGAGTTTTTGTGTTTTGTTTTAATAAAAGTGCATAATAAAGAAAATTATACATACGGAGGGTAGGGGAAACGAGAACTAGGAGTTTTAGGTGATAGTTTTTAATAAAATTATATTTTATTTGATATACAATTATCTTTTGTTATATTTTACTTATTTGAAATTCGAATTTTTGCTTTTTTGATTTATTTAACATTATGTGTATATAATATGAATTATTTGTATGACGTTTCATATAAATAATTTTAATAGATATTATTTACTTATATTTTATCATGTTATAGACAAAATGTCACAATATACATATTTATATCTTTTAATTTATTTATTTACCCTATGTAATCATTTTCATTGTTGTAATGGATCGTTACGGTTAACATTTGTGGTTATTTAAAGTGCATATATCATGTATATGCATAACTTAGGTTTTTGTAAAGTTACTTTGGATATTTTTAATCATTATTTATTGTTCTTTTAAAACTAACTAAAGGATTCCTAAATAATATCAACACTTAGTTTCATGTCTAATATTCTAAATGGGTTATGTTGCATAAGCCCACTAAGTTGAATGGGCCAAACCCAGTAAATATTTGGCCCAATTGAGTATCCATATGTGCAACTAGCTAAAATCGATATATATGTTTTCCTGCTTGCTTTTTCTAAATGTATATAGGACGTATTGTATTCAAATAAAAAATAGGGTAAAAATCAGGGTTGGTATTGTCCCCTAGTTGCAAATTTTCATCCTCAAAATTTGCGTAAGGTATCTAGCTCAAGACATGACATGAATTTCCATAGTTTACAATAGTTAGAACACCACATTAGCACGAAATATATATGTTAGTAAAACATACCTCATTCATCAAATGTGAACATGACTGGTCATTGCCTTGTGATTCAAACTACGTTTGTTCCTCTACTTGTTCGATCGGGTCGTTTGGTTGGTTAATGATACGTGCATAGTATATATATAAATTTAAAGTATTTTTTTAGCATAGATTCAGTTATAATTGGTTATTACTTATACTAACTACACACACAAAAGACAAGTGTACCTATCATGTGGTAATATAGTGTTGGTAAGAACCGAGTATCAATCCGTGGACACATCGAGCCTACTTAACAACCCTAATAATTGACTATCAAGATGTTTTGTTTAAGATTTTCAAAACAATAATTAAAAGTAAAACTAAAAGTAAATTTGAGACTTTTGGGTTTAAAACGGAGAATTAAGGCTATCATCCTAATTTAGATTAATTGTGATGAATTGCATGGTGTGATTAAAAATATAAGTTAAAATAGTTATGTTAATGTTTATAAACATGAGCTAGCATGGATTTCTCGTAAATCGGCTCCTTAGTGACAAGGGAAGCCGCATCGATCACTTACAACGCTAACCCCCAAGCCACTAGTGATGTGGGTAATACTTGTGTACCCTTTTAACATAAGATTTCTGAAAACATAACTTAATGTTAGAAAGAGAGTTGATCAGGTTCCTTTTTAACATACCATTAATTTTAAAAAACCATAACAATTACTGTAGATTTCTCAAATTAATAAAAGAGAACCCGCAAATGATCAGAAAGTTAAGATGATATGATTTCTAATAACCATTTCTAGTTCATTAGTCGTGGACTTGTTATGAAGACCGGTTTCACGAATAAAAGTTAGTTCATATGTTTTTCAACCTTGTATAACATTCATAAGTACAAATCATAAATTTATAACTTCCTATTCAAATATAGATGCTAGCCATCAAAAGTTTATCTAAGATTACCATAACATTAACATAACATAAAACACAACATTAACATAACATAAAACACAACATTAGTTAATAACAAATTACATAAGTTTCATCCAATTAGGATGATAATAAGAGTTTAGCGCACAATGAGCTTGAACATAATAACAACTAAAATAGAAGATAGATATGAAATTATTAGTGAAATGGAACAATCAAACTGGTAATCCATAATGAATGATGTTTAGACAATCCTGAGTTTCTTCCAAGTGTTGAATGCACCTCCCGAGCCTCCTAAGGGTATTTAAGTCTAGATTCCTGAGAGAATTCAGCAAAGTTTTCCCTCTCCAAAAGCTCCTAAAAATGTTGCAAATAAGCCTCTATTTATTGGCTTTCTGGAGTGTTTAAGAACGACCCTGTGCTAGTACAATTCTTATGAAAGATGGTTCACTCGTACGTGTAGGAATGATCGGGCACGACCCCATTTTTGATGGGGCACGACCCCATTTTTGATGGGGCACGACCCCGTGCTCATGGTGGGCACGGCACCGTGCTTCATGGGGCACGCACCGTGCTCACTTTTCAGGGGGTAGTACTTTTGTCTTGTCAGACAACCAAACACAGAGGTGTGCTACTTTAAGCATGGGGTGTGTTTCAGGCTGGGCATGGGGGAATGCTTAATGAGGCACGACCCCATGCTTGGACTCCAAAGCTCAATTTCTTCAAATTCTTCTTAATTATGCTCCTTTTGTCCATCTTAGTCTTGTGAAAGCCTGAAAACACAATTTAACACTTTTAAGTTCAATTTCATCATTTTTAGTAAGAGTATAAGGAATAATTGATGTGCTTTTGACATGTTTTCTATGTACAATTTAGAACACATCATTAAACAAGTGCAAATATTTTCTCCTCATCTTTCTTTCCCGTTCCCAAGTGAATCCGGGCCCTCGCTTCAAGTTCCATTTAAGTTTAACAATCAGTATACGTTTTCTCCCCACTTCTTCACAAGGTATAGTTAATGATTCATCAGTTAGATATTTCTTCAAGTTGGACACATGGAATGTGTTATGAATACCACTAAGCTTTTTGGGCAAATTAACTTGATAAGCTACCGAACCAATTTTTTCCATGATTTTATATGACCAATGAATCTGGGACTCAGTTTACCCTTTCCCCAAAACATAGTAAACCCTTCCAAGGTGAAACTATTAAGACCATATGACCAAATTTGAATTTCAACGGCTTCTGTCTTCTGTTAGCATTGCTTTTCTGTCATGATCATGCAGTTATAAAGTCGGTTTTTTATCTACATGATCTTGTCGTATATTTCTTGCATTATTTCCAGTCTTGTTATCTGGTTATCCGCAACATCATACAGGTGATCCGAATATTCACCCATATAGAGCTTTAAACGGGGCGACTTTAATACTTGGATGATAGCTATTATTCTAGACGAATTCAACTAGAGGTAGGTGGGTATCCTAACTTCCACCAAAATCTAGTACGCATGCACTGAACATGTATTCTAAGGTCTAAATCATTCGCTCACTCTGGCCGTCGATTTAATGGTGGTATGCACTATGCAGTACTCAAATCAAGTTAGGTTCCTAAAGGCTGCCGAAACAAATGGCAAATTCTTGAAGTCAAACGAATGTCTCAGTTACATATGATCGACACATGTCCCCATGTCGGGTTACGATTTCATCCAAGTAGATCTTCGCCAATCTTTCCAATTTATAGTTTTCTCGGATTGGTAAAAAGTGAGCAGACTTGGTTAAACATTCGACTATAACCCATATAACATCGTGTCCCCTAGGTGTTTCGGCAACTTGAATGCATCTGCGATAACATTTGCTTTCCTCAGATGGTATTGAATTTAGCAATCATAGTCATTTAGTAGTTCTACCCATCTTCTTTGCCTCATATTTAGCATCTTTTGATCAAATATATGTTGTAGGCTCTTGTGATTGGTGTAGATGATACACATAATTCTGTATAGGTAATGTTTCCAAATCTTAAGTGAAAATAGAATAGCTCCTTATTCAAGATCATGAGTTGTGTAATTATTCTCATGAATCTTTAGTTGGCGTGATGCGTAAGCTAGTACTTCATTTCTCTTCATCAAAACACACCTAAGTCCTTGTCGCGATGCGTCACAATACACCATGAAATCATAAGTTCCCTTCGGGTAAGGATAAGATCAGTGCACTAGAAAATTTTACTTTCAGGGTTTCAAAGGCTTCTTGTTATTTAGTCCCCTAGTTAAACTTAACATTCTTGCATGTCAGTGAAGTTAAAGGCTTTGCAATCTTAGAAAAATTCTCAATGAAGCGTCGATAGTATCCGACTAACCCCAAAAGTTTTCTAATTTCTGTAGGGGTCTTTGGAACTTCCTATAATTTAACTACTTCTATCTTTGTGGGATCCACTTGCATTCCATTTTCACTAGCGACTTGTCTAACCAATTACACCTTACACATCCTATGGAACTCAAGAATCGTCTATAAGTGGTACTCGTGTTCCTCCCTAGGATTTTTAGTAGATTAATATATCATCTATGAACACAATTTCCAACTTGTCCAGGTATGGTTTGCACACCCGGTTCATGAGGTCCATGAAATAGTAGATGCACTTGTCAAAGCAAATGGCATTACCAAAAACCTAAATGCCCATACCTAGTTCGGAAAGAATTTTTGGGAACATCCTCCTCTATGGTACTTGATTGATAGTATCTGGATCTCATATCGATTTTTGAAAAATAGCTTGACCCTTGTAGTTGATCAACAGATCATCGATCTTCGGTAGTGGGTACCGATTCTTCATTGTAACCTTTCTTCAAATCCTGGTAATCGATGCACATTCTCAACATGCCATCCTTTTTCTTGACGAATAATATTTGTGCTCCCCAAGGTGAAAAGCTTGTCCGACTAAAACCCTTATTTATAAGTTCCTATAGTTGAATTGTGACCTCCTGAATTCTAACGATACTAATCGATAGGGTGACTTTGCAACGTGTGCTGCTCTTGGAACTAATCAATTCGAAACTCAACTTGTCTGGGTGGTGGTATACCAGGTAATATACCGGGAAACACATCTAGAAATTCTGTTATAATTATTACATCTTTGATCCGCCTTTCTTCCTCTGGCCTCATGACAAATGCCAGGTACGCGGTACAACCTTCGTCATGCATTTCTTGGCCTTAATGCAAGAGGTAATGTTCAAGGATTTCCTTTATCTTTCATCATGAATAGTTAGCACCTTCCCCTCATTCAATGTAATTTTTACCAACTTCTTGTTACATACAATTTTAGCTTAATTTCGGGCTAACAATCCATACCCCCAATGGCATCAAAACCCCCTTACTTAACAAGCATCAAGTCTATAGGAAATAGATGATCATCAAGCTCTAGAGTGCAAGCTAATTATTTCATTGATTTGAATGATTTTTCCATCGGCTAATTCTATAGTGTAGACATCTGGTAATTTGGAGGAATTTAGTTCTATTCTAGGTCTAAAGGATGTTGAAACAAAAATCTTACTTGCACCGGTATCATATACCACAAATGCATTATGTTTGTTCATGAGGTACGTACTAGTTACAACATCAAGCTCATTTCTCGCGGTGTCAAAATCCATCAAAAAGGCCCTACCGGTACGCCTCCTATCTGTAGCTTTTTTCTTTTTCAGTTTAGGGCATTCTGTCTCATGCGTTTAGGACTCCCACACTTGTGACACCTAGGCAGGGCCTATATTTTTGCCCTACAATCTACTGTATAGTGACTAGCTCGATTACACTCGTAGCACATATTTGTATTACAATGCCCATCATGATTTGTGTTGCACTTGTTGTAGAGGGGTCAATTTCCTCGGTATGCTTTCTTCTCATTGTTCTTTTTATCTAAACCACCAGCGTTGTTCTTAATCATTATTCATCGTTATAACAAAAGGATTCCTAAATAATAACAAGTCTTAGTTACATGTCTAGTATTCTAAACGGGTTATGTTGCTTAAGCCCAATAAGTTGAATGGCCAAGCCCAGCAAGTATTTGGCCCAAATGAGTATCCATATGTGTAGCTAGTACAATGATCTCTATGCTTTCCTGCTTGCATTTTCTAAATATATATAGGTCGTATCATATTTAAAAAAAAATTAAGGTAAAGAATTTGGGTTGTTACACTTTCTCCTAGTTAAAAACATTTCATACATGAAATTTGTTTAAGGTATCAAACTTGAGACATGACATGAATTTCCATAGTTTACAATAGTTAGAACACCACATTGACACATAACATATATGTTAGTAAAGGATACCTCATTCATCTGAGGTGAACATGACAAGTCATTATCTACAATAGTGTGTGATTTAGACTACGTTTGACCCTCTACTTGTTTCATTGGTTCAGTTAGTTAGTCAAACAAGTGCGCATATTTCTTCCTTATCTCGCTTTCCTGTTCCCAAGTGAATTCGGGCCCTCGCTTCAAGTTCCACTTAATTTTAACAATTAGTATATGCTTTCTGCTCAGCTTCTTTTCTTTATGTTCCATTCCCTCCAAAGGTTCCTCAACAAAATGAAGTTTCTTGATGACACGCACTTCTTCACAAGTTATAATCAATTATCTGTCAGTTAGACATTTCTTCAAGTTTGACACGTGAAATGTGTTATGGATATCACTAAGCTCTTGGGGAACTCAAGTTGATAAGCTACCGAACTAATTTTTTCAATGATTTCGTATGGCCTATTCGTCTCAGTTTACCTTTTTTCCCAAAACACATTAAACCCTTGCAAGATGAAACATTTAGTAAGACCATATCACCAACTTTTCCAACGACTTCAATCTTCTATCGCTATAGCTTTTTTGTCCTAATCTTATATTTATAAGTCAGCCTTTTATCAGCATGATCTTGTTGGTCGATTCTATTAGAACGCCTATGTCGTTTTAGGTTTTAAAAACCTAATCAGAACGAACGCTGGAAGTCTTAATCAAATCAAGAAAGGAATTCATTCCAGTGATCCAGTTGCAAAAGCAAAAGCAAAAGAAAACCTTAAATTAAAACACGCCATAGAGTGTTTAGCATACTTTACCTTTGTTGGCTAGTAGTCATTACTACTGAAAAAGCAACACATGGTGACACACGTATTTAGATGCTCGTCCAATCTTCAAGAATCCTTGAATCATAAACACTTTGAGATTCTTGTTTCCCAAATCAAAAGTTCCAGACCTTTAATTAAACCCCTTAATAATCACGATCCAATCGCAATTCTAAACCGATAACTAGCGATCAACGATGACACTTGGCAATGATCGGTAGTGATGGTGGTGCATCGGTGCCACGCGTCAATCGTGGTGCGGCTGCAATGGGGTGGTGGTCCACAACTGGCGGCAGTGGTAGTGCTAGCGGTGGCGGTCGTCGACAAGGGGGGAGAGAGTGGATATTTTGCTTCACCGTTTTTAACCCTGAACTCCTATTTATTGCGTTTAGGGTTTATCAGTTAAAAACCAATTGTGATTATCTATTTGAAATTCAAATCCTTTTAAAATATATCATATATATTCATAATATATATATATATATATATATATATATATATATATATATATATATATATATATATATATATATCTAGAATTATCTAATAATCAAATACATATAACTAGATATTTACAAATATTACAGATAATTATTATCTAATAGTAATTCTTCTAGTAATTAATTAAACAACTTAATTAATACTAATACAAATACATATACATACATATATATATATATGTATAAATATCGATATATACATACATGTATATACATAATCTCATTTAATTATCATCTACTAATAGTCTTTATTATTTGTAATTATTATTTAATAATAATCACTAATTATTTACGTTAACCATTTTAAATAAATAGCCTTTGATAATCGAATTGTCTATCACACTAATAACAACTGTCGATTTCCATTACTTCTTTCGCACTTGATTCGTTTCTTTGATATGGTGGCCAATGTGTGACTCTAAAGGATCAAACCCATTAGTAGTCCTATGTTAATGCTTGAGCATATAAGATCCAACAAACTCCCACTTGCATAAACTTCGCACATATGTTTTTATGCATATCTTGGTATACTCACACACCAAGGAAGAACATGAAGGACATCTTAGGATGCTCCTAGAATCGCTGAGCTATACATAAATTTTTCCAAATGTGAATTCTAGTCGCAGCAAGTCTAGTTTTTAGGAGATGTCATCAATGACTAAGGGATTCAGGTGGACTCAGCAAAAGTGGAAGCAATAGTGGGATGGGAAGTTCCTAGATCTGCAATCTAGATTTGTAGGTTTCTTGGTTTCGCAGAATATTATAGGAGGTTAATTCAAGACTTTTCTAAAATTGCTACACCATTTACTGCCCTTACACAATAAATGTTAATTTAGCTAGCGTCCTACACAAGAGGAAGTGTTTAAGTTACTAAAACAGAAATTGAATAGCGCTGCCATTCTCGCTCCACTCGAGGGGATTGTTAACTTTATGGTTTATTGTGACGCATCTATAAATGGGTTAGGGTGTGTATTGATGCAGAGGAATGGCGTGATTGCCTATGCCCGGAGATAACTAAAGAAGCATGAAGTAAGTTACATTACTACAAATACAACCATTAGAGGCGGTTAAAATATTTTTTTGAGGCGGTTTTATATATTAGCGCCTTTAAAAACAAAATTTTGTATTTTTTGAGGCGATCTTTGTACATCAACGTCTCTAAAAATTATATTTTTATTATTTATTAAATATTTTTTGTGGCGTTTTATATAAATGCCTCAAAATTTTAATATATTTAACCGCCTCCAAAAATACATTTTCCATAAATATTTATTTTTATTATTTTTTGACGCAGATCTAAACGTCTCTTTTGAGTTTATTTCAAATTCCACAAAATACCCCGATATATCTTTTTTAAATTATCTTTTATCTTCATTACTCGGTCAAAATTTCATCACACACGTATTCTCACTGTAACTCACTTTCTCTCCATAACTCATTTGTATCTCAAAATCTCCATTAATCTTTTAACAATCTCTTTTATACTCCAGGTACATAAATTTTAAATTTTTTTATCATTTATTGTTAAAGATATATTTTGTTAACTTCTTTTAGCTAATAAATATGTATAACTTTTTTGTTGTTTTTAGCGATTAAAAGTTTTACCGGCTCTTGTTCAGATCCAACATCATATTAAAGATCTAAACATTTTAGTAATTTTAACTTGGTCACGCATATGCTATTAAAGGTCTCATATATACATATATATATATATATACATACATATATATACATACATATATATACATATATATATATATATATATATATATATATATATGATAATAATAATAATTTGTACAAGTGTACATATGTATATATGTTTATTAATTGATTAGTGCATATCTATGTATATATGTTTATTGATTGATTAATGCATATTATAATATTTTCATGTATGTATAAAGTATATGTGTATGTTTTATATAGTTGTATTCATATTCACTTAGGATAACCTTTTAGAATACCTATCCTAACTTTATCTAATAGAGATAAATTTAGAATTGTCCTTTGTTTGGGACTGCTTTTTGAATATTTTATTTTATTAAGTTGTGTATATATTTTAACAGGTTGATATTTAAGAAAAAATTGGTTGTTATTTCTCCTTACTCTTTTGAGTTTGTGGTTTATACGCATACTTGGGGAGTTAAGGGGAAATACTGTCATTTTTTCTTAAATGATAAACTTGTTAAAATATATACATATGAGATGGAATATTTAAAAAGTGGGTTAGGATCCACCACCTTAGAGGACAAATTTATATCATATACATATATTTAATTATTTGTTTATTTTATTTTTTAAATGGATTGTAAAGGTTGGATGTACGACACTACACGTACCGGCTCAACATATATGAATGGAGTTCAAAGATTTCTTAAGTTTGCCGAAGCTAATCAAGTGAATAGTCGAGGTCAAAAGATTTGGTGTCCTTGTATAAGTTGTAAAAATTTCAAGAGATCCGATAATGTTAAGGATATAGAGTTCCATTTGATAAGACTTGGTTTTATGCCTAGATACACATGTTGGTCAATGCATGGGGAATCACTTGTTGATCGTGGAACGACATCTATTAATTTAGACAATAGCGATAAAGACTATTTAATTGACGTCAATGATGAGTTAAATGACATTAATGACAATTTGAACAACATGTTTAATGATGTAGGGACAAATGCTGCTAATAATGATCAAGAAAAATTAAAACAACTATTCGATTATTCAGAAAAACCATTAAAACAACAAGTAACGGATGGAGTGATAAAAGTTTCATAGATCTACTAGTGGTATAACATGATATGCTTCTAGAAGGTAATGAGTTGCCTGTTTCGTTATACCAGGCAAAAATATGATGTATCTGATTGGATCCAAATGATCGTATGTTGTATAGGAAGGAGTTTAAAAACGATCAAAAATGTTTTAAATGTGGCGAGTCAAGGTATAAACGTAAATCTGGATCGGATGAAGTTGACCATGATGTGACGAAAATTGGACCACCAGCTAAACTATTGTGGTATTTTCCGATTATACCAAGACTAAAAAGATTATTCTCAAATGAGAAAGAAGCAAAATTATTCGTAGGCATGTAGATGATCGTATAAAAGATTAAAAATTAACATGTAGCAGATTCAACTTAATGGAGAAATATTGATAATACCTATCGAGAATTTGGTAAGGAGATTAGAAACATACGGTTTGGACTTAGTTCAGATGCAATCAACCCTTTCGAAAACATGAGTAGCCGTCATAGTACGTGTGTAAGGGGCCCCCGTTCCCGGGACGCTTACACCTGGACCGTCATCGCATAAAATATTTAAAACAAACATTACTCTTGCAGCGAAATTTAAAAACTTTCATTAGTAATTAAAAACATATCATTTCATTACATAAATCGTTTACATATATGATTACAACATCATATCAAAATGTGAATGCCAGACTCAAAACGTCCCCAGTAGCGTATGCATCCATGCCTGCAACTCCTCAGCATCAACAAAATACCTGCCAACTATCATGCATACAAAAAGTCAGCAACGCTGAGTGAGTTCTAGTTTTATAAATAAATACTTTAAATACTTTACTTTCGTTAAAACATAACCTTCGTAATCGTACGCGATCACACATCATACGTACACATGGATAATATTTATTATTATCTTCATCACTGTTCAATTCGTACATTTCGTACTTTCATCATTATCTTTCACTTTAATCTGGATCCTGTCTCATGCAATACCCCCGACTCATGTCCGAAGACTGATACTGTGCCGGGGCCTGTAAACAAACCCCTGCGTCATGTCCGAAGACCGACACAGTACCGGGGTACGCAACAAGGATCCCCTTTGAGTCACGATGACTCCCTTCGAGTCACGAAGACCCCCTTCGAGTCACGAAGACCCCCTTCGAGTCACAAAGACCCCCTTCGAGCCATAAGGACTCCCTTCGAGTCACAAAGACTCCCTTCGAGCCACAAGGACTCCCTTCGAGTCACAAAGACTCCCTTCGTTCTTTACGTTCCACTTTTCATTATGGTTATCTTTCACTTCGTTATATAATACTTTACGTAAGCATATTCATACATCATACCACATAAAGTCACAACATAATACACAACATGTATTACATAACATAATGCATACGTTTTGAAAACCGTTTAACGAAGAAAGATAACACAATCAGCAACAACACATCATGAACATCATCACATGCTAACACATCACCAAGAAACCTATCTCAAACATCTACCTCAAAAGCCCCTTAGAAAATCCTAAGTCCAACCCAGGCGCATGGGACATCTCAGGCGCATCAGCAGAAAATTTTAAGTATAAAACTTCTTGGGCGCATCAGCACTATTTGGGCGCATGAGCCCTATTAAGGCATCCCAACACTTAGCCACAGAAACAATTCTGGGCGCATGAGCACTATGCAAGCGCATGACCCACCCTTAGCTAATTTTCACACTTTTCTGGGCGCATGGCCATTATTCAGGCGCATGACCTGGGCGCAGCAGCCCTGTTCGGGCACACCACCCTTGGGCGCATGAGAACACTTAACCACAATAAGCTTGGGTGCATGGAATCATTCTGAAATATTTCTAACACTGCCAAACTCACCCGAACATCATTCCAACATAACCCAAACATAGATCTAGCATACTAAGGGCATCTAAAACTTACCAAGCATAATACTAATCCATAAACAAGCCTAGAAAATACAACCACAGCACATAACATCAAACACCAAGCTGAAACATACGGTTATCTTAGAAAACCTTTTACCCGGTATGCATAATAGCCCCAAACACTTTAAAATATGTAAAAGAGGGGTCTAGAAACTCACCCGAAGCAGATCTTCAAACCAGGTACTTCCACCTGCGATTTCAGCTTCAAATTCCCGAGAACAACTTCTAAAACATCAAGAACTTCGGTTTAGGACTTAAAACCCAACTAAAACCGAACTCATGTTCAAGAGAACTCACCTTAGCAGATTCTTCTTCCTTCTTCTCTAAAAAACCGAAAGCTTTCTTCTTCTTCTTCTTCTGGCCGAGAGCAGAAAAGCAAATCCCTGCTTTATGGGCGGCCATACCCCCATTTATATTAAAATAATAGAGTTTGTCCACTTTTGCACTTTGCCCCCTTCAACTTGTGCCCAATATCTTTTCTTTCTAGATACTTTCTTTCTGTTTCCTTTTTAATAAAATTTGGGGTGTTACAACGTGGCCGGTTCTTCTATGCATCTACAATCTTCCATCATGGTTATGCATGAAACGAAAGTACATAATGATGTCGTTATTGAATCAAGGTCCGAAACAACCTGGTAATGACATTGATGTTTATATGTCACCTTTGATTAATGAACTAAAAACTTTATGGAGTACAGGTATAGAAGTATGATGCTTAATAGAAGGAATATTTTAAATTGAGAGACATGATTTTTTGCACCATAAGTGATTTTCCAGCATACTATAATTTGTTAGGATACAGTACGAAAGTTAAGTTTGCTTGTCTTGTTTGTGAAGATGAGACACGTTCGATGTGGTTAAGTGTAACGCCCCGGAATGTTGAAGCGACCAACTTAGTAATAATAGGTTAAGTTGGGGGTTATATATATAATAAAAAATGATTATGGGCCAAATTATGTTATGGGCTAAGGGTTTTATGGGTTTAAGGGCCTATAACCACCCATTAAACACCTGTAATCAGCCATATTCTTCCCTACTTGCAACCCAAGCCACCAGCATTCTAGAAAGAGAGTAAAGATAGAAAGTGGAGAAAAATCAAAGATTTGAAGTTTCATTGACTCAAGGATTGAAGATATGAGTATTGGTGCATCAAACATCAAGGAAAGAGCAAGAAATCTAGGTAAGAATCACCATCCAAACACCTCTTTAGAACAAATCCGGATTCTAGGGTTTTGGGTTTTGAAAAGTTGCAAAGAATCACATAAAGGTCATATTTTTACGTATGAAATCATGTAAAAATCTTAGAAATAGTTTCATGGATGAAAAACTAAGGTTTGGATGTAAAAAGTTGAGATTTTGGGTTAAAAATGAGTTGGTTCGTCATTTTTATACGTCCAGCAAAACTGCCAGCTCTTCCTGCAAAACTGTGTGTTTTTCCTGCAAAACTAAGACAATCTTCTTACGGCAAAACTATAGTTTTGCAGGTAATCTCGCAAGTGCATAGGTAGACCAGTAGATTCAGCGAATCTAGGAAATTCCAATAAAAGTTAGACGATTCTGGCAGCGATACTGCCATGCGAAACTAGCGACGAAACTACGTGTGAAACTACTGCCCAAATTGTGTAGAAATGACCTATTTATGCGTTTCCCCTTGGACCCCACTAGGGCCCGCTATTAGGGGCTGCCGTCCCCGAACCCCCGCTGTCCCGGGGAGGGTCGGTTATAATGTTTGTATTCTTTTATTGAAGAATGTGAATATATGGACTATGAATTGATTCTTAGCATGTATAAGTGTATGTATAACTAAAGATAAAAGTGTAACCTAAATAAATGTTATTGAGCTTGTAACAATGTACCATGGCTAAAGTAAAGTCCTGCAAGCAAAGGATAAAGGAGAGTTGCATTTGTTGTGCTCTCATGGATAAAGTAAAGTCTTGTGTTCAACACAAGCACGGCTAAAGTAAAGTCTTGTGTTCATCACAAGCGGGGGTCTAGCCCTTGGGCGGATCCCAAGACATAGTAACTGGGAATTGACGAATAAAGAAGAGTAATAGATAATAAATAAGTGAAAGTCTTAATGATAAAGTATTGATAAAGTGACATTCTGTGTATAGTAAATGTTTGTTCTTGTGATGACTACTTTAGAATGATAAAGTTAACATATCTCACTAAAAGATTATCTGATAAAGTAAACCTAGAACTCATTCAACGATGCTGACTTATGTATGCATATTAGTTTAACAGGTGAGCTGTTGGGCTTAGAAGAATGGGGGCATGGATCCAAAGCTTCTTGGAAACTAAAGACTGGCATCCCAAATTTAGAATATTATTAAACACTCTTTTAAACTTGTTTGATGTATTTAAGACAATGTTAATGTTTTCTTTGAATTAGGTCATGACGAGTTTGAATCAAAGTAATATCCGGTGTAATGTTTACTTAAATAAATGCTTTAAATCTTTGATATGTTGTGAATGATCAACTGTGAGGCTTCTGGGAATCAGGGCCTTATGTTAAGTAATTGTAAGAAAACTGTATACATGGGACATCGAAGATTTCTTCCACCCAATCACAGGTATCGTAAGAAAAAGGACGAGTTTGATGGAAATACTGAGCATGGAACGGTAAGAAAAAGATTTGATCCATTTAGTCGAGTTGGAAAACTAAATACTGTGTTGGGAAAACGAACTCATGTTGAAAAAGGAGCCATTTGGAAAAAAAATCAATCTTTTAGGATTTACTTACCGGAAACATTTACAAGATAAGCACTAGATGTTATGCATATAGAGAAAAACGTATGTGATAACTTGCTCGGCTTATTTTTAAACATTCCAGGGGAAACTAAAGGTGGGATTAAGGTTCATAAATAGATGGAAGAAATGGGAATATGTAAAGAGCTTTCTCCTGTTGCGGCGCCCGAGGATTTTTATCTACCGCCTGCGTGTTATACTATGTCGAAAGATGAAAAAACAAAGTTTTGTAAATGTTTGTATGATATTAAAGTTCCATCTACCTATTCTGCAAACACTAAAAGGTTGGTGTCGATGAAAGATTGTAAATTGTTGGGTATGAAATCTCATGATTGTCATGTTTTTATGACACATATAATTCCTATTGCAGTCCGAGGATTGTTACTAAATAATATCTGCCGTACAATCACAAAACTTTATTTGTTTTTTAACATGATCCATTTGAAAGTTATTAATCCCGAGTCACTAGATACATGGAAAAAAGAAATTATCATCACACTTTGCGAACTTGAGATGTACTTTCCACCATCTTTTTTTTATGTGATGGTTCACCTTGTAATCCATATTGTAGAAGAAATTAAGGTTTGTGGTCCCGTATTTCTATGCTACATATATCTTTTTAAAAGATACATGGGTTTCTTAAAAGGTTATGTAAGAAACCGTAATCAACCTGAAGGTAGTATTGTTAAAGGATATCCTTGCGAAGAGTGACCGAGTTTTGCACATGTAATTGTATCACTACATTTATAATATATTACAATTTTTATAGTACTTTTATAAAATATTATTTACAATGTAATAAATGATTTATTTACAGGTTATTTAGACGGTGTCAAAAGTATTGGTATTTCTTAATCTTGTCACGCGGGAATACTTGATGGGGTCAAAGGTGTTGGTATGAAAACAATCATCCCAAGTCATGATCTTTTACAACTTGCACATTTTGAAGTCACACATGACTTGTGTTGCTCATATATTAACGAACACATGGAAACATTACTGTCTAAATACCGGGGCAAGAGCCAAATTTGGTGTGAAAAGAAACATAACGAAGAGTTTGCTAGTTGGTTAAAAGAGAAAGTAAAGACAACTCATGGCCAAACAAATCTTGATTAAACTATGGAAATGTTGGGGAGGGGTCGAGACATTAGTGTAACATCCTACCAAAGGTACGACATCAATAGTTATACGTTGTACACCAAAGATCAACATGCAAAAAGTACAATGCAGAATAGTGGAGTTATAGTGCTAGCATCAATGAATGAATTCGACAGGATGAATCATCATACGAGGTTAAGAATCGCCAAAGAGTCTTATAATGGAGTCATACAAGAAATTTGGGAGTTGAATTATCATATGCTTTCACTATATATGTGTTTAAATGTAAGTGGGTAAATAATCATACAGGTTTTATGGTTGATAAATATGGTTTTACCAAGATACCACATAGTATTGCAAGGTAAACGACATATTCTTGGTATTGATAACGTCAACGAGGACGAATACAACCAGTTTGACGATCTACCACCATTTTCTATCGGTGTTCAATCGGTCAATGATGTAATTGATGGCACCACTACATACTTACGATCTAACCACGATGAAGGGATATACGTTGACGCACCACATGAAAATGCATCACAAAGGTTTTTTCTATATAATCTAAATTTATATAATATTGTTAAAATTAAAGACAATTTATCAATAACAATTCTAGTTTTTTACAGGAATAATAAAAAATGACAGCTTGTATTTCTTTTTAATAATTTGAATGCAGTTAAAGATTTTTATTTCTAGTTAGTTTGAATTTCAAATACCTTGTAATTATACTTTATCTAGTATAGATGATAGAAAATCTTGAAGATTAATGTTAAAGCGATTTTTGTATTTTGTTTCTTTCATTGTTTTTAAAATAAATAATAATATTACTAGTTATAATTTATATCTATAATCTATAACCTCTAATAAAGCAAGATTTTTTTGTCACTTGTCATTCTCTTATCTCATTTTTTTGCCACTTTTCATTCTTCTAGACATCCACATATCAATTTTCCTTCCAAAAGAGTATTATATTAATTTAAATATCAAACAAATTTCTCTCTCTTATTAAAAATGAATTATATTAATTGTTATATTTCTCTCTCTTATTAAAATCAAACTATCTTTTTTAAAAATAGATTTTATTAAGGAAATTGGAAGTCACATCTTTTAATTAAAATCTAAATGATAAAAAACTAAAATTTTATATAATATGAAATTTTCTAACACACTAAACCTTTTTTAAACAAAATATTTCAAATCATTTTGTTTTTAAAAAATTTATAAACAGGTGAATTTTTTTAAAAGTTGTCTTATTGAAACAACAAGAATCATTGCAAACCAGCATTTTTAAAAAACAAGACTTTTATAAAAAAATATTTAAAAAAAACTTAAAACGAATATTTAAATATGACACTTTTTAGATAAGAGAACTAAAATTAGTATAATTATTTTATTTCTTGAACTATTACGTATATATAACTATAATTATATTTTATATTAAAATATTATAGTGTAACTCTTCGTGTTTATTACTAAGTATAATCCATTTAATTAATGGTTTTTAACATATCCATCTATTTATAAAAAAAACTAAAATAAGCGTGAAACAATCGTAAGACTTGTTATTCTTATTTTCTGTTTTCTCTATGTTGTTAATAATAATATTGAATACTAATAGTATTACTCGTACCATATTCAAATTAAAAATATATTTAATAAATTAAAAACCTGTTTTTATTAAAAACACACTTTTTTAAAAACAGAAATTTTATGAAATACAGAATACAACAAACTTTTTTTTTATCATTTTTCTTAAAAAAAATATTTAAAATTCACAATTTTTTTAAAACAAAAGTTTAGAAAAATACATAATTGTTTATTTACTTAAAATAGCTATTTGTACGTAATTATAAACATATTTTATCTTCGATCATGATCTTATAATGCATAATTTTTTTAATACTAATTACTTAATATTTTATTTATTCAATCCGTGTAATACACGGGGACTAACCTAGTATCAATAATAAATGGGTGTATGCGTACACATGTGTAGTGTAATATTACTAATTCTTCCAACGATGCAATCCAATTATTGAAATTGCAATATTATTAATTATAATATACTAATTCTTCCACCGAAGCATTCCAATTAATTAAAGGGTTGGGCCATACATACCCTCTTCTTACTTGTCATACCCCCTCCCTGTAAAAAATAGTTCTAAAATTTTTCATATTCCCCCTTGTACAATTATTATTTTAAAAAAACTTTCGTATTACCTATTTTATCTTTACATTCAAATTACTAATACACCAGAATAGGTTTAATAATACAAATGTACGAGATTGATTGACAAACTTGAATAAAGACTTATACTTGGTTAGTTTTCACCGAAGATATTTCATTCTGTAGTCGATACAAAAGGGATCTGCAAATGTCTTTATTGATAAGTTTAACAATATAAATTGATTTTTTTATTATTTAGTTAGTAGATATAAATGAATTTAAATCCTTAAAACAATCAAACTGCATTTAATAATTTTATGGAATTTAATTTTTTAAAATAATTTAGAGTATTGCAGTTTGGTAAAGTCAATTATTTACTAAAATGAAGATATTGAAACAATTGCTTAATATATAAAGTTAAATTACAGACATCGTTTAAAATTCGATCCGCATTTAAAACGAAATTGATTAAAAACATTATATTAACAAAGATGTAGTTTAGCTAGAAAAATATTACAACTCATGTCTAGAATTTTTGAAAAAATGAACTATAGGCCATTAGAAAAAAAACAAATTAAAAATGGTATGAATGTTTATTAATTATTATCACAATAAGAGTCAAAACGGATAAAATGAAAACAAAAGGGTCGAATTGTATTTCTTTAAGAACTTAATGAAGGAGTATAACAAGTAAATATTAGATAAAATGGGTATGTATAGCAACATCTTTAATTAAATTGCAGTTTGAAATCATTTATTCAATTCAAACGGTCTTTATACATGTAACACCCGAAACCTCGGTCAAAATAAAAAGGAAAGAAAAGTATTTTGAAGAAAATAAGAAGAAGGCAAAGTTGAGGGGTGCTTTGTGTAAATAGTACCAAAAAGTCAAAAATGCACTTTATGTGGGCATGGCCGCCCATATCATCTAGCTGTTGCTGTTGTTCGACCGAAAGAAAGAAGAAAGAAAGCTGCAGACAAGCTCTCTCGGTTCCAAGAAGGATACAGAACTGAAATCTTCAAGGTTAGTGGGTTTTTGTTGATGTTTGGCTCGGTTCTTTGAGGTCTTCCGCCTTAGAAACCGATTTCTAAGTGTTGTATGTGCTTTGGTTGGTTGTTTTGCTTGTTTAGATGTTTGGACCTGTGTGTAAAAACAAGTTTGGAGGAGTTTTACTTGTCTTCTACACTAGGTGAGTTCTATGACCCCGGTTTTATGTTTTTAAACTTCCTTGGGGCTGAAAATGCATATAAAATGTTTTACAACCGTCATGAATGTTAACCGTGTGTTTATGCAAATGAATTCTGTGTTTTATGAGGATGTAAGCTTGTTCTAAGAGTTTAGCATGATAGGTCTATGTTATGAATGTATGAGAATGAGGTTTTAGAACCGGTTATAGCACAAGTCTCATTTACAGGTCTGAAGGTTCATCCGTATTTGCCTTAATTCAGCCTAAGTGTTCATTAGCATTTCTTTTATATATGCGTATTTGCTACAGTGTCCATCAGCATTTCCTTTAAGACAGAATAATTACCAAGTCGTTCACCCGCATTTGCAAGTTGTTCACCCGCATTTGCAAGTTGTTCACCCGCTTTAGTTTTGTTCACCCGCATTTGCAAGTTGTTCACCCGCATTTGCAAGTTGTTCACCCGCTTTAGTTTTGTTCACCCGTATTTGTTCTCATTCCATCCGCATTTCTTTAGGACTTAAGGAATTTTTCTTGAATTCTGGAAGATCAAAAAATTAGGGTTTGACCATGGTTGACTTGATGCTTTTATTTGATTATCTCATGCATATGTGGGCTGCCCTTATGTGCCTATTATGATATTATTATGTGGCCTTATGTGGTTTGTTCATAATTATGAAGTATTATTAATCAAGTGAAAGATTAATGCTAATTAAAAGTGGAACATAAAGAACGTAAGAAAGCCTTGCAAGCAAATTCACAATGAGGTTCACAACCGCTAGGTTGTTAGCTCAACTGTGTGTGGTTTAGCTAACCCCAGAGGATACACACGGGGTCAATCTTTAAGATTGAGGGGACCACTGTTGCTGCCCCGGTACTAGAGTCAGCATTAGTGCACCACGGATGGGGTCTATTTATAGACCTCAGGCCAAGTACCAGGTTTATGCGCATTATATGGGGGTATAGCACTTTGGTCCATATCGAGGTGAAAGATTAAAAGTGAAAGTTCAAGTGAACGGCCATGGAAATGGTGAAGAAAGTTAATGATGATAATGAATGTTAATTGAATGTATGTATGATATGTGATCACATACGAAGGAATGGTTAAATATTTTAAAGAGTATTTTCGTATATAAATCCTACAAGGTATTTTCTAATGATTTTAAAACTAGAACTCACTCAGCAAAGCTGACTTTTATGCATTTTCAGTTAGCAGGTAATATTGCTGAGGATGGCACTCGGGGAGCCTACTCGTCCGGACAAGGCTGACATCCATTCATGAATATAACATTGTTGTTTCGAAATGCAAACTAATGATCTTTTGTAACTATTAACAAATATGTATTGCTTAGCAATAGTGGTTATAAACTAATGAATGGCTTTTGATATTTAAGTTCTGCTGCAATGTTTGATAAGTTATGAAATGTTTTATAAATTGTGCTGTGAATGTTCAACTGTGAGGTTTCCGGGAACGGGGCCTTACAATATAGATACATAAATACATAAAACAAACTTTAATTTTCAAAGATTACATGAATATTTAGTTTAAGTAAATGTGGATCCTTGATACATAAAAATATAATAGTCATTTTCAAAATTGTTTTTAATAAGATGTCCTTTGATATTTTAACTACTTTTTATATGCTAAAAATTTTATATAAATAAAATGATCTAATAAATAATATTAAACCTACATCATAATATTGGACCTAAGGTCGGTGTACTGATAAGCAACTGAAGGTTTATGCAAGTGACTTAGGTTCGATACAAGTGGTAAACACTTTTTTTTTAACCTAAACCTACCTCGTGGTGTCTGTTTATATATACTTTTTATTTTTTTAATTTTTTGGGTTTTCCATTTTTAGAGGCGATTTTTCTTAAAAATATTAAAAGAGGCGGTTACTTTTATTTTCCGGTAAATATTAATTCCATCTTTAATATCATTAAAAATTTCAATTCCCCCACTATACCTCATTCATTTAACAATATCCACACTAACTAATTTACTCTTTTTCTTCTTTCCTTTTTAATATCATTATTAATTTAAATTTTCCCCACTATACCTCACTCATTTAACCATATCTACCCTAACTACTTTACTCTTTTTCTTCTTTTTCTTCTCTCTTCTCTTGTGCATTTTCCCCCTTCTTCTCCACAACAACTTAGCAATTGAAATTTAAAACTCTTTAAAGTTCAGTTTCAAAGGTTCGTACTCTTGAAATTTCATAAAGATATGAAGTGCATGTGAGTTACATGTTCATACTCTTCAATTTTGGAGTGAAGAAAAAGATATTAAAAGCTTTCTATCTCAAATTCTAAGTAAAAGGTGATTTTTTTTACTTTAAGCTTTGTTTTTATACATTTCTAATATCTTTTTGGAGTGGCATCGTGTGGTCCCGTTTGTTTTATATTTTTTTAATAGTGATTCCACATGTACACGAAATAGATGCATGTGAGTTATAATGGCTATGCTATTTGAGTTACAAATATTTTTGTTTGTTAGATTGTTTGCCTCGTAATTTTTAATTGTGATTCCATTTATACATTTGATAACCAATAAAATCATATAAGACCCATTTAATTTAAACTTATTTATATACTTGTTAACTAGTATTGGTGTTGATGAATATCAACCTTATCGACCAATCGAGCTTCATTAACTACGATTGGCTATCATTAAACCTTATTGAACAATATTGGCTTGGTTGACCTACTTGATAGATTTTTGTGATAAGTATTTTAGTAAGTCATATTGGGTAGTAATAAGTCTTAACAATTTTGAACCAGTGAATTATGTCAACTATTATGTTAGTATATTTATATTCTCACTATCTTGTTCCCTAAAGCACATGCCATTTGAATCTAGAGTTTGGAATAAGTGAATTTAGAACTTAATTTATGCTCACTTGAACCTAGAGTTTAGAATTTTAATAAATTTAAAACAATTTATATTCTGTGACACCCCGTGCCTTCAAGTTAATATTTTAATTTTTTTTCCTCGTTATCATATATGTGACACATTTTATATCCTTAGTTTATTTATTTACTTTTGACGACTTAATAAAATATTTCAATATAAATTATTTGAACCTAAATTGTTTAGATTACTAAACTAAATCAATTTATTCATCACCTAAACAAAATAAATTTAATAACCTTACCTCCACCGAACAAACCCCCCACTCCAATCGGTCTCACTAAAATTGGCCCGAACTGTGCCCCCCATCTTACCCGATATCTCTCTCTAAAAACCGTAACATAACCCTAATTCACAAACACTCTCTCTCTCTCTCTAAACCCTCGTTCTCTAACCCTTACGACAGGCCATCCCTTCGGCAACTCACGGTTCGTGTCACCTCATCCCGGCAGCTTCTCCCTCCCTCTCTACAGCCTCCGTTCGCAACCATATCTATACACGGTTCCTTTTTCCGACGTTGCATTCGGCGATAGAACCTCTTCAACCATCTAAGTGACGAAGATCGTCACCGATAGGATCTTCCGTTGCGAACTGCACCTTCGGGTTGCGCATGTTTTGCGCTATTTGAATTGTGAATGATTACTCTCCCACAAATGTTTTCATAAATTCATTATTAATTATGCTTTTGGAAATTTTTCTAATAATATGGAACTATGTTTTGTAATTATTGTGCCGTTTGGTGTAACTATCAGCTGAGATCCTAGTATGTCACGCGCCTAATGGTAAAACTTCGTTTGTGGAAATTGAGGGTGTGAAATATTCATTGCCTTGTTCCATGAGATCTAGAAGCAACTGGAACAACTTCAATTAAACTAGGTTTGTAAATTTTAAAGTACTTTTATTTATATTCATAAGTTGTTTGTGAAAATACAACATACTTAATATAGTTTTTCATTAGTAATTTGTTAATATTATTAGTTTAACATTAGATTAGTAATTTGATTACTTTGTATATCGCAGGTGTATGCTATTTGATTACATCTTATGATGTTAGATATATTTTTAATAGTAAACTATAGATATGTCATGAAGAGGCATACGCGAAGTGGCTTCTTGTTCAAAGAAAATGAGAGAGGATGAAATGCACATTGAATTTGATCAAAATTTCTTGCCAACGGGTGTGAATATGTTTAAATTTATGCCAAGGTTAGGACTGACAATAAGAACAAGGTTTCCATATCATCTTGAAAAACCAAATTGAAGATCAAATGTGAGAAGATTTATGGTTGGAAGTTAAGGTATTATATTTGATGTTTTGTATATTTCTAGAAATATTTATATATTTTTTATCTTTTTATATTTTTGATATTTGTTTTGTAAATAATTAGGCACATTGAAATATTCAAGATGATAATTCAAAGGAAATTGTGTTTAGAAAAGACACAAAATTGTTTACCAATTGGAAAAGTACCCTCGTTACATATTAAGTAAAGAAAAATGAGCGTCCTTTTGCAAAGTATCAATATCTCAATCCATCAAAATGGGATGAGTTCTTTGCATTAAAGACTTCCGAAACATTTTTAGTATATATTATTTTATTATTATTATTATTATTATTATTATTATTATTATTATTATTATTATTATTATTATTATTGTTATTATTACTATTACTATTACTATTACTATTATTATTATTAATTATTAATTATTAATTATCAGTACAAGTATTAATCATATTTGTTTGATTTATGCGTAGTCAAAAAGTGAAAAGGCCAAAGCAAGTGCACGAGCGAATAAAGACTTCGTCCGCACAGGACGAACCGAATTTAATGGTTTAATAGAAAATTTGAATGATTTTTGGCCTGAACTTGTGCAAAGTAACCCACATCTTAAACATTTTAAAAATCAACGTATTCAATTGTGGATCGCGGGTAAAGCTGCTAAAAGCAAAAAAAAAAGGATTGTATGAATTTTGAAATTTGGATGAAAAAATAAATGATTTGGTGTGTGTGTGTATATATATATATATTATATTTGAAATAGTTGAATGTATTAATATTATATTTTTATAGATAAATGTCAAAAGAGAAATGACAGGGGATGGTAGCTACAAAAAAGGACGGGAGGATCCACTAACTAGATGTATTGGATCTGAGCATAGAGGTCGAGCACGAACAGTTTCCAACATCAAATGTAATGACATTAAGTATGTAAGTATGTGTGAGTAATTTTAATATTTTTATATAGTGTGTATGTATATATGTGTATATATATATATATATATATATATATATATATATATATTCTTGCTATACTATCTTAACTTAGACACAATCAAATTGATATATATTAGTTTTGAATATTGAGTTTATAGGTTTTACACATGTTCATGGTGGATTATATAAAGGTGGATGTAAGGGGGTGAACGTGAACCGAGAAAGACAAAGAGTAGACGTGAGCCCCGGTTTTCGTGGCTCAAGTTATACATCAAATGAATCAAATACCTGGTATCAAGATATTCATGTAATACACACACATATAGAGAGATATGTTATATATATATATATATATATATATATATATATATACACGTATATTAAGGTAGTATATGTCTATACACACACATATATACACACATATTTTTTATTGAAATTTGATACGGTTTTGCAGAATCTATACATGTCAACTATTATGGCCTTATGATTTGACTTATATTCAAACACAGCCATAGGGCAGGCATATCCAACTTATGATAGAATGTTACATACAAATCGCATATCCGATGGGTTATTGAAAGTATAAGTGGATACTGTCATGCCTGATTTTAAGAGAATGCCTGTCCCAACAGAAAGCTGCATCGAAGAAGTATTTGTAATAGAGGATACATTGAATGTGTTTATTCAATGGCCAAGATACATAATAAAGGTATATTTGGTTGATCATAAAATTATATATGACTTTAGTTTTTCTTATATTTGACTATAATATTTTTTGTTTATTGTAGATTATGGACGCTGATCCATCCCACACATCTACAAGTGTCTCCAAAATGAATCAGAGTCAAATTGTATCTAGTCAATTACAAACCTCCCCACAAAGACCTACTTATAACATTGGGATGAGTGGTTATCGACCTAAGATACTTTATGTTTCTTTACTTATGACTTATTATATGTTATAATACGTTGTTTGTTATTTTAGTTTGTAGAGGTTCCAGAAGTTAATCAAGTTGAACAACAAATTCCATCAAATTTTCACATGGATACGAATGATTTTGTCAACTCTATGGTAACTAATTACTTCATTATATATATATATACATACACACATATATATAATAGATATGTGTGTGTATATATATTATAAAAAATTGTTTGTTTTTATAGTTTGTAGGGCCCGAATTCGATGAATTTCATCTGCCTTGATTTCAATATTATCAGCAACAAATACAACCTAATGTTCAACCACCATCGTCGAAGTGCAATGAAACACGAGATCATGTGAAACAAGCTAAAAAATAAAGGAAGCTTTGAATATAATCAAAAGTATACCTAAAAATATTCAAAAGTTGGTTACTTTATTACAAAGCAAGATTCCTGATGGTAATGAACCTATCCCGTTTTCTACATCTCATGGGATGTTTCCCGTCATCGTAGATGATATTTTTGAATAACGAGGCATTGCTACAAGTATGTAATAATGGTTGACTTGATATCACCGTCATGCATTGGTTTTAAACGTAACTTGTTTTTAATTTTCTTTTTCATATAGTAATATTTTTTTTGATATAATTGTATTTATTAACTTTATAATATTTCTTTTTATATAAGGTTTTTTTATGATGTGTGTATACGTAGAGGTCGCCCCTGCGGTTTTGATATGTGTCTACGTGAACCAAAAGAAGTTCAAAGTCACATACTTGGTGTATACCGTCTTCATAGTGACAAACAATATTTTCTTTCACCATATTTAGCCAAGTAAGATATCTTTTTGCTTTTTAGACTATTTCAATTAATTTTTCTTTATTTTATTAATATAATTTTACTCTAAAATTATATTTAACTTCATTATTTTTAGCAAACATTGGTCACTATTGATTATTTCACCATCACAGAGAAAAGTATTTATTCTCGATTCATTGAAAGGTGAAAAGGACAAAGACAGTTATCTTTTTGAAAGTAATTCAAAATACTTTTGAGAAAACAAAATTCATATGGAAGATGGTAGAGGTATGTTATTAAAATTATAGTTAATTGACTTTATTAAATTTTAAATAATTAACTATTATTTTATTATATTATAAACAATAAAAAGAAGGATGGGAATGCAATTATATGGTGTTACATTATATGTTTGGGTTTGTCTTTACGTGCTGTCAAGATTTTTCTAAACATGTAAGTATTTTTATATATAAAGTTACATTATAATTATATACTTTTATATATTACACTGAATTTGACTTTTTTCTTTTAACTATTTTTCAGATTTGGCTAGACCGAAGTTATGCGACACAAGAAGATATCGACAATTTAATGAGTAGCTTAAGCCGCTGCTTTTTAGAAATGTGCTCCCCGAAGACTCTTAATCTCGTATGTGTAAATTGTTCAATTTGTGGTAGATTTATATAAACTAACTATTGGGTATTAAACCATATGGTACTCTCATATTAATTAGTCAGGTATTATGTTTAGTTGATTGGTTTAAAAATTGGCTTCATTTGTGTTTTGTTATTTTAGAGATTTTATGTTTTGATGTTTTATTTTTGGATTATTGATGAATAAATAATAATTAAACACATTTTGTAACCATACATAATCGCTGTAATTTATGTATAAATACTATTAATAATTAATATTAATATTAAAAATGCCTTTGAAAACCGCCTTAAAAATTCCACTAAAACCGCCTCTAGAATCCCAATAAAACCGCCTCTAAATCCCATTAGATCGCCACTAAAAATCCTAACAAACCATCTAGTTGACTGCCTCAAAAAACTCATAAAATCGCCTTTGATGTAACCCGCCCCTAAAAAAGGTTGATTTTTAGTGGCGATATTTTTACAGGCAACTAGAAAACGCTTCTAAAAATTAAAAATTACCGACTCTAAAAACCATTTTTGTAGTAGTTATGCAAAACATAATCTAGAGCTAGGTGCGGTTGTCACACCCCAATCGGCGGAGGAATGTGTCGGGGCGTGTAGATTGTTCATAACATGTGACACTATTAAAGTGATAATTTATTTAATCAACACAATTACTTAAGTCTTAAAAAGAAACCATAAATTGTTCAAACAAACATAACATAAAATAAAGTTTAATTTATTAACTAGGTCCATAAGCATCCTTAGTGTCATAAACTTGTAGGCATCTCAAGCGGCAATTCCTGCAACATGAATAAAATAAAGGTCAACTAGCAAGTTGGTGAGTAAACATAGGTTTTGCAACATATACTAGATTTAAAAACACGATTCAAAAGTCAAAGTATGAATTCAAGCAAGTATGACTAAACGAAAAGCATTGTCAAACCTTTGTTGACAAGTGTCCCTAACCAACGGATTAGACAAAAAATATTGGTTTCGATACCCAAATGCCATCTACAACGGCCCGTTCAGGTAGATGTCAAACCAATAGCGCTATCATTGTTACCTTAGGCTTTAGAAAGTTAATGATCATATGCTAGCAAGTAAGCAAGATTGACCACCACATGAAGGATTAATCCAACAAGTTTATCACAAAAGCATAAAATACACAAGAATTAATTGAATCAAATGATTTGCAAGAAACATTTAGGATTAAATACGTATACATGTCATGTCCAAAAAACATAAACGGAAAAGGGACTATGAATACTCACATTGAGTTCTTGAGTATGAGTTGGACATATGACTTGATTAATAGAAATGGTGAAACCCTAAATTAGTATGATTACATGTATTAGAACTTATATTTAAGGTTATGGTTATTAGTATCAACCATAGTACTAAATGAATCAAAAGCAAAGGAAAAGGAAAAGAAATGATCAAAACAGATTTGGACAGATTCATTATTACAGTTTCATATGATTATGTAACAACTGACTCCTAGGTCCAGCTCCAAAGCCTTAAATGTAATTTGAGACTTGTTTCTTTTTCAAGATTTCATTCGTTTAATGTACCCTCTTCTTTGTGATCGAATAGTTTTGTAAATTAATCTTATCCGTATGATTCTAGTATGTTTTGCCTTAGTCTCCAAACTAATTTTAAATGATTGAAAATATGAATGACTAAACCACCTTAACAATTCCTTAAAATAAAAGTAAAAATCCTGGGTTGTTCATCTGCATTTCTTTGGTCTTCATCCGCATTTCTTTGTGTTCATCCGCATTTCTTTGGTCTTCATCCGCATTTCTCTATGATCATCCACATTTCATTGGTTTTTCCACTGCTTAGGCGCATGACAACTGTTCAGGCACATTCGGCAGTTAGGCGCATCACCACTGTTTAGGCGCATGACAATTGTTCAGGCGCCCTGAAAGTGGGTGCATGAACACTGTTCGGGTGTTTTTGCGATACTTAGCATTTTTTTTAAATATTCGAATCCTTCTAGAAGCATTTGACCTGGTCTGCGCACCTCCAAACTGACCAATGCATGGGCTGTTGCCATGCATTCGGCCACCTCTCCAGCCAACCCTCTTCACCTCGGTTCTCCCTAACCCGAACCCACACTCCACCTCTTCCCTTCAAAAACCGAATCCCCACTCCATTCCACCCTTTTTACCCACACATGCAAACTCTCTCCCTACACTTGGTCTCTCTCTCGGCGATTGTCATAAACAAACCCGAGAACTTTTCAGTCTTCAACCGAGTAAGAACAAGAACTTCAAGCCTCAAGACTTTCGAATCAACCCCTCTTGCACTTTCTGAATCACTCTAATCACGGGTATTCTGCGTGTAAGTTTTCTTATACCCGAACAAACCATTATTGTCGCTTTTCCTACTTTTCTTTCCTTTGAATCCTATTTCCTTGTTCAAAGGCAGAAACCCATGACCTAGTTACGACTTTTGTGTGACTTACTGCTCCTCAAAAGGTACACACTTCATCATACTCATTTACCTCGTGTTTGTGCCACGACATCTACCCGACAACCCCTTTTCATGGGTTTTCAGGACCATCAAACCATCTGTCCCGAATCTAACCCCCATTCCACAGTTAAAAACCTATTTAAAACACCTTATAAACATTTTTATAACCTGGACTTATCGATTTCACAATGAAAATGGGTGTTTAAACCTGAAATTTCATGTTACACATGTGTAAATTATTGCTTTAATACCCCAACCTTGACCAGGTTTATTTGTATTGTTGCATTCGTGGGTGTAGTCTGAATTTTCAGAATGTTTGATGATACTAAAAGGGTTATTATTGTGGGTTGGATGATTTGGTTTGGTATTATGGACCTTAGAAGCATGTTTAAAGTCCCGAATAGGTGATGGAGGTACCTAATAATGGCCAAATCCTTAAAAAATATTAACAACTTGTTAGAAACAAAATTTTTAGGCCCTAAGACTAATAAATCAGTGGCTAAAACTGGACTTGGTGAAACTTTTGGGTTAACATGTAAATCTTTATGAATTTATTTGGCTAAAACATGTCTAACCGGGGGATTTTTTGATGAGATTCTAAAAATAATGTAATGAGCCTAAAAACCAATGAAACCATAATATTTCAGTAAGTTTGAGGGCCTCAAACTCGTACTTTGATGAAAAGATTTGAAATGGAAAGAACCAACTTCGGGTAAGAAACTGTAATTTTGGAAACTTGAAGGACTAAAGTGTAAATTCTAAAAAATCGACCATATTTCAGTAAGTTTATGACCAGAAGCTACTATTATACTTATTTTCATGTAAGAACTTGTGGGAAACTAAACACGGGTCGTTTTATGCCAAAAACCCCAACTTTCCTAAAAAGGAAACTTTTCGACACCAATTTTTCTAAGGGATGTGGTCATATGTATTTTAAAACATATTTTACCTTTGACTACCCTCCCGATAGTCTAAGAACCCATAGCTTATGCATATGTCTTGCTCATAGGGAGCTAGGACCTGAATCTATTTGTGTGTGGAATCTTTGACACTACTTGAGGTGAGTTTCTTGTGTCCCCTTTTTACTATTATTTTGGGGTGAGGCATGCTCTGTTTGAACTAAAATTTATTGGACACTATTATGCGATGCTATTGTATGTTGTGGCTATTGTTAGAACCTGCATCTTTGTATCACAATCATTAATTCTATGTGAACCGCTTGATTATATGGGTAGATCTACTTGGGGAAAACCCCACGCACAGTGCCTTCCGATGAGAAGGGTACCACACTGAGATCCTGCGGGGTTGTTACGGCATGTAACAGGTTTTATAAGATACTATGGTGTACCAATTGGCAGGTATGGTATGCTTTCTGAGGCTTAGTTTCCCTCTAGGGGATTACCGGCAACACAATTTTAGAAGAGGCTAGCCGAGGCTGAGTGTAGGGTTGATTTGTGATCCCACAACTATGATACTATGTTTTTAAACTTAACTTTGGTTTCAATGATTTCTTTTGTCTTTAGACTTTAAACACTTGAACTCACCAACTTTTTAGTTGACACAAATTCTTTTGAGCATGTTTCAGGTAATCCTTGATGAAAGCTTGGATTTTAATGGAGACTTTATGGAAGGCTTAGCACCGTGACTACCCATGGCATTACCTGAACTTTTAAAACATTATTAAACATTTGGATTTGTTGGGTGTTAACTTGGATAATTTTGTAATGGATTATTTTATGTTCGGATCTGACTGTGTTGACCCGGACAAATTTATGTAATGTGATGCCATGCGATTTATCCTTCCTTGTGTGCTTTTGAGTGGTTAGTTTCTGCTGCCATGTTTGTTACCAGTCTACGATGTCCCACCCTCCTTGGGCCCGGGGTGTGACAGATTGGTATCAGAGCCACAGGTTGTAGAGAAATCGGGAATACCTTAGTAGACCCTAGGCTACAACCCTGATACCCTAGGACTGTCCCTGTCTTGGAATATGTTGGAATGAGTGGGTTGGGTAAATTGATGATAACACTTGATCAACGTAATCATGAATTTACTGGACGCATGAATTCTAGCACGATCCCCTATTTGGTGTTAAAAATCTTTTCTTTTGACTGGAAAATGTTTTGTGTGAATCTAAACCTTGTTTTATCCCTGCGGTAACCTGTGTTTTCCCTATTATGAGATACTACTACCATTGTTACCGCTGTAACCATTATTATGAGATACTATCGTCACTATTGCCATGAGCTATGAGAAACCAAATTACTCATGATGATTTTACACGAACTCGAAGACTATGGCCAACAATCGAAAAACTCTCATATTGCCCGTAGATGAGACCGCCCCTGTAGGACGGCTAAGGAGGGCAACTTCCCCGTCTCAATCAGGCGGTACAGCCACCCTGGATGGATATCTGTTACATCTGATGACACCGAGCCATCCGAAGATTCATCCCCGACATCTCGGGCGAGGAACCGGACCCGCTCCAACTCACCTCATGTTCCAGCACCGACGCATTCGCCCGTCCCACCTATTGGGAATAGGGGCGCGCGAGTCATTACTCGGCCATGGAAGAGCATTAGACCTGGAGCATCTGTCTCGTTTAGGATGCCGCCTCCTCCACCTCCTCCTACGGCAGCTCCTGCACCGGCACCTCCGATGATGGGACCGCCCAGACGCCAACATCAGGACGAGTTCTGGATACCGCCTAGACGTAGCATGTACGATGGCCCGAGCGTTCTAGCTGGAGATCACTACTCGCAGTCCAGCCGCCGTGCCAGTGACTTTGGTCCTTCTGACCCCGTGCTGAGCGACATACTGAGGACCATTCAGCGCCATGAGCTCACACTCCAGCACGCCACGCAGACCTCGGAGTTCGCCCAATTTCAGGCACTAATGGCGTCCCATGGTGTCTAACGCTTGGAGCAAGAACAAAAGAAGAAGGGGTCAGGCTGGTTCGGGTGGTTAAAGAAAAGATGGCAATAGTGATGGACTGATGTTGATTATTGAATGATGCTACCATTATGAGAAACCATTTATTTCTGACACTATTTTTGGGGGTGATGGCACCTTCCAGCTTGTATTGCTACGAAACTATCGACTCTATTGATGCTTGTTTTACTATCTACAATTGAACTTATTTTATGATACTACCTTATCCATTGCAGGTTGCCTGATTTGGGTTATGCATTAGTATATTCTAGGGATCTAATGTGATTGCCTTTTTGAATTGCTAATTGACTCTATGAATATATGAGACTATGTATGACTTATTATGTGTTGTGTGTGTCCTCGTGTGTTTTGTGGAGCAACCTTAGGGAGTCAATTGGTGTGTGGAATACTCGAAACAAAATTTATGATACACTAAATGAGTTTATCTATGATTGACACCAGAATGCCGCCTAGAAGGGAAACACGAGGAGGAAGAAACAGGGGTGTTGGACGCCCCAGGGGTCAAGGTGGGAACCGACCACCCACTCCACCTAGGGCCGACCCTGAGGAAAACACTAACCGTGAAAATTATGAAAGGATCGCCAACTTGGTGGCCCAACAGATTGCTAATGCTATCCCCACCATCATCTCGTAAATAAATGCTGATCGGGAAAACATGACCCAGAATGATGGACCCGGAAACCATGCGGGAGATGCTTAGAATACCGAAGAGGTAAGAACGGGGTGTTCTTACAAAACGTTCATGTCTTGTAAGCCAAAGGACTTCTTCGGCACTGAAAGAGCAATTGACACATACCGATGGCTAGACGAAATGGAAGCTGTACTGGACATAAGTGAGTGTAAAAACGAACTTATGGTCAGGTTTGCCTCACAATCCCTAAAGGGACCAGCCCTAGAATGCTGGAAGATGGTCATTTAGCCAAGGGGCAGGGATGCTGCCGGCCGCATGAAGTGGTCAGAATTTCAAGAACTGATGACCGCTAAATACTGTCCGATGAACTAGCTGGAGAAGCTTGAGGCGGAATTCCTGAGCCTGGAAATGAGGGGCTCAAATTACACCTAGTACATAAACCGATTCTCAGCTCTGTCTAGACTTGTGCCTCATTTGGTAACTCCCGAATCTAACGGCATAGCCCGATTTATCTGGGGACTGCATCCCAGAGTTAGAAGCATGGTCTAATCTGCTAGACCTACAACTCTCCAATCGACTGTCAATCTTACCGGCAGCTTAACGGACGACCTGATTAGGGCCGGATGGACGGATCAGGGGAGGAATGAGGATAAGAAGAGGTTAACGGGCGAGAAGAGAAGGTGGATCGATGTTAGAGGGCCAGTGGCGGTGGTAGTAGCTCAAACAGGAGGGCCGATAAAAGGGCAAGACGTGATGAACAAGGGGCAAGAGGCCAAAGGCTGTATGTAGGTACCAACCCCTTATGCACCAAATGCAAACTGCACCACCAAGGGGAATGCAATCCGATGCCCTGTTTTAGGTGCAAACGAACTGGCCACCTGATAAAGGATTGTACTTTTGAGCCCGGGAAGCAATGCTATGAATGCGGGGATCCGGGACACATGCGAAACAAATGTCCCAAGCTGGCAAGAGACAAGGACGCTAGGCTTAACAAGCCTAAAGGGAGAGCATTCGTAATGGACCCCAATGGTGCCCACAAAGATACCGACGTGGTGAACGGTACGTTCCTCATTAATAACCACCCTGCTACTATTTTGTTTGATACTGGAGCAACTGGTAGTTTTGTTTCTACTACATTTAGACGTTTAATTGATTCAGAAGTTTATGCCCTAACTGATGCTTACACGGTAGAATTAGCCGATGGGAAGATAATAGAAACCAGTGAGATTATCAAAGATTGCACGATAGAATTAGAGGGTAACCCGTTTAAAATAGACTTGATGCCTATCACTTTAGGAGGATTTGATGCAGTCGTGGGAATGGATTGGTTAGCAAAATATAAGGCTGTAATTGTGTATGGTGAACGCTTGCTTAGGATACCTTTAACTGATGGAAGCACGTTAACGATCCATGGTGACAGAAACAACCCGCTATACCCTATGATTTCCCACCTGAAGGCTACCAAGAGTCTCCAGAAGGGATGCTCAGCCTTCATAGTCTACGTTATGAAAGTGAGAAAGGAAAAGAGGATCGAAGATATACCGGTGGTGGCTGAATACCCGGAAGTTTTTCCCGAGGACCTAGGGACTACCTCCGACTAGACAGGTCGAATTCCAGATAGATCTAGTGCCTGGTGCCGCACCAGTGGCCAAGGCACCCTACCGACTCACTCCACCCGAGATGAAGGAGCTAATGGTGAAAATTCAAGAATTGTTGGATAAGTGATTCATTCGCCAAGTGTTTCTCCGTGGGGTGCACTGGTATTGTTTGTTAAGAAGAAGGATGGGACCCTGCGAATGTGTATTGACTATCGCGATCTTAACAAGCTTACAATCAAGAATCGCTATCCTCTCCCAAGAATTGATGACATATTCGACCAACTACAAGGAGCCAGCTACTTCTCCAAAATAGACTTAAGATCGGGATATTACCAACTAAAGGTGAGAGAAGAAGATGTACCCAAAACAGCTTTTCGAACAAGGTATGGGCACTATGAATACTTAGTCATGCCCTTCGGACTAACTAATGCACCCGCTGCGTTCATGGATCTTATGAATCAAGTGTGTCGTCCATACCTAGACAAATTTGTCATTGTGTTTATCGATGACATCCTAATTTACTCTCGAAGCCAAGAAGAACATATGAAGCACCTCAGACTGATTCTCGAACTGCTCAAGAATGAACGACTATATGCAAAGTTCTCCAAATGTGAGTTTTGGATGCATGAAATCCAGTTTTTAAGGCATGTGGTGTACAAAGAGGGAATTCAAGTAGACCCATCAAATATTGAAGCCATTAAAAACTGGAAAATTCCTGAAACCCCTACTGAGATAAGGCAATTTCTTGGTTTAGCTGGATACTACCGAAGGTTTATTAAGGACTTCTCCCGAATTGTACAACCACGCTCTAACTAAGAAGAATACAACCTTCACATGGGGAATGGAGCAGAATGAAGCATATGAATTACTCAAGGAGAAGCTGTGTAGTGCACCAATCCTCGCCCTACCTGAAGGCGTTGATGATTTTGTAGTCTACTGCGACTCCTCGCTTCAAGGACTGGGATGCATCTTGATGCAGCGAGATAAGGTGATTAATTATGCGTCCAGATTATTGAATGAGTGTCACACCCTCAAAATCCACGTGCGGAGTTTTACCGCGAGACGTGTGAACAAACCAGGATCACAGTCAATAGTTACTCAGAACGACACTATATGTCACATTTAAAATAAAACCAACCAAATTTCAAACTTTAAAACCATCGGAAGTGTTTCGTAAATAAGACAAACCCAAAATATAAAAATGCATATTTGGCAAAACATGCGCCAACCCAAACATTTAAACACTCGTAAATAGATACCAACAAACATGTCTTTAAAATAGAGTATTAGAATGCATGATGGACCCGTGTGGTGCTCCTAATGGCAAGCAGAGTTAACAACCTGAGAATAGCATACTAAAATGTCAACACAATGGTTGGTGAGTTCAAGAGTTTGCGTTTATCATAAACAATAACATTTGCATAACATAAGAAGTGCATTGAAATAGATAGCTAGTCTATATTCACAAGTAATAACCATAGTGATTTCGCGATCGAAGCTGACTGTGTTGCGTTTGTTGCCTCCCGTCACGACTTACCAGGTCGTGACGATATTTGTGTCTAGGAAAATATTGCACCCGTTTGACCTCAAGTCGCACAGGTGGGGCTCGTTAGACCCAGTAGTACTACCCAAGATTTCCCGCTAGTTACCATTATTAACGATCCGAAAGTGTGAGGACTTTCAAGGTATTAAGAACTATGTTAAAACATACACAGCTTATAATAATAAAAATAGCGTTTGAGTACAAGTATGCTACCTCCCCCAAGAAGAAGGTTTATAAAAATAGAGGGGCATGAACTCACCTGGTGTGTAAAGATAATGACTAAAAATAACTGGTGATAGGTGCAAAGACAACCCTTCAAAGGTTACCTAGAACACGAGAGTACATAAGTACGTGTACACAGAATCATAAGGAAACCCTAAGTGCTTTACAAACCAAAGAACTCAAGGTTTTAGAAGACAAGACACATTTGACCCAGTTGACCCGTTTGACCCGTTGGTGACATTATAGGTGAATTTCCATTCAAACAAGCATAACAGCCTATCACACATGATTATCATACAAACTGATTACATATAACACTTCATTAACCACATGTACTAATTAGATCATCATACAGCCAGATATCATACAAGTCATGCGAATCTCAACTATTATCATTCTCATAACATCTATAACACAAATAATACACCATACAAGGATCAAATCACGCATCACATGCCATGTGAAGCCACTCACGACTTCACACCCTAAACCCTGCCAATCCTACTAAGTAGGGGCCTCAGATCTGCACGTGTGTATGATGATCATTAACATACCAATTTCCATAGCTCATATCATCCAAATTGTTCATTCTTAATCAACCATCAATCAACAAAAATCCTAGCTTACCTATATGACTCATACCATGATTTTTCCACAAACAGGCCAAATCAGATAACTAACCAACTAAACATTCATACAACCCAACAATACATTCTACCACCTTAGAAATCATCCATGAACATGCTAACATGATCCTAATGTCCCAAATATGTTCAAATCCTCATACTCAAGAATTTGTGCAAATAAAGTTTCTCTTTTGGGAAAGCACATCCCAAAATCTATCAAACATCCAAGACATTCATGGATTCATCAATAATATCCCAATTCAAGCTCATTATAACATCTAGACATGATCAACAACATCCAATTATCACAATTCATCAACCTTCATAGCCAAAAGTTACTATTTTTAGCAAGGTAAGAACTACAATGTGCATTCTCGATTTCCCAATGTTCGTATCAACAATCTAACATCTAATTATCATTATAAACACATCCATAACATTCATACATCATCAAATCATCAATCTATGCAAAATAAAGTTACTATTCTTAGTAACCTATGAACAATCCATCAAAATCATAGCTTTCTTGCATAATCGACGTTAACTAGCATCAATCTAACCTAACTAACATCATAGCACAATCAAACAATCAAGAATTGACCATCAATTACAGATTTCGAACTAGGGTTTCGGCCACAATGAAAAACCATGAAAAACTTGTAAAAATCTAACATTTAAACGTGTAATGGATAAGATTTGATGTTTCTAACGTGTTGTAATGCTTGTAATCGATCAAAAACGAAGCTTTCTTGCTTGTTCTTGCTGAAATTCGAAGTGTGTGTGTGTGTTTGGGGGTGATCGCGGCCGAAGGGGATGTGGGGGATTAGGGTTTGGGTTTTGTTTTTATTTTTGTTAAGTTTTAGTTTTAGGAAATTACACTTAACCCCCTTTGTTTATATTTTATAAAAACTAAGCTTTTAAACACTTGTTAAAAGATTTTAACTTATTAATATAAACATTATTAATCAACAATAATAATCATATGCATTATTTTCACTAGTCACAAAAATACACGAATTAAATATACACGTTTCCACGTTACGCGATAAAATTCACAAATAATATTTAGATCGCATAAGCACAACTAATAACCAACATTATTAGTTAAATAATTATCTGTTTATCATTATTAATTATTATTAAGTCACCAACATTCAACGACAACTAGTGTGTGCTCCCGACACGTGTATGCAAGACTTAACGGAACTAACGGAGTTTGGTAATGGAAAATTACCGGATGTCACATTATCCCCTTGTTGAAAGAATTTTCGTCCTGAAAATTGGATTACATGGTGAGTGTTCCATCACTGGTCTACTGCATTGGCACAAGAAAATCAAAATCGAGTGAGTTTTGGATGAGTTGTCACATCATCCCCATGTTGAAAGAAATTTCGTCCCGAAATTTAATCAGTACCTTCGCCGGCTGGCATCGTCTTTTCGAATAGCTGAGGATACTTAAGCTTCATTTGGTCTTCACGTTCCCACGTGAATTCTGGTCCACGTCTCGAGTTCCAACGAACTTTGACGATGGGTATCTTGCTTTGCTTAAGCGTTTTCACCTCACGATCCATCACTTCGACAGGTTCCTCAATGAAGCGTAACTGTTCGTCTACTTGAACTTCTTCCAGTGGTACAACCATAGTTTCATCCGTTAAACATTTCTTTAGATTTGAAACATGGAATACATCATGGATTCCACTCAATGAATCAGGTAAGGCTAGTCGATAGGCCACTGGACCAATTCTTTCCACTATCTCAAATGGTCTAACGTATCTTGGATTTAGCTTTCCTCGCTTACCAAACCGAACTACGCCTTTCCATGGTGAGACTTTCAATAAGACTTTGTCACCAACTTGAAATTCCAAAGGTTTCCGTCGCTTGTCAGCATAGCTTTTCTGTCTGTCTCGCGCTGCGGCCATGCGGTTTCTTATCTGAACAATCTTCTCAGTTGTCTTGTGTACTAACTCAGGACCCGTTAATTGACTATCACCAATTTTAGCCCAGCAGACCGGTGATCTACACTTTCTCCCATACAAAGCTTCAAAAGGTGCCGCCTTTATGCTAGTGTGATAGCTGTTGTTGTAAGAAAATTCCACCAATGGTAGGTGAACTTCCCAGTTATTCCCGAAGTCAATCACACAAGCACGTAACATGTCCTCCAAAGTCTGTATAGTACGCTCGCTTTGACCATCAGTCTGTGGATGATAAGCAGTACTCATATCCAATCGCGTACCCAAAGATTTCTGCAGTGATTGCCAGAAGTGCGATGTGAAACGAGTGTCACGATCAGAAATGATTGAGATCGGTACTCCATGCCTCGAAACGATCTCCTTCAGATAAAGTCGGGTTAACTTCTCCATCTTGTTTGTTTCCTTTATCGCTAGGAAATAAGCAGACTTTGTTAATCGGTCCACGATAACCCATATTGTGTCACATCCCGTAGAAGTGCGAGGATCCATTGATATCTGATCCCACTTCCACATAGGGATCTCGGGTTGTTGTAGTAGACCAGATGGTTTCTAATACTCCACTTTCACCTTTGAGCAGGTCAGACACTTGCTCACATAAGTAGCTACATCTGCTTTCATGTTAGGCCACCAATAGTGTGCCTTCAAATCGTGGTACATCTTGTCAGATCCAAGATGTATAGAGTACTTAGACTTGTGTGCCTCACTCATGACCAAGTCTCTCAGATTTCCGTGTAGAGGTACCCAAAGTCTATCTATGAAGTAACGAATTCCATCCGCTTTTACTTCTAGTTGCTTATCTATTCCCCGTAACCCTTCTAAACTCATATTTTCTACCTTCAGAGCTTCAGTTTGAGCATCACGGATTTGTTCAGGTAATTGCGTACTAATCGTCAGTTGTAGAGCTTGCACTCGTCGAGGCTTAGCAGTCTCTTTTCTACTCAGCACGTCAGCAACTACATTTGCTTTTCCCGGATGATACTTGATAGCATAGTCATAGTCATTCAATAACTCTACCCAGCGCCTTTGCCTCATATTCAACTCCTTTTGCTCAAATATATGCTGAAGACTCTTATGATCTGTGTAGATGGTGCATTTGGTACCGTACAAGTAATGTCTCCAGATCTTCAAGGCAAAAACTTTTGCACCCAGTTCCAAGTCATGGGTGGTATAGTTCTTCTCATGAATCTTCAACTGTCTAGAGACATAAGCTATCACCTTATCCCGCTGCATCAAGACGCATCCAAGTCCTTGAATAGACTCATCACAGTAGACTACGAAGTCATCACTACCATCTGGTAATGCTAATATTGGTGCGCTACACAGTTTCTGTTTCAGCAACTGGAAAGCAGATTCCTGACTCTCACTCCATTTGTACGTTGTTCCCTTATGAGTCAAGGTTGTGAGAGGTTGTGCAATCTTAGAGAATCCTTCGATGAACCGTCGATAATATCCCGCTAATTCAAGGAATTGTTGTATCTCGCTTGGTGTCTTAGGAACAGACCAATTCTTTATCGCTTCAATCTTAGCAGGATCAACATGTATTCCCTTCTCGTTGACAATATGACCCAAGAATTGTACCTCACGTATCCAGAAATCACACTTAGAAAACTTTGCATACAGTTGTTCCTTTCTAAGTAATTCCAAGATTAAACGTAAGTTCTTCTCATGTTCTTCCTCGATTCTTGAGTATATCAGTATGTCATCAATAAAGACGATAACAAACTGATCAAGATAGGGTTTGCATACGCGATTCATGAGGTCCATGAATACTACTGGTGCATTCGTCAACCCAAATGGCATGACCAAAAATTCATAGTGACCATATCATGTACGGAAAGCAGTCTTCGAGATGTCCTCTTCTCGAACTCTCAGCTGATGATACCCAGACCTCAGATCAATCTTAGAGTAATAGCTTGATCCTTGCAGTTGATCAAACAAATCATCGATACGAAGTAAGGGATATCTATGCTTGATAGTAACTTTGTTCAGTTCCCTATAGTCAATGCACATTCGAAATGTACCATCCTTCTTCTTCACAAATAGAACTGGCGCTCCCCAGGGCGACGAACTCAGTCGGATAAACCCTTTATCCAACAACTCTTGTAGTTGGGCAGATAATTCCTGCAGTTCATTCGGAGCTAACCGGTACGGTGCTCTCGCAATTGGAGCGGTTCCTGGAGTCAATTCAATCTGGAATTCAACTTGACGATGAGGCGGTAATTCAGGCAGGTCTTTCGGAAACACCTCGGGAAACTCGCGAACTACTGGGATATCCTCCATCTTCTTTTCCTCAGTCTGTTTATCTGTGACGAGTGCCAATATGGCCAGTTGACCCTTTCGTAACAACCTCTGTGCCTTCATGAACGAAATGATGCCTATCACCGCACCACTCCTATCACCTCTGACCTTAAGGACTTCTTCACCAATGGGAATCCGTATGATCTTCTCGTGGCATATGACTTCCGCTTGTTTATCGGAAAGCCAATCCATGCCTACTACCACATTGAAACTTCCTAGTGTAACAGGCATGAGATCTATGGCGAATGTATGACCAGCAAGCTCTATATTGTAGTCTCTAAGAATATGCGTTACGTGAATCTATGTACCGTCAGCTAACTCTACGGTGTATTTAGATTCTAAGGCTGAGGGCATATCACTTAAAAGGCTACAAAACCTAGTGGACACGAAACTTCTATCAGCTCCGGTATCGAATAATACGGTAGCAAAATGACCATTAACCGAAAATTTACCAGTTACTGTTGTAGGATCGTTTAGAGCCTCACCTGAGCCAATGATGAAGGCTCTTCCTTTGGCTCCATTGTTGTTATTGCCTCCATTGTTGTTGCCATTATTATTGTTGTTGTTATTGTTGTTGCCATTGTTATTGTTGCTGTTGTTTCCATTGTTGTTATTGCCGTTACCATTCCTCTTAAGTTGGGGACGGTTGCGTTTGTAATGGCCTTCTTTTCCACACTCAAAACAACCTTTCGGAGTTTCTTGTGATTGTTATGGCTTTTTCATCAGTTCACCCTGGCAGTCTTTGGCTGCGTGACCAATCTTCCCACAACCTTGGCACTTGAAGTTATCACATCGACCCATATGGTGGTAGTTACACTGGTTGCACTTCGGCTGTCTTCCGCCATACCCACCAAGTCCTTAATTTGAGGGAGTCGCCTGGTTGAAGCTTCGATTGTTATCGAACTTCCGTTGCTGTTGCTGACTTTGCTGCTGTTGTTGAGGTTGAGATTGGCTGCTGGATGACGATCCCTTGTTGCTTGAACCATCCCACTTGCGTTTATGGTCGGGCACGCTTGCCACCGCACCCCGCTTAGGTAATCGACCTTGCTCTACTTCTTGATCAGTCAGCCTGTGGGCTGTTCGGATAACTTGTTGTATGGTAGTGGGGTTAGAGGCAGTTTCCATAATTTGAATTTCGGGCACCAATCCCCGTATATAATGCTCAACCCTCTTGTGCATTTCATTCACCATCCCTGGGCATAAAGTGGCTAACTCATGAGTACGAGTCGTGTAGGCTTCAATTTCTGAGCTTTGCGTTTTGAGTTGCCAGAACTCAATCTCCAGTTTCTGCACTTCATTTCGGGGGCTTCCTCGTGTTCCACTTCTGGGTCTTCCTCATCAGGATTCACCAAAGGTGCAGGGGTTTCAACAACCTAAAGTGCTGCTAGCTGTGCCTCTAAATCAACAAACCTATCATCGATCACTATGTTATGGTGATATTGTGCGTCCATGCGCCCACTAATAGCTACAACGTTGCCTTCCAGAGTATGATGTCCACCGATGGCCATCGAGAGTCGCTCCTGAAGCGTCTCTACCTGGAAACGCAACTGACGCATCTCAGGTCGTAATGCAGAGTTCTCATCAGTGAGTGCTCTAATCCGCTGTCGCTCCGTTTCTAGAGTGGCTACCAAAGCTGCAAACGCCTGCTCGAGAGGGATGCTCAAGGTAGGAAGAGTAGGCAATGCAGAGGGGGTCGATGACCTAGTCCTAGGTCGTGTAGGAGCTACTGGTGGTACGCTCTCTCTATAAGCCATACGGTTTATGTAGGTGGGGTAGAAATCCCAGTTCCGCGGAGGATCGAGCTCAGGAGGTATGAAAGGCTGATCCCAGTCTATCTCGCCAGGAGGATAAGGTTGTCGAGGCCAGTTAAATCCCCTATCGGGTACGGGAGACGTAGGAGGTGACTCAGATCATGCAGGTCTCTTGCCCAAATATCTGGACGACGATGCCATGCTACGAAGTACGTGTTGCGTATGCCAATGAGTATACAGTAAGGAGAGTAAGCGATAAAAAACTAACAACTGTGCGGTTATAGTCTAGTGTGTGTATGCAACCTAGTTCCCTATAACCAATGGCTCTGATACCAATCTGTCACACCCTCAAAATCCACGTGCGGAGTTTTACCGCGAGGCATGTGAACAAACCAGGATCACAGTCAATAGTTACTCAGAACGACACTATATGCCACATTTAAAATAAAACCAACCAAAGTTCAAACTTTAAAACCATGCGGAAGCGTTTTGTAAATAAGACAAACCCAAAATATAAAAATGCATATTTGGCAAAACATGCGCCAACCCAAACATTTAAACACTCGTAAATAGATTCCAACAAACATGTCTTTAAACTAGAGTCTTAGAATGCATGCTGGACCCGTGTGGTGCTCCTAATGGCAAGCAGAGTTAACAACCTGAGAATAGCATACTAAAATGTCAACACAATGCTTGGTGAGTTCAATAGTTTGCGTTTATCATAAACAATAATATTTGCACAACATAAGAAGTGCATTGAAATAGATAGCTAGTCTATATTCACAAGTAATAACCATAGTGATTTCGCGATCGAAGATGACTGTGTTGCATTTGTTGCCTCCCATCACGACTTACCAGGTCGTGACGATATTTGTGTCTAGGACCATATTGCACCCGTTTGACCTCAATTCGCACAGGTGGGGCTCGTTAGACCCAGTAGTACTACCCAAGATTTCCCGCCAGTTACCATTATTAACGATCCAAAAGTGTTAGGACTTTCAAGGTATTAAGCACTATGTTAAAACATACACAGCTTATAATAATAAAACAGCGTTTGAGTACAATTATGCTACCTCCCCTAAGAAGAAGGTTTATAAAAATAGAGGGGCATGAACTCACCTGGTGTGTAAAGATAATGACTAAAAAGAACTGGTGATAGGTGCAAAGACAACCCTTCAAAGGTTACCTAGAACACGAGAGTACATAAGTACGTGTACACAGAATCATAAGGAAACCCTAAGTGCTTTACAAACCAAAGAACTCAAAGTTTTAGAAGACAAGACACATTTGACCCAGTTGACCCGTTGGTGACATTATAGGTGAATTTCCATTCAAACAAGCATAACAACCTATCACACATGATTATCATACAAACTGATTACATATAACACTTCATTAACCACATGTACTAATTAGATCATCATACAGCCAGATATCATAAAAGTCATGCGAATCTCAACTATTATCATTATCATAATATCTATAACACAAATAACACACCATAAAAGGATCAAATCACGCATCACATGCCATGTGAAGCCACTCACGACTTCACACCATAAACCCTACCAATCCTACTAAGTAGGGGCCTCAGATTCGCACGTGTGTATGATGATCATTAACATACCAATTTCCATAGCTCATATCATCCAAAATTGTTCATTCTTAATCAACCATCAATCAACAAAAATCCTAGCTTACCTATATGACTCATACCATGATTTTTCCACAAACATGCCAAATCAGATAACTAACCAACTAAATATTCATACAACCCAACAATACATTCTACCACCTTAGAAATCATCCATGAACATGCTAACATGATCCTAATGTCCCAAATATGTTCAAATCCTCATACTCAAGAATTTGTGCAATAAAGTTTCCCTTTTGAGAAAGCACATCCCAAAATCTATCAAACATCCAAGACATTCATGGATTCATCAATAATATCCCAATTCAAGCTCATGATAACATCTAGACATGATCAACAACATTCAATTATCACAATTCATCAACCTTCATAGCCAAAAGTTACTATTTTTAGCAAGGTAAGAACTACAATGTGCATTCTCGATTTCCCAATGTTCATATCAACAATCTAGCATCTAATTATCATTATAAACACATCCATAACATTCATACATCATCAAATCATCAATCTATGCAAAATGAAGTTACTATTCTTAGTAACCTATGAACAATCCATCAAAATCATAGCTTTCTTGCATAATCGACGTTAACTAGCATCAATCTAACCTAACTAACATCATAGCACAATCAAACAATCAAGAATTGACCATCAAATACAGATTTCAAACTAGGGTTTCGGCCACAATGAAAAACCATGAAAAACTTGTAAAAATCTAACCTTTAAACGTGTAATGGACAAGATTTGATGTTTCTAACGTGTTGTAATGCTTGTAATCGATCAAAACCGAAGCTTTCTTGCTTGTTCTTGCTGAAATTCGAAGTATGTGTGTGTGTTTGGGGGTGATCGCGGCCGAAGGGGATGTGGGGGATTAGGGTTTTGGTTTTGTTTTTATTTTTGTTAAGTTTTAGTTTTAGGAAATTACACTTAACCCCCTTTGTTTATATTTTATAAAAACTAAGCTTTTAAACACTTGTTAAAAGGTTTTAACTTATTAATATAAACATTATTAATCAACAATAATAATCATATGCATTATTTTCACTAGTCACAAAAATACACGAATTAAATATACACGTTTCCACGTTACGCGATAAAATTCACAAATAATATTTAGATCGCATAAGCACAACTAATAACCAACATTATTAGTTAAATAATTATCTGTTTATCATTATTAATTATTATTAAGTCACCAAAGTTCAACGACAACTAGTGTGTGCTCCCGACACGTGTATGCAAGACTTAACGGAACTAACGGAGTTTGGTAATGGAAAATTACTGGATGTCACATTATCCCCATGTTGAAAGAATTTTCGTCCCGAAAATTGCATTACATGGTGAGTGTTCCATCACTGGTCTACTGCATTGGCACAAGAAAATCAAAATCAAGTGAGTTTTGGATGAGTTGTCACATCATCCCCATGTTGAAAGAAATTTCGTCCCGAAATTTAATCAGTACATTCGCCGGCTGGCATCTCTTTTCGAATAGCTGAGGATACTTAAGCTTCATTTGGTCTTCATGTTCCCACGTGAATTCTGGTCCACATCTCGAGTTCCAACGAACTTTGACGATGGGTATCTTGCTTTGCTTAAGCGTTTTCACCTCACGATCCATCACTTCGACAGGTTCCTCAATGAAGCGTACCTATTCGTCTACTTGAACTTCTTCCAGCGGTACAACCATAGTTTCATCCGTAAACATTTCTTTAGATTTGAAACATGGAATACATCATGGATTCCACTCAATGAATCAGGTAAGGCTAGTCGATAGGCCACTGGACCAATTCTTTCCACTATCTCAAATGGTCCAACGTTTCTCGGATTTAGCTTTCCTCGCTTACCAAACCGAACTACGCCTTTCCATGGTGAGACTTTCAATAAGACTTTGTCACCAACTTGAAATTCCAAAGGTTTCCGTCGCTTGTCAGCATAGCTTTTCTGTCTGTCTCGCGCTGCGGCCATGCGGTTTCTTATCTGGACAATCTTCTCAGTTGTCTCGTGTACTAACTCAGGACCCGTTAATTGACTATCACCAATTTCAGCCCAGCAAACTGGTGATCTACACTTTCTCCCATACAAAGCTTCAAAAGGTGCCGCCTTTATGCTAGTGTGATAGCTGTTGTTGTAAGAAAATTCCACCAATGGTAGGTGAACTTCCCAGTTATTCCCGAAGTCAATCACACAAGCACGTAACATGTCCTCCAAAGTCTGTATAGTACGCTCGCTTTGACCATCAGTCTGTGGATGACATGCAGTACTCATATCCAATCGCGTACCGAAAGATTTCTGCAGTGATTGCCAGAAGTACGATGTGAAACGAGTGTCGCGATCAGAAATGATTGAGATCGGTACTCCATGCCTCGAAACGATCTCCTTCAGATAAAGACGGGTTAACTTCTCCATCTTGTTTGTTTCCTTTATCGCTAGGAAATGAGCAGACTTTGTTAATCGGTCCACGATAACCCATATTGTGTCACATCCTGTAGAACAATCCATCAAAATCATAGCTTTCTTGCATAATCGACATTAACTAGCATCAATCTAACCTAACTAACATCATAGCACAATCAAACAATCAAGAATTGACCATCAATTACAGATTTCGAACTAGGGTTTCGGCCACAATGAAAAACCATGAAAAACTTGTAAAAATCTAACCTTTAAACGTGTAATGGACAAGATTTGATGTTTCTAACGTGTTGTAATGCTTGTAATCGATCAAAACCAAAGCTTTCTTGCTTGTTCTTACTGAAATTCGAAGTGTGTGTGTGTGTGTGTTTGGGGGTGATCGCGGCCGAAGGGGATGTGGGGGATTAGGGTTTGGGTTTTGTTTTTATTTTTGTTAAGTTTTAGTTTTAGGAAATTACACTTAACCCCCTTTGTTTATATTTTATAAAAACTAAGCTTTTAAACACTTGTTAAAAGGTTTTAACTTATTAATATAAACATTATTAATCAACAATAATATTCATATGCATTATTTTCACTAGTCACAAAAATACACGAATTAAATATACACGCTTCCACGTTACGCGATAAAATTCACAAGTAATATTTAGATCGCATAAGCACAACTAATAACCAACATTATTAGTTAAATACTTATCTGTTTATCATTATTAATTATTATTAAGTCACCAACGTTCAACGACAACTAGTGTGTGCTCCCGACACGTGTATGCAAGACTTAACGGAACTAACGGAGTTTGGTAATGGAAAATTACGTGATGTCACAATGAGCATGAGAGAAACTATACTACCCATGATCTAGAATTAGGTGCCGTGGTGTTTGCCCTCAAGATATGGAGACACTACCTTTACGGTACCAAATGCGTCATCTACACTGACCATAAAAGTCTGCAACACATTCTGGAACAAAAGATGCTAAATATGCGCCAGCGAAGGTGGGTAGAACTGCTGATCGATTATGAATGCGAGATTCGCTACCACCCATGAAAGGCCAATGTGGTGGCTGATGCCCTGAGTAGAAAGGAAAGGGAGCGTGTTTACCAGTCTTACCACTAAATTGATAGAAGCACAAAAGGAAGCCTTGAGCAATGATAAACTAGCAGAAGAAATGTTAACAGGAATGGAAAAACGTTTGGAATTGTGTAGTGACAGACTGTATAAGCACGAGGAAAGAACCTGGATACCGAAACATGGGGGGATTAGAGAGGTGGTCCGGGATGAGGCGCACAAATCTAGATACTCAGTTCATCCAGGAAGTGACAAAATGTATCAAGAATTGAGGGTTTTTTCTGGTGGCCCGGAATGAAGAAATCCATTGCCACCTATGTGGGGAAATGTCTGACATGTGCAATGGTAAAGGCAGAGAACCAAAAGCCATTAGGAACCTTACAACAACCCGAAATCCCTGAGTGGAAATAGGATAACATTACGATGGATTTCGTTACAAAGTTGCCAAGAACTTCTCGTGGGCATGATGCAATCTGGGTAATAGTGGATAGGCTGACCAAATCAGCTCACTTTTTACCCATACGGGAAGATTACGATTTACCAAAACTAGCGCGACTATACATCGATGAGATTGTAACAAGACATGGAGTACCCCTATCGATTATCTCAGACCGTGATAGTCGTTTCACTTCACGATTCTGGAAGTCTCTCCAACATGCTTTGGGGACATGGCTTGATTTAAGCAACGCATACCACCCTTAAACTGATGGGCAAAGTGAAAGAACCATTCAAACACTAGAGGACATGTTGAGAGCTTGCGTGATTGATTTTGAGGGAAGTTGGGATAATCACCTCCCTCTGGTGGAGTTCTCCTATAATAATAGTTATCACGCAAGTATAAAAGCAGCACCATATGAGGCCCTATATGGTAGAAGGTGTCGATCACCTTTGGGTTGGAATGAGATTGGTGATAGCCAAATAATGGGACCCAACATCGTAATGGAAACCACAGACAAAGTATTCAAGATTAAGGAATGGCTAAGAGCAGCCAGGGATCATCAGAAGAAGTACGCCGATAGAAGGCAGAAGCCCCTAGAATTTCAAGTGGGCGATAGAGTGATGCTAAAAGTGGCGCCATGGAAAGGAAGGGTGAGATTTAGCAAGAAGGGCAAATTAAGTCCAAGATACATTGGACCATTTGAAATCTGATCGAGAGTTGGCTCGGTAGCATACCAGTTAAGGCTACCCCAAGAGCTGAGTTACGTACATGACACTTTTCATGTGTCAAACTTGAAGAAGTGTTTCGTTGACAAGGCCTTGGAACTCCTACTGAAAGATGCCAAAATCACTAATGAGTTGAAGTTTGTGGAAGAGCCCATAGAGATTACTGACCGACTGGTCCAGAAACTTAGACGAAGTCGTATACCCAAAGTCAAAGTAAGATGGAACTCTAGGCGAGGACCCGAATTTACATGGGAACAAGAAGATGTGATGAGGAAGGAGCATCCACACCTCTTTAAGCCCACTCGTCCAGAATCTAATCGAAGCTAAAATTTCGGGACGAAATTTCCTAAACGGTGGGTGAATGTAACAACTGACTCCTAGGTCCAGCTCCAAAGCCTTAAATGTAATTTGAGACTTGTTTCTTTTCCAAGATTTCATTCGTTTAATGTACCCTCTTCTTTGTGATCGAATAGTTTTGTAAATTAATCTTATTCGTATGATTCGAGTATGTTTTGCCTTAGTCTCCAAACTAATTTATAATGATTGAAAATGTGAATGACTAAACCACCTTAACAATTCCTTAAAATAAAAGTAAAAATCCTGGGTTGTTCATCCGCATTTCTTTGGTCTTCATCCGCAATTCTTTGTGTTCATCCGCATTTCTTTGGTCTTCATCCGCATTTCTCTGTGATCATCCGCATTTCATTGGTTTTTCCACTACTTAGGCGCATGACAACTGCTCAGGCGCATTTGGCAGTTAGGCGCATCACCACTGTTTAGGCATATGACAAATGTTCAGGCGCCTTGAAAGTGGGCGCATGAGCACTGTTCGGGTGTTTTTGCCACACTTAGCATTTTTTTTAAATGTCCAAACCCTTCTAGAAGCATTTAACCTGGTCTGCGCACCTCCAAACTGACCAATGCATGGGCTGTTGCCAGGCATTCGGCCACCTCTCCAGCCAACCCTCTTCACCTCGGTTCTCCCTAACCCGAACCCACACTCCACCTCTTCCCTTCAAAAACCAAATCCCCACTCCATTCCACCCTTTTTACCTACACATTCGAACTCTCTCCCTACACTCGGTCTCTCTCTCGGCGATTGTCATAAACAAACCCGATAACTTTTCAGTCTTCAACCGAGCAAGAACAAGAACTTCAAGCCTCAAGACTTTCAAATCAACCCCTCTTGCACTTTCTGAATCACTCTAATCATGGGTATTCTGCGTGTAAGTTTTCTTATACCCGAACAAACCATTATTGTTGCTTTTCCTATTTTTCTTTCCTTTGAATCCTATTTCCTTGTTCAAAGGCAGAAACCCATGACCCAGTTGCGACTTTGGTGTGACTTACTACTCCTCAAAAGGTAGACACTTCATCATACTCGTTTACCTCGGGTTTGTGCCACGACATCTACCCAAAAACCCCTTTTCATGGGTTTTCAGGACCATCAAACCATCTGTCCCGAATCTAACCCCCATTGCACACTTAAAAACCTATTTAAAACACCTTATAAATATTTTTATAACCTGGACTTATCGATTTCAGAATGAAAATGGGTGTTTAAACCTGAAATTTCATGTTACACATGTGTAAATTATTGCTTTAATACCCCAACCTTGACCAGGTTTATTTGTACTGTTGCATCCGTGGGTGTAGCCTGAATTTTCAGAATGTTTGATGATACTAAAAGGGTTATTATTGTGGGTTGTATGATTTGGTTTGGTGTTATAGACCTTAGAAGCATGTTTAAAGACCCGAATAGGTGATGGAGGTACCTAATAATGGCCAAATCCTTAAAAAGTATTAACAACTTGTTAGAAACAAAATTTTTAGACCCTAATACTAATAAATCAGTGGCTAAAACTGGACTTGGTGAAACTTTTGGGTTAACATGTAAATCTTTATGAATTCATTTGGCTAAAACATGTCTAACCTAGGGATTTTTGGATGAGATTCTAAAAATAATGTAATGAGCCTAAAAACTAATGAAACCATAATATTTCAGTAAGTTTGAGGGCCTCAAACTCGTACTTTGATGAAAAGATTTGAAATGGAAAGAACCAACTTCGGGGTAAAAACTGTAATTTTGGAAACTTGAAGGACTAAAGTGTAAATTCTAAAAAATCGACCATATTTCAGTAAGTTTATGACCAGAAGCTACTATTATACTTATTTTCATGTAAGAACTTGTGGTAAACTAAATACGGGACGTTTTACGCCGAAAACCCCAACTTTCCTAAAAAGGAAACTTTTCGACGCCAATTTTTCTAAGGGATGTGGTCATATGTATTTTAAAACATATTTTACCTTTGACTACCCTCTCGATATTCTAAGAACCCATAACTTATGCATATGTCTTGCTCATAGGGTGCTAGGACCTGAATCTATTTGTGTGTGGAATCTTTGACACTACTTGAGGTGAGTTTCTTGTGTCCCCTTTTTACTATTATTTTGGGGTGAGACATGCTCTATTTGAACTAAACTTTATTGGACACTATTATGCGATGCTATTGTATGTTGTGGCTATTGTTAGAACCTACATCTTTGTATCACAATCATTAATTCTATGTGAACCGCTTGATTATATGGGTAGATCTACTTGGGGAAACCCCCACGCACAGTGCCTTCCGATGAGAAGGATACCACACTGAGATCCTGCGGGGTCGTTGCGGCATGTAACAGGTTTTATAAGATACTATGGTGTACCAATTGGCAGGTATGGTATGCTTTCTGAGGCTCAGTTTCCCTGTAGGGAATTACCGGCAATACAATTTTAGAAGAGGCTAGTCGGGGCTGAGTGCAGGGTTGATTTGTGATCCCACAACTGTGATACTATGTTTTTAAACTTAACTTTGGTTTCAATGAGTCCTTTTGTCTTTAAACTTTAAACACTTGAACTCACCAACTTTTTAGTTGACATAAATTCTTTTGAGCATGTTTCAGGTAATCCTTGATTAAAGCTTGGATTTTAATGGAGACTTTATGGAAGGCTTAGTACCGTGACTACCCATGGCATTACCTGAACTTTTAAAACATTATTAAACATTTGGATTTGTTGGGTGTTAACTTGGATAATTTTGTAATGGATTATTTTATGTTCGGATCTGACTGTGTTGACCCGGACAAATTTATGTAATGTGATGCCATACGATTTATCCTTCCTTGTGTGCTCTTGAGTGGTTAGTTTCCACTGCCATGTTTGTTACCAGTCTGCGACGTCCCACCCTCCTTAGGCCCGGGGTGTGACAGATTATTAAAAATATCACACCTTAGGAAAAATTTTTGAAACTCTCCAGTGTACTATTTTAGGATGTTACAAACAACTTTTGTTTAGAAACATTTTTAAAATTCAGATCAAAAGCTGATTAAAATAGCAGTACAAAACAGAAGGTGCAAATATGTGCACTTACTTTGTAGAGCTTGTTGTGGAATCATCCGATTGAATTAGAAGCTATTCGAACTATGGTTTGTAAGATAACTCGATAAACTTGTTTTTGGAATCAGAGTTTGTTAATTTTTGATTTACTATGACCAAGTTATGGTCATTTGAAGTTGTAACAGATTTTGTCTAAAATCAACGGTAGCACTTACGTGAACCTTTTAGGGTTTTAAAAATAATAAGCACGTATAATAAATTTTGTTGAGCATATATATGATAATAGGAGGGTTATAGTTGAAGTAAAATAAGAGAAGTTTGATTATAAACTTGCTTAGAATTATTTAGGAATCGAAAAAGTAATAAGAACACTGAAATTAAGAATACGAATGGTACCTTAAGAACGACGAACGTACTTGAAACTTCTAAAGGCTTCAAAGGAGGGTTAGGGCTAAAAGTTTCTTAAGATTGTATAGAAGGTGAAGAAGAACTCTCTAGTAAGTTGAAAAGAAGAGTTGGTGCAAGAAAATGATGAGAAAAAGGTTAGTAGTTATAGGTGAGGAAATAGGAGTTATGAACAGTGTTTTCACGACTGGTTCGGACCGGTCGGGATTCGGCGCGGTGAATGGTCCGGCTGTATGTAACTCGTTTTGTGTTGGGATAACCGGCCGGTCAGAAGCAAACTTGAGGTCACCGGTGGGCGGTCGAACATGTATTCTTCATTTCTTAGATGCCGTTGTGATTTTTTTGCCGGAAGTTGAATCGAGGGCTAGATTTGAACACAATACCATCACTAATCGGATCTGTGCATTTTAGCAGAAACAAAAGATGGAATAAACATGCTACTGTGAAGTTACAGATCTACAGTTTGAATGGTTATGGAGTTTTGAGAAAAAAGAGAAAGATAAGTGGAGAAGATGGACTCATAGAGTACATGCTTTGAATCTTATGATAACATTAAAAAGTAAAAACATATACTTTTATTGGAAAATGGAGAATGATAATCAACTTATCTAATATTTTACATTTTTTGGTTTTATTTTAACAAGTAAGTGGAATCTAATATTCTAGTTAGAAAGAGGTTCAAATACAAAGTGTATTTTTGCTACAAAGTGTGAGAAGACGCAATGAGTCAAAAAAAGTCACAAAAAAAAATTATATCTCACAATATAAATCGAATTTCAAAAAAGTAATTCTGTGCTTTTGTTCCCCTAGCCGTCCTCACTAAGAAATAAATAAATAAAAAATAAAAAAATTAACGTTTTTTATTGTGTCATTTATGAAAGACACAATGATGTCATTGTGTCTTTATTGTGTCATTATGAAAGATACAATGACTTCATTGTGTCATTATGAAAGACACAATGACGTCATTGTGTCATAAAAGAAATGAAATTTTTTTATTTTTTTTATTTTTTTTCTGAAAGAGGACAACGAAAGGAACAGAGACTCTGAAGTACTTTTTTGAAATTCAATTTAGATTGTGAGATATAATTTTTTTGTGACTTTTTTACTCTCATTGTGTCTTCTCACACTTTGTAGCAAAAATACACTTTGTAGAATAACCTCACCCTTCTAGTTAATTATTATGTTTATTATTTAATTTTTTAGCAGCAAAAAGGTACAGTAGTATCATTTTAAAGCCATTTATCTAGTATTTTTTGGTTAATTTGTTACTTATTGTTTCTATATTTTTAATAAATTGCAAGTATATTATAATGTATTCTAGATATTTAATCTGGTTCGACCGGTTCGATCAGTTTGACCGGTGAACGAGTAAAGCATCCTGTTTCAAGATTCACAGGCTCAACTACTAAGCCTTCAACCAAGGTTTCCCCTTCGAAGTTAATCCTAGGGTCCACCTCAACATCCAGTTGACCAACAGTCTTGCCTGCTAGCCTTTGTCTATATATCTTGGTTCTTCTCTTGAACTCTTCAAGCACCATGTCTTGAATCCTCTCAGCTAACCTTACAGCTTGCCGGCTTTGACTTGGGTTGGCAAGTAGGAGGCCGACTAAGTAGGTGCTCTCATAATATCTCAGGTTGTAGAAGTTGAAGATTTCTTGTTGTCCAGACCTAGAGATTACCAAGGCTCTCCTTTCAGCATCATACCTCCGTCCCACTATTGAATTTTTAGTAGGGTGAGATAGAGTAGAGATTGCCCTTGGTATACCCTCCTCAAACAAGCTTTGAATGAGTGAGTCCACATCAATATGGAACTGAGGAGGTTGTTGAGTATGGACAACTGCAAGTGAGGGTGGTGAGTCCTCTATGTCCATACTCTGGGAGGAACTCTTAGGTTTTGTGATTGCAGGTAGGACTTTCTCTCCCTTTTTGGTAGCATCACCCTCTTGCATAGGAGAGCTAAGGGTTAAGTCCACCACATCCACAGGTTCTTGTAGGCCTGGTTGAGTTCTACTGAAGGGTCTCTCAGCTAACTTGCCCTTGAGATCGGTGATCTCAAGTTGCTGGTCATTGACCATTCGTTGTAAGGCAGCCACCTGAGATTCCAGGTGACCCACCTTTGAAACTAAATAGGTGCATGTTCTTGATAGTTTTTGCACCTTTAGTTGCAGACTCCCCTCATCTTCATCAGAAGAATCATGGGGGGATGAGAGAATAGGACCAAGGTCTTCTTCCTTATCACCAGCATGGAGTTCTTGGTTGCTGGATTTCCCCTGCACCATGATAGCTTCAAGAGAAGTGTCAATGGGTTGGGTTGCCATGGTTGAGGTCTTAATGATGTAACACTTGAAAAAGTGAGAGCCTCTTCCATATGGACATCCTAAACAGGTTCAAGGAGGTCCACCTTAGTTTAGGTTGGATGATGTGGCTGGATAGGGGTGATTCATGAGCACTCGTCTCTCCTTTAGTAGGGGTGGAGAAGAGAGACTCATGGTACTCACTGAAGCCCTATCTTCATCATCATAGAATTCAAGGTTTGGGATCGGTTGGTTGAGATCTAAAGGCTGGAGATGGTAGCTTTCCTCCGAAGGTTGATCACTAGAGTTTTGAGACTCATAGTGAAGGCTTAAGGCTGGTGTTATGAGCTCATCAGGCTAAGCATAAAGAACCTCAGCACTAATCAAAAAAATGATAGGAGTGGTCTGCTCCTCAGAGAAGTGGGAGCTCTAGTGTCCACTTCTTCCTACATGGGTGAGTGTATAGGGGCCTGCATATCCTGAGTAGTGTGTGCAGGGGTTCATTTGGATCTTCTTGAGTAGGTAAGGATGATTTGTGGCTGTGCGGGTAGTGCAGATGTAGAAGGTTTGGTTTCAACATAGGCTTGTGTTGCCAAGTTGTCACCTTGAGCAATGAGCTCTAAATTTTTTAGGACCAGGGTTGTTTCTACCCCTGAGAAGCCAACAGTTGACTTTCTTGTTATCTTAAAGATGTCGGGCTTCATCTGTCCTAATTTAAGAATGTTACCTGTTTCCCTTAACTGTGAGCCCAGTTAACAGTTAAGAATGTGTTAAACATATCTAGGGAATATGTAATATTCTAAGGAGTCCAAGTTAGAAAGCAAGTTTGTAAAAACAAACTGAGAGTACCTGAACTTCACCCCTTGAACCATCCCATGGACTATGTAGGATAAGTCCTCAGAAATTTGGTCCTAACCTCCATGCTTGTTGGACAAAGAATGGTTGACCACATGGAGGAGCTACTTCTATTATAAGAAAACCTTTCCCTTTTTGAAAGTTCCACAGAGTAGTTCCCTTCATAGCCCATCTGCCGGAATGAGTTGTTTACAACAGATTTGGGGAAGGACAATTCGCCTTCTTTATCATCCAGCCTCAGATGAGACTTGATGGTGGCTGGAGTGATGAAAATTGTCCTCCCCTGTATTGTGGCAGACAGTGCCTTCTCACTGTCCAAGATGACCTCTTGGCAGGTCCTCTAAAACTCCAAGAGTTGATCTTTATAAAGTGGAGGGTCTATTGTGAGGGTAGTGAGGTAGTTTGAAAGAGCTAAGAGATTACAGACATCTGAGAAACCTGGATGTTTCTCAAATGTTAACATAGCAACTTCGTTATGTTGCCTGTGTAACTGCATGGAAAAATAGGGTTGGTTTCGGGGATCAGGGTTGGCCATTTTAGAGTAGCTTTAAAGTAAAGAAAGGTAAGAACAAGGACGGTTTGTGGATAAATTTAGGTTATGAACTTTTGCAGATGAAGAAGAAAGTGAAAAAGGGGGAACCATTAAAGGTATATATATATATATATATGTATATATATATGTATATCTATATATGAATTGGATTTAAGATAAAATTATTACAAAAGGATAAACTTTGAAATCCGGATGTTGGTCCCACCTCTGAAAAAGTGCCCAAAAGGTGATTTTTAGAAGTCTAAAATCTTTGGAAGGTAATTTGTCTTCGGAAGTTTTTTGAGAAAACTTCCGAAGCCAATTTGACTTCGGAAGATATTCCTTAGCTTGATGAAAATTTGCTTCGGAAGAAAAATACTTAGAGTATTTTGCTTTTAAGATATATTTGGTTTCGGAAGATATTAAACTTCAAAAGTTTTATTCAAGGATGAATAAAGCCTCCGAGACTTAATTGCTTTCGAAAGAAAATTGTCCTTCAAAACATATAAGTGCTTAGAAGCATATTTAAGCTTTGGAAGATATATCAGAATTTCTTTCGAAGGTAAATGTCTTAGAAGTAGTTATGGGTTTGAGGACATAATGTTCTTCTGAAGACAACTTAATGTCTTCCAAGAGAAAATATATCTTAAATTTTCAAAATTCTAAGGAATATCATTTTGATAAATTTCTTCCAAAGTAAACTGGGCTTATATAGTGATGATATAAACTAAGACACTTATATTTAAAAATAATCTTGAGTTTAGTTTAAAAAAATCTACTCAAAGTTAATCATCCAATAGCTGATACAAGATACTTAAATCTCTGCTCATCAAAAGCTTTTATGAACAGATCAACATATTATTATTTGTGTTAACTTTGAATAGTTTTATCAATCATTTTTCAAAATTATCTATAATCGAATGACACCTGATGTTGATGTGTTTTGTCTTTGAGTGCTACACAAGATTCTCTATAATAGAGATAGCATTGTTGTTGTCTATATGGATGGGAGTCTCTTTGAAGTTGAATCCATAGTCCAGTATCTGATTCTGAATCCAAAGCACTTGAGCATAGCAGCTTGCAACAGCAAGGTATTCAGATTCAGTAGTTGATGCAGACACATAGGATTATTTCTTACATTGCCATGAGACTATCCTTCCACCAAGGAATTGACATCCCCCAGATGTAGACTTTCCAGTCATGTTGCAGCCACCATTGTCACTATTTATATAAACATACAGATTGAAGTCAGAATTCTTTAGCTACCAAAGGCCCAGTTTGGGAGCACCTTTGAGATATATGAGAATTCTCTTGATAGTAACTAGATGTGACATCTTGGGGTTGGCTTGATATCTTGCACAAATACATGTAGCAAACATGATATCAGGCCTGCTGGTAGTGAGGTACATGAGAGAGCCAATCATAGTGTAAGGCCCCGTTCCCGGAAGCCTCACAGTTGGCCAATCACAGCTTAATTAAAATAAACATTTCATAATCCATTAGTACTATGCAGCGGAATTAAACATCAAAAGTCATTCATTAACTTTATAAACGTTGTTGCTAAGCAATACAGGTTTATTAATAATTACAAAAGACCCTTAATTTGCATTACAAAACAAAAATGTTATAGATCATGAATGGATGTCAGCCAAATCCCGACGAGTAGCCTCCCCAAGTGCATAAAAGTCAGCTTTGCTGAGTGAGTTCTAGTTTTAAAATCATAAAAATATCTTGATAGATTTGTATACAAAATAATTCTTAAAGAAAATATCTTATCTTTCTTTTGGATGTGATCACACATCATACATTCAAATCATATCCATAACATCATCACCATTCTCTTTCTTGCTTATTTATTATTATCTTTCACTGTCGATATGGACCAAAGTGCTATACCCCTCATATAATACGCATAAACCTGGTACTGGGCCTTGAAGTCTATAAATAGACTCCATATGTGGTGCACATATGCTGGCACCAGTACCGGGGCAGCAACAGTGGCCCCCTCAATCTTAAAGATTGACCCTATGTACATCTTTTGGGTTAGCTAAACCGTACACAGTTGAGCTAACGACAACATGGTCGTGCACCTCCTGTAAATTTTTACTTGCAAGTCTTTTCATTCTTTATGTTCCACTTTTCGTTAATATTAATCTTTCACTTGATTAATAATAATACTTTATGATCATAGGCAAACCACATAAAGTCGCATGTTAATGTCATAATAGGCACATAAGGACAGCCCACAACATGCATAAGATAATCAGATACAAGTATCAAGTCAACCATGTTCAAACCCTAATTTGATCTTCCAAAATTCCAGAAAAATTCCTTAAGTCTTAAAGAAATACGGGTGAACAAAACCAATGCGGGTGAACACTTGCACATGCGGATGAACAAAACTGAATGTGGGTGAACACTTGCAAATACGGATGAACACAAGTGATTGCGGGTGAACACTTTCAAATGCGGATGAACAAAAGTGAATGCGGGTGAACACTTGCAAATGCGGATGAACACAAGTGAATGCGGGTGAACAAAACACTTAGGCGATTTTCACAGTGTAAATGCGGATGAACCATCAGACCTGTAAATGAGACTTATGCTATAACCAGTTCTAAAACCTTATTTTCATACATTCTTAACATCGATCTATCATGCTAAACTCTTAGGACAAGCTTACAACCTCATAGAACATAGGAGTTCATACACATACATACACAGTTATCATATACAACGGTTGTAAAACATTTTAAATGTATTTTCAGCCCCAAAGAAGTTTAAAAGACATAGAATCGGGGTCCTAGAACTCACCTATTGCAGCAAACAAGTGAATCTCCTCCCAACTTGCGTGCACAAGAGTTCAAACACCTAGAACAAACCAAAACAAACACCCAAACACCAAGAACACATAGAAATCAGTTTCTAAGGTTGAAACGTCAAAGAAACCGAACCAATTAATCACAAAAACCTACTAACCTTGAATATTCTTCTTCTTCTTCACAATTCGACCGAGAGAAAACACGAAACCCAGCTTTCTTTCTTTCTTTTCTTCTTCGGAAAGCAGCAGCAGAAAGAGCATGGGCGACCATGCACTTTATACACTCACTTTTGACTTTTGTACTATTTTACACTTTTCACCCTTCAACTTTGGCCTTTATAAAAATTCGGGTGTTACACATAGCCCTATAGAGATATTCATCAACACACTCCCCCTCAAGATCAGGTCCTAGGGAGTGGTTTCTAGCTATGGGTGTCTTTACAACCATACACTCAGTTAAATGAAATCTAGTAAGTATGTCTTGTACATACTTTGACTAGTTTATGAAGATGCTATTGTCAACCTGCTTCACTTGAATTCCTAGAAAGAAGTTGAGTTCCCCCATGGCACTCATTTCAAATCTATTCTTCATCAGCTTCTCAAAGTCTTTGAAGAGACTTGGATTAGTTGTAGGGTTTTCATAAGTTTATCAGAGTCATTTTATCCTTATAAAATGAAAACCGCATCGGAAGTGGAAAGAAAAACTTGTTACAGTTAATATATAAACCAATTTATAATATCTGTAAAAGAAAACCCGTAATGGATCGTTATATGAAAAATCATGCTTACAAACAACCATAGGGTGTTAAGAATTCTACCTCTCGAATGGGACAGAGGAAGAAGATCTTTAAACAGTAGCTTCCAAAGCAGGAAACCTCAAGCTTGTCTACCCCAAGCTTCCAACAATACACCAGGTTGCTAGGATTTTTCTTGAATCGGGTTCTGTTCTTGGTTTTCCTTGACCGATCGAGAGAAAAGCTATAGTATCACGCCGATTGCACCTTTGTGTGTGTTATAAGTTATCAGAGAGAGTGGTTGAATGCAATCATAGATATTGCACATCCTATGAAACTGAATTTCAAAGTAAGAGAAAAGTGGGTGGGACCCATCCCTTTAACCCATCCACATTTCTCTAATATTCATCCGCATTAGTAAATGCGGATGAACAAACTCTATCCGCATTTGTAAATGCGGAAGAAGAAACTTCATCCGCATTTCCTAAATGTACATCCGCATTTATAAATGCGGATAAGTAACTCCATCAGCATTTCCAAATGCACATCCGTATTTGTAAATGCGGATGATAAGTTTCATCAACATTTCCTTAAATGCTCATCCGCATTAGTAAATGCGGATGAAGTAATTCCTTCAGTATTTCCCCAAATGCACATCCGCATTAGTAAATGCGGATGAGGAACATTCATCCGTATTTCCTCAGTAACACATCCGTATTAGTAAATGCGGATGAGTAACAAAGAAATGCGGATAAATACACTTGTATTGTTTGTTCAACCATTTGAAAAACAATACAAAGTACTCTCTCTCTAGAATAAATTATCCATATAATTTATTCATAACACCAGTGCAAATATTTAGAAACCCAATTTTTAAATACTACAAGTGTCAATATTTACTTACATGATCATATCATAAAATAAATATTATAGGTGTTTGTCTAGCTTGTTATTGGGTATGACCCCACTTGGATCATAACGTACTAGCCACATCAATTCAATATGTGTCTTGGTCAGACTGTTCCTAATATTAGTTGACTAGTGACTAGTGACCATGACATGACATAGCTCACATCCTTATCTAATACAAAAAGGATAAAAGTACAAAAGTAGAAAGTTACAGACATAAGACCTTAATATACAGTTTGACAAAAGTATGGAATTTTCACCAACTCATCTATGTTGGTGAGTCTTCAGAGGTGGCAGCGAAAAGTGGACAGCTTTTGTCAAAAGGTGATTCAGAGAAAGCATGTCTTCTCTGTCTTTGAAAGAATCAATCTTTGGCTTCGAAAGACTTTGTCTTTGAAGCTTCGAAAGACTTCATCTTTGGCTTCGGAAGATTTGGTCTTTTGGCCTCGAAAGATTTGATACTTAGCATAATTCACTGAGTTGTATCAAATCTTCCGAAGTAACTTCCTTGTACTTCACATGTGCATGCTGGGTGGGTTAGGGAGACCCTACCTCGAGGTCACAGATGTGATCAAGGTAGGTCAGTTGGGCTAGCTCGGGTGTGAAACTTGGGGTGCTCTTTGCTGAGGTGTAATGGATGTTGTAATGTGTTTCAGGGTTACCTTAAGTTCAATAAGCTTATAGGGAATTGTTGAGTGTTGCAGGAAGCTCATCAAGGTGAGTCTAACTGTCCCTTTTTACTTAATGTTTTTAGGACTGTATCTTCGCTGTGTAAATTATTTTTATTTAATTTTTTAATTTGTGGCTATAAGTTAAATTGTTCCTGGAGAGTTAGTAAACCATTTTTAGGTACGTCTAACATTGGTCACTGTTAGTCACAGGCAAATCATTAAGGTGAATGGATGAGTTTAGGTAGAATGCTGATCACATCTAGGTATATGTGTGCTCAGTTGAATCCGTTCTAGGTAGGATGGCCTCACTCTCTGGTTATGGTACTTTATGTTATGGCATCAATCGTTGTGATCCTACGGGATCAGGTAGGTGAGCCGATAAGTCCTTTAGGTTCCCTTTTGAGTTATTGACATGTCAGGATTTGATCGGTCAGGGTGCCTTTAACCTACCAACTGTCATTGTTGTGAAACTGGAAGTGGCATATATGCTATTTGAACAGTATCTAGCGATGCGTCGTTGCTTAGTAAGATTTGATTTGCTAAATAATTTACTTACACATCGTTATGTTATGTTGGTCATTTGTTTTGGAGTCATTGGTTATGACTCACCAACAAAGTGTTTGTTGACGTATTTAGCTCGTGATGCAGGTTGTGCAAGAAGTGTCGGAAGGTGCTAGATAGGTCAAAAAGACTTAGCAGTTAGAGTTGATTTAAGTCTTCATATAGAATATAAAGACTGGGTTGAAACTATCAGGGATGGTATATGTATTTTATGTTTGAGGATTATGATGCACTAATACATGGATTATGACTATACTGTTATAAGTTTTACTTCAGTCTAGATTGTGGTTTTGAATGTTAAGTCTTTCGTTGTATGGTTTTGAATGTTAAGTCTTTCGCTGTATATTATTATGTATTGTGATACAACAGGTCGTGCCAGCGGATTCGGGTGTGACAGGTTGTGTGGATTTGATTTCACTTATTTTTGTTGTCTTAAATTTACTTCAAAGATACCTTGACTATTTCATTAGCATGTACTTCGATGTCTGTATATTCTTTCTACACTTATGAACAACTAAATTAGTACAAAGTCTCGAGTATAAACAACTATTAATCTTTTGATTGACTGTGCATCTATGATCCTAAATGATACTTTTGTTTGATGTTTACTTCTACTGTTTGTTATTTTATGGATTGAGTAGGTAATAACATGTGCTTTGTTAAAATATATTAATTTTGCATGTTGTATGGCTTACTCAAGTACGGATGTCCCAATAGTATTAAGAACATAATTACCCATTTTGACCCAAACTCATTTGTCACCCGCCACCTAACCAACCCATCATAATTAGGAATATTTTTTATACCATCGATCGAAGAGTGTAGGGTGAATATCACAAAACAACAGTCAATTTGTATTGGCATCAAATTGGATGCCTAGAAAAGATACACTACAAAAAACGAGTAAAACTTTTAGTTGTGTTTTGGGTTCCTTATAGTTTTGTCTCAAAGGTGATCTGAATCATCCACGCACATCCTTAAAATCACCAACCTAAGTGTCCTGTACCGCACCGTATCGTGCAGACACCAAACTGTTATATATTTTGTTTATCTAACAATTGATATGACAAATATAAAATTCATGTTATAACCCTCTAGACGGAAACTTCACGTTGCATCACTTGGTGGTGGTGTGGTGGCTTGGTGGACCGGTGGTGATTTGATGGTGAACGGATCTTGATGTGAGATGGGATAAAGGAGAAGGGATTGGGGCATGGTGGTGGAGGTATGTCTAACATATCTACATTTTAAATATTAACATATTGTTATATCTACATTTTGAACCCATAAAAAATGCTTACTTGTAAGCATAACAACCCCGACACGTAGTCGTACTCGTAGCGAAGCGCTGGATTTCCTACCGGTATTGTTTAAATATACAACTTGAAACTGAATATATAATCGATGCGAGCTTTAATAATTTGTAACCGAACAATGAATAGGTATACCCTTTGCATGTGTTTGAGTATATTTATAACACTTGTTGAAACTTTCTATGAATTAAACCATGTAAGACTTGTCTCACATCGGTAGCAAGAGGAAACTTGCTTTTCCTTATAAGTCCTAGTTCTAAGAGTTATTAAAAAGAGATGAGCTTGGCACATGATGTTGGGTTAGACTAAATACACTTAAATCAATATAATTTAATGTGTCAAGATAGGGCTCGGGGTCTTTGGGTCTTCAGACCAATTAAATTATTTTTATATTTAATTATTAATAACGAAATTAACTGTTTTAATTGTAAAAAAGTTTAAAAGTTAATTAACCGTTTCTTTGGTCTGCTCCTATTAATGACGGTAAAACACTTGAAAATCCGTTAAAGAAGGGAACATAGAGAGGATCGACAGAATCAAGAACATCATCTTGGTTGATTGTTGTATTCTCAAGATAGATCTGTACAGTGGAAATTTCTGTCTTAGGACGATGCTCGCATGCCTCGATTATCTAATTTTCATGCTTAAATCTCGTGTGTTCTTCAATTCAAGTACGTTAGCATTGTGATCTATTTGATTTATGTAATTTCTAGTTGGATATTATATATGTGGTTTGTATATTTTGTTTGATTGTAACTTTTGGAATAACAAGCGACTATATATATATATATATATATATATATATATATATATATATATATATATATATATAGATAGGGTTAGGATCATTACAGAACCATTTTTTATTTTTAGAACCATAAAACCATTGACTTAAATAAATGTAAATTAAGTCCGGTAATACTTGAGCTATTTTATATATGTGTATATCAGACACGAACATAAAATATGTAAAACAACTAAATCACCAGCTTTAACTTACATCTATGTAAATCAATGGTTTATAATTTACATTTATGTAAATCAATGGTTCTTTTGATTCTGAAAATAAAAATTATTCTGTAATAATCCTGGCCCTATATATATATATATATATATATATATATATATATATATATATCTTCTTACTCTAATAAAATAGTAACTTGGGATGACACATGCCAGCACCACAATCATTCTTATCAAAAAAATTCTCGTCTATCTCTCCTATTAAATAATCACCTTATTTAACACTTTTTTAGATTTAATAAATTAAAAAATATATATTTTTATTAATGTCATTTCTAAATAAACAAATTTTTATTAAATAATAAATTTTTCTAAAGCATCAAAATTTTTAAAAATACGAAATATTTTAGAATTGGTATTTTTACAAAGTCAATATTTCAAAAACCAAAAATAATTAAATTTGGGAGTTAAAATAAAGAAATTTTTAAAAATGACATTTCTATATGGTTTGTTTTAGAATAATTTTTTAAGTTTTATAGTAATATTTATATTTTTTAAGTTTGGCACTAAAATTTAGTATTTTTGAGTTCCCCGCCAAACTTAGATTTTTTGCTTTCCGATGAGCAGGATAGATAACGACCGAAGTAACGCAGCGTTGCGCGTGGGATAATTGATCGGACTCACGGCGCGTAGCGAGTGAGTTTTGCCACTAAAGTTTAGGAACTTAAAATTTGTCTATTAGACCTTTATAGTTTTTATTTTTCGAGTTTGGCCGCTAAAGTTTAGTGTAATTGAGTTTAGCCACCAAATGCTAATTTTATGGTTTTTGACAAGGCGGACAGATAACGACCAAAATAATGTACCGTTGCGTGAGGGAAAATTGATCAGATACACCCCGCGTAGCGCGGGAAGAAAAAAACTAGTTTGTTTAATTTTTTAACAGTGATTTTCACTCATGTATATATTACTAGATTTAGTAAACCCGTGTATTACACGGGTTGAATAAATAAAATATTAATATAATAAAATTAATAATTATAAAATAATATTCAATTATATGATATAACTAAAATTACATATGAGAAATGATTATAAATAATAAAATAGTGATATCAACTTTTAAAATTATGTTTTTAAATTTGTTTTCCAAAAAAATAAACATTTTGCTTTAAAACAAACCGTATAAAAATGTCATTTTTAAAAATTTTCTTATTATAACTCCTAAATTTAATTATTTTTGGTTTATAAAAACTTGACTTTTTAAAAATACCAATTTTAAAATATTTCATATTTTTAAAAAAGTTTATGCTTTAGAAATAATTATTATTTTATAAAAAAATTATTTATTTAGAAATAACATTAATAATAGATTTTTTTCTTAATTTACTAAATCTAAAAAGTATTAAATAATATTATTAAATTAAGATAATTATTTAATATAAGAAAGAGACAGAAAAATTTTGATGAGAATACTTTTATATTAAAATATAAAAATAAAAATTTAGTCTACGAGATCAACTATTTGTTTAATTATATTGATAAAATGGAAAGAATGTAAAGTCGGTTGTGAATATTATAAGTTGCCGAGTGTAATCATGTAAAATAAGTCTACAGTTTGGTGCTACAATCGAACATCAAAGAGCCACCATCATCCCCCACTGCACCTACCCTTTGACACCCTCGAAAAGCTCGTCAACTTCAACTCCTCTATAACAACTGCAAGATTCTCCTGCATCTCACTACTCACAACCCACAACGGTTTTTCTTTGCGATCATGGCTGCTGCACATTTGGGTGTTGGATGTCAAGTAAGATTTAGCTTTTCCATGTTTCATTTCTTCTTTCAAACTTGTTTGTAGTTTGCAATATCTAATATGCGAATCGTCGATTGAAATTGTGTAATTTCTAGGGCTCCGTCACTACCCCTCTCGATAATGATTCATCGCTTCGCAAATCATTTATCAAGGTATGATTTTGGTTGCATTGATGTTCATTGTTTTGATTTTCTTGCTACTTGATTGGATCATAAGTAAGAAAACTGCTGATTTGATTTTTTTTTCTTGCTTTTGAAATTAGGGATTCTGAACTAGTTATTACCAAATTCATATTTCACAGAGATCTTTTAGTTTCTCAATCTGCATAATATATAAATCTCTAAATTACCAAATAACATTTTTCAGATTTCATGATATTTATGTTGTTGCAGACACAGAAGATTAGCTTTGGTGATAAACCATGGGCCTGTTTTTCACCATTGGAGTTAAAATCAAAGACTTCATCATCAAGATGCCAACCCTTAGTTTGTACGTCAGTGCCACAAAATGTAAAGGCAGCTAAAGTTGCAGTTTCACCCTTAGATCTTGAAGATGCAAAAGAACCTCCACTAAACTTATACAAGCCAAAGGAGCCATATACGGCAACTATTGTGTCTGTTGAAAGGCTTGTAGGCCCAAAAGCTCCTGGAGAGACTTGTCATATTGTAATTGATCATGGTGGCAATGTTCCCTATTGGGAGGGACAAAGTTATGGTGTTATTCCACCGGTAAGTTAAATGTTACCTTCTTGTTTTATAATTCAGCCAACGGTACTTTTCATTATATTGCAAAACATCCTTTGCTCTTTTGACAATGACAATACAGAAAAACCACTATATTTGAAATTTCTTGTTTTTCCCCAAAAACTAATGAAGTATGATGAGTGGTTGTAAAAAGTTCAAGAAGTTGCTCGCTTTTGTTGGTTTTATATTATATGCTCCGTTTCACATATTTTGCCACTAATATATTGACTTCTTTAAGTAAAGCGATTGTAGATGTTTATACACGTTGGATGCTTTTACCCCCTTCACCCATATCCATTTAATTAAATCCTTTAGCTTTAACCCTCATCACCCTTTACAGTTAAGTTGGTGAAATTGCCACCTCTAGGAAATGTATATCATGAAAGCTTTATGAAATTAAAAGGCCTACTCTAGTTCATGCTTTTGCAATGAATGGAAAGTGCAATGGTTGAAAGCTAGTTCATTAATTTTAAAAATTATTAGATGCTCATGGTTTCTTCTGTTGTGTAAATGTGTATGAGCTGCTATTATCTTGATATTAATTTTTAATGATTTTTCTCAAATTAGGGTGAGAACCCAAAGAAACCTGGGACTCCACACAATGTTCGGCTTTATTCAATAGCATCGACAAGGTATGGGGACTCATTTGACGGGAAAACAGCTAGTCTATGTGTTCGAAGGGCTGTTTATTATGACCCAGAGACGGGAAAAGAAGATCCATCTAAGAATGGTGTATGCAGTAACTTCCTCTGTGACTCAAAGCCTGGGGACAAGGTTAAGATAACAGGTACTTTTTTTAACCATTAACATTGTATCAACTCGTTCATCCATAAAACAGATGAATTTCTTTTCTCTTCTATGTTGCCTAGAGTTGTAAGTTTTAACCTATTTAAGTAGAACTGGTTGAGTTGGTTATGTTGATCTCTAACGGTTCAATCAAGTCCAATAAACAAAAAAGTTCTAGCTAAATATCAAATGGGCTTGAAACTACCAAAGTGTACTTTGAATTTGTGAAACCTCCCAAATTAATTTTTAACTAAATTATAAATAATAATTAGAATAATACAATTTTTATAATTATATTACACTATATAAAGGTCGTTAATGAAACTTTAGACCGAAAGTGTTCATAAACTATTTCAACCTGTTTCATGATTACTCATATAGTCATTTTGACCCAAATTTGTTTTGACCCATTACCTAACCCACCCAATTATGCCACCTCATTGCTGCCCTGTCTTGTGTGCCATGTTTAACCAAGGGGTATATGTACTCAATGATCGTGTTTACTAATCTAATGCAATTGATACTTATAAAACTTATGTTCTTTCAGACAATACTCCTGTTCTGTTATTTCCCCCAAGTATTTTTTCCCATAGTTGAAACATAAATTATCATTTTTGGCAGGCCCGTCTGGAAAGATTATGCTTTTGCCTGAAGAGGACCCAAATGCTACCCACATTATGATTGCTACAGGGACAGGTGTGGCTCCATTCAGAGGCTATCTTCGCCGAATGTTCATGGAAGCCGTACCAACATACAAATTCAATGGTCTTGCTTGGCTCTTCTTAGGGGTGGCCAACAGTGACAGCCTTCTGTATGATGAAGAATTCAGCAAGTATCTTGCAGACCACCCTGATAACTTCAGGTAGATGTTGCCAGATAGCCTGGTGGGGTAATGGGTTCAGGTTGAAATAATACGAGTCAAAATGGGCTGGGTCTGGTCAAGTTAACCTGCAAACACTTTTAATCAACTAAAAAAAATTATGAATCGTTAATATGTTGATTATCACTTTAAAACAAAATGCTCACGGAGCAAACTAAATCTTTGGATAATATGACCATTCCCCTTATAACCACTGTTTGGTTTGACCCATTTGAATCATTTGAAATACAAGACAACACAAATTTACTCTTTCCCACAAATAAGCTGATGCAACTTTTCACCCTTAACTTCAGGTATGACCGAGCTCTTAGCAGAGAACAAAAGAACAAGAATGGAGGGAAGATGTATGTGCAGGATAAAATAGAAGAATATAGTGATGAGATATTCAAGATGCTGGATAAAGGTGCCCATATTTATTTCTGTGGGCTCAAAGGGATGATGCCTGGGATCCAAGAGACATTGAAGAGGGTTGCAATTGAAAGGGGAGAGAGCTGGGATGAAAAGCTGTCGCAACTGAAGAAGAACAAGCAGTGGCATGTGGAAGTTTATTGATGGAATAGGTCTAGAAGTTGCTTATTTTGCCATTTGTTACCTGCATTTGTTTGAAAATTTGAGGAACTTGTATCATCATTTGAATAGATTCCACCTGAGATCTATTTCACTGAACAAAATAAAAATGTGATAATCATCATCGTTTGATTTCATTTAGATTCAGTGTATTGTGTAAGATGTGTGGAACCCTTAGGCTCGGGTCGGGATGGAACTGGATTGAAACAAACCAAAATGAAACCAGAAAATAAGGCATAATGGAACCATAGATTGGTTGGTGAAAATGAATGTCACAGTGGTAGATTTCCATTTTTACACAACATATAAAGCAAGTCCTAAAAACGATGTCGGTTCAGGTAGCCAAGTGGCCAGGACAACTATCAAACATGGGGTGCCAAGTGCTATGGGGACACGTGTGGCTCCAGTTATGTGTGGCTAAATGTTGAAGAAACATCACCATTTCTTGGAAACCAAGCTTTGGGAGCTTATCGGACCATTGTGTTTATATGAATTTTGAACGTCGATGGAGTTATACATCAACATAAAAAGGCTAGTAAAATGCTAGAGTACAAGATACAACACCCCACAAACAATTAAAATCATCCAACGTTGAAGGAATTCTAATTACACCAATTTAGAGTATCTGATTTTGTTCTGTGTTTTATCCGAAGATAACTGATCGATTTAATGCCTTCAACTGTCTTCGATATGGTTTGCCTTTAATTGTTGAACACCGAACTATTCCTTACTCACCAAATGATCCAACAAGTAATCAGGATTACAACATTCACTGCTTCTTGTTCTTCGCAACTTAAGTCACTACATGGATTTTTAAAACATCTATCAAAGAGTTAAAATTAATCAATGGGAGCTTACCACCAAGTCCCATTGATTTTGCAAATCAAAATCAATGGGAGCTTACCACCAAGCCAAGATCTGAGACCAAACTGATTTTGCAAATTAACATGTAGATAAAAGATGACCTACTGTTTCCGAAAACAAACCACGTACACCACACATCTATGACTCCACCCTTACTCCTCTTTTTGACAGCTCATCTCGTGCAGGGATTCCTTAAAATTAACTTTGAACAGTAACCAATGGTTCCCATAGAATATCGTACTCTAGTGGGGCCCAGATGAGCCTTCGATCAGTACTCGAATGGAATGGACGGAGAACTCTCCCTGGAAGTGGCAAGCCACAACCACTTGTTTTTGCCGAGAGATAATCTTGGCGTTTTTTGGGTGGATTATCAAGTATAGAATGCCATCATAGATAAGGATCGGTTTCCTATTCCAACTATTGAAGAGTTGCTGGACAAGTTGCACATTGCAACAGTTTTCTCTAAAATGAGATATCATCGTATTCGGGTTGCTAAGGCCGACATTTACATGAATGCATTTTAAACAATGGATGGTCATTACGAATTTCTTGTTATGCCCTTTGGTCTCACCAACGCACCAACTATCTTCTAATTAGCTTCTTTTCTCCAATATCCATGTCATTAATTTTTTTAATAAAATGTTTGAAATGCAATTCGTATAGATACACCATCTTCTATTGGATAACAGATTTAGTTACAGTTTTATTCAGTTTGACTTTTTTTGGCATCCTCATCATAGTATTCTATTTGCTTCAATCAGAATTCAAGACTCATTCAGTTTGACTTTATTACATCTTCATCATTATACTCTATTATACTTATCTTTTATAGTGTTTCAAATGTATACCTCTATGTTTCAATTTTCTTATCTTCATGTTCAATATACGAGTTGGCAGTACGTAAAACATCACGTTTACCTTTATACATTTCTATGAAAATGCCATTGATTAATAAGGTGAACTTAATCATAGTTATCAGTTGGATAATATATTAATATTCACCCCTTTATAGAAACTAGAGTAAATTACAGTTTTCGTCCTTTAGTTATATTTAGGTTTCGTCCTTAAACTAAATGAATTACAGTAAACATCATTTACGTTTACAAAACTTGCACGTTTCGTCCTTTACTCTAACGGACGTTAATTTTGTCTGTTAAATCAGGTCATGTGCCTTGCACATGAGGACAAATTAGTTATTTTAATCCATAAGAATATTAAAACAATAAAATAAAACTAAACCCATTTAATCCACATCATCATCATCTTCACCATTCCATCCACCATCATCCACCACCACCACCACCACCCTCACCCCCATCATCTCCAGCACCCCTTTCATCATCATCTACCACCGCCCCTGCCACCGCCCCATTTCATCATCATCATCTTCATCTTCATCTTCTCATTATCATCATCATCTGCATCACATCATCCACCCCAAATTATGATTTGAAACTCAAAATCAATTATACACATTCAAAAACCACCACCATCTCAACCTTCAAAAACCCTCCACCACCATCGTCACCCCCATCAAACCCCAACCCACAACCCCCCGACCACCACAACTATCCGTCCACCGCCACCATCCACCCAACCCCCACCTTAACTCTCTCTCTCTCTATCTATATATATATATATGTATATATACATACACACAAAAACAACCAGCCAAGATCTTCAACTCCGTAAATTTTTGCTTCAAAAACAATATCTTGAATCTTAAAGTTTTTGGTTTTTTATAATAGATTTGCAAATCTTAAGAGAAAGAGAGAGTAGAGAGAGATGTATGAGGTTAGTTAAAGACCTCCCAAAGAACATATACCTTAAAAGGTGGCAGTGGCGGATGGTGGCGGTGGGTGGTGGCGCGATAGGCAGGTGATGGCGGTGTTGGCGATGGGCAGATGGTGTTGGTGCTTTGGTGTGTGAAACATAGAGAGAAGAAAGAGAAAGATGTGGTAGTGGGTTGGAGTGAGTTTAATAAGTAAGGGTAAAAAGACCAAAAACTACCCTCGTGTGGCAAGACACATGATCTGATTTAACGCGAAAATTTAACCCGTCCGTTAGAGGAAAAGGACGAAACGTGCAAGCTTTTTTAAAAATAAAGGAGTTTCTGTAATTTCCTTAGTTTAAGGACGAAACCTGAAATTTGCTACAAAACTAATGGACGAAAAATATAATTACTATAACTAATTAGGACTAACGTTTACGGAATACACTCTCAACAATTCATACTTAATTCATACCTCGTTTAATATAAACTTCAGTTTATTCAATCTAATACTTAACCTTCCCATAATATAGCATTCATATTCGTTTGGTGGCTACTAGGGATTGACACACATTATATTTGAAGTCGAACACCTACCAATATATTATTTGTTCTTAGATTTGTGTTTTGTTCATACAACACATCTGAGCCTCTTGTGCATAATCGTCAATCTTGTGCAATTTGTTAGTCTTAATTAGTTTAATTAATTGATGTGATTATCAACAATCTTTTAACAAGTATATAAAATTTGCTTATCTGACAGGATCAGTGATCTAAGTTTGATCAATTAGAGTTGAATGCAGCGGAATTAGAACAAGAATTAGACAAATATAGCAAGAACACAATAGATATTCAATGGAACAGTACACGGTTATAGAGAAAGAGGGTTTTCTGCAAAAGGATAATATCATTCATGCACAAATGCTTCGGTATATGCAGCCGCTAAGCTTCGCACCTTACAATTAGGTCAACATTCCTTATATAAAGGAATGTGACGTCTGCTGATGTCACTTGATAGTGACATTAACAGAATTATTACAAACAACTGAAAGTAAGCAAACTACTGAGAATGTTCACAACAACTGAGAACATCTCAGAGTATGCTAAGTACAAGATGAAACTAAAACTACTGAAACTACAAGTACTGATTACAAGAAACATAAAACTACTGTACAAAAGAACTGAAAGGAAAATATAACTACTGAAAGGAAACCATCACAACTACTGAAGAGGTCTTCTTCAGCTGTTGTGACAACATCTGAAACTTGGTCTTCAGTTTTGTCTTCAGCTTTGTCTTCAGACTTTGTCTTCAGCTCTTTCACTTCAGACTTTGTCTTCAGACCTTGTTATCAGTTGATGTCTTCAGCTGTTGCAGACTACTTCAGTTGTTGTAATGTCTGTGGGACTTAAAGGTTTTTCTGATCAGGCTCATTGGTTCTTTTGGTCCAACAAACTCCCCCTGAACCAATGCAGCCAAAACCTTTAAGCTTATTGAGGTCCCACTTATTCTTGGCAGAAATACTCTCTTGATCAGCTTCAGAGATATCAGATAAGCACAGGCCAGGGAACAGGTTTCAGTAGATGTGAATGTCAAAGGATGGAAGGGAACTCTGTCTTGGGGAACTGGACACAGAGCTGTTATCCCAACCATGAAACCTACTTCCCATTGATGAGTCTATAAGACTCTCTGACGTAGGCCTCAAGGAGAACAACTTGTTCCTCCTTAGTGAGTTCTGCTTCTCCTTCGAAGAAGAACTCTGGGCCATAGTACTCTGATAGGTACTTTACTGTCTTTCCATTTTTCAACTCAACAGTTGTTATCTCTCTGTAAGCAAATTCATCTGGGTGAGTCCCTTCTAATAACAACTGGAGTTCATTTTTCTTGATCTCTTCAAGCCTCTTGTATAACAACCCCTTCTTGACCATTTTGTTCTCCATTAGAGTTTGAGGGGTCATCTTTGACTTGTAGGCTCTCTTGAAGTCTTCAAGTATCTCCCAGGGTGAGACTACAATGGCCAACATATAACAGCATCTATGGTCTTTCTCACTTGGCCATTGTATCTACTTGGTATGGATTTCTTATGAATTCTAGAACTAACCCTGGGGTCTGGCCAAATCCTTACTCTCTCCTTTTGATATTGAAAGGTATGCCTGAGAGCATACAGCCTTTGAGCGTGTTTCTTCATGGCTTGTATAGATGATGACTGAGGAAACTCTTTGTCAACCATCTTCAAAAGTTGCTCATCGTGCTGTTTCTGCTGTTCTTCTTCTTCAATCTTAACTTTCACCATTTGCCTCTGAAAGTCTGGTGTGATCATTTGTTGACTTCTGGGCTCAGGTATTTTTAGAACAGCAGAGATTGGCAGACTGTCTTCTTCATCATCTTCTTCTTCTTCTTCTTCCATCCTCAACACCCTTCTCCTCCTTCTGGGTGCATCATTGGATGTGGTTTGAGGTGGTTTTTGGGGTAAGGGAGTTGGTTTTGAGGGTTGAGTTGGTTTAAGTTTAGGTTTAGGGATTGGTTTGGAGAGTTGTGGGGTTGGTTGTTTTTGAGTGGGAGTTTGGGAAGGCTGATCTAGCATTTTTGTGGTAAGTTTGGCTTTGGAAAGCTTGGCCATATCAGTTCTCTTCCCAGCACCTGCTTCATCTAAGGCTTCGATAATCAACCCCTTATTGAATGCTTCAGAAGCACAGATTCTGGTGGTTATTGCCAGAATACTGTCTCTGGTCCATGATTTAATCTCAATTAATGATCTTCCCAAGTATTTTGCAATAAACCTGATCATTATCTCCAACCTCTCCCTTTCCATCACACTGTAACTGGCCCATCTCTCTTGTATCTCTTTAATCTCCAGCCTTCTGATCTCAGTGTCTAATGTAGCTGTATCAAAGCCTGTCTGAAGAGTTGGTCTATTATTCTGTCCATTGATCTGCTGTGAGCTTCATCAGCTTCTTTAACCAGATCTTCCAATGATTTCTCTTCATCAGGCTTTTGAGTTTCAGCACTTTTCTTTCTCTTGTATGTGATCAGCTGTTTTTCCTTTTCTAACTCCTTTTCTTTCTCTTGTTGTTTCTCATCTTCCACTCTCTTTCTCTTTCTTTCTTTCACTGCCTTAGACTCCCCTTTTGGGTGCATTGGGTTCAGGGGTTTGAATGGCAGAAAGCTTCTTTTGCACAGCATCATCAACAAGTGTTTGTAGATTTGAGGAGATCCTCTCATCAATGGCTTTATGCACAATCTCATTGATGATGGGAGTGATGAGAGGTAAGGAATGTTGAAAGGTAGCAACCATCTGCTCAGAGGGGTTCTGTCCCTGAGAGGTGGTGCCAAAAGCAGTGGCTGGTGGCTCAGTTGAGTGTAGTGGCTGAGTGTTTGGTGAACCTTCAGATGAAGGTGCCATCTGTGGGTTTATTGGGGCAGATGGACTTTGATCCTGAGACATTTTGGCAAGCAGTTCTTTGAGTCTGCTCACCTCAGCCTCAAGGATTGTGTTATGGGCTAAGACATCGAAGAAAAAGCCCAGGTCATCATCAGTCTTTGCTGAATCACCTGACCTCCTGATTGAATCAGGATGTACATGCCCTGAGTGTAGATCAGTTGTAGCATGTGCCCCTTGTTCTTGGTTCTGGGGACTTCCTGCCTCAGGACTGAGTCCTTCATCGGCAGTTGCCTCTGGTGAGGTCTTAGAGATGTTACCAACTGCATCCTGTTCATTTGCTGAATCAGTAGAAGTGGCAGCCTCACCAGATGTTCTAACTCCTCCTCTACACGGGGAGATTGAACATTATAACCCCTGTGCTGTGGGTTATCAGCAGCATTTTGGTCCTCTTCCTCAGCTGTTGAGGTTCTCCCCATTGTAATTGGTTTCTGGGGAGGAGGAGAGGAATGCAGCTGACTCAGCACTTGTGCAACTATAATGGTTGGGCTTTGAGGGGCGGTTGCATTTGGAGATAGGTTTGAAGCAGATTGCACCCGGGGTGACTGGTGCTCTTCAATGGTAACCTTCTCAATTGAGATAGGTTCCAGCATTGTGGTATCCCCAATTATGGTTGCATCAGGATCCTGTTGAGAGGATGCCTGAGCGGCTAGGGCTGGTGGAGTCTTTGACACTACTGGGGGGTTAGAACCAGTAAGTGTTTCCTGTATTGGTGGTACAGGGGCATCCTCAGGGGACTCATCTCCCTGAGTAGCCTTTTTGGGCTTTTTGGTGTTGGGTTTGGTGGGGACTTTGGATCTGGAAGTGGAGGCTGTGGGTTCCCGCTGCTTGGGTTTTAGCAGCCGGGCAGCCCCTTTCAGTGTAGGGTCAGAGTTGTGCCTGGAGTATACTTCAGGCAATACAGCCGGAGCAGGGACTCCAAGGCCAACAAGGCCGTCTGATTTTAGCTGATTTAAAATTATGGCCATGAGAAACCTGGGATATAATATCCATCTGTTTGCCACAGGTTTCAAAGCCAGATCCTTTAGTTCCATGAAAACTATCTCAGAAAAATTTAGATTTTGTCGTTCAAAGATAGAGTATAATACCTGTTGCCATCGGGAGGACATCTGATCCCATGAGGAGGTTTTTGATGCAAGGCAGACATTCACCATGTGGAATATAAGACGTTCAGCATCATGGAAGTGCTTCTTCAGAATGGTGGTAGCACTTAAGTCTCCTTCATACCCGTTATTGATGAAAGACATATCAGTTGTGCCTTTCGGGTATTCTGTGACACAGGTGGCATCATGTAGATTTAGGGTTTGTCGAATGATGTCTGGAGTGATGACCACCTGTTTCTGGTTAACCAACGACTGGAGAGTGATTTGGCTATCATTCTCACCAGTTTGCACAGAGACGTTGGTCCAGAATTGGCTTAGGGAATCGGGGTATATGGTAGGATTCAGAAGAAAAGCGGTTCGGTACTGGGAATCTACCATAAGATCGATGGCATTATCAAATTTGTTCCAAAAGGCCGATTTCGAGAGGTAGGCAACACAGTTGTGTCTGGGTTTGAGTTTCATGGTCGCCATTGTTGAGAGAGTGAAGGACATAAAACGGCTAATGAAACGTTTGAAAGTAGGTTTAGGTTTATAGGGTAAGAAAAGGCTGATATAAAACGACTGAAAGTGTTGGTGCTGTCATCAGTTGTTTGAAAACAACTGAAGACCTGGTTTTAACTTTCAGAAGTTGTAACAACTGAAGACTTGGTATTAGTCATCAGTAGTTGTGAAACTACTGAAGACATGGTTTTGGCTTCAGGTGTTGTAAACAACTGAAGATTTGGTGTTAGTCATCAGTAGTTGTAAAACTACTGAAGACATGGTTTTGGCTTCAGTTGTATGAAGTGAAACAGCAGTTGTAGAAACAACTGAAGAGAAAAGTTTCTCATCAGCTGTTGTCGTCAATTCTTAGCTCATCAGCTGTTTCATTCTGACCTCAACACTTATCAGACTTTTTGTCTGATTTTCAGACGTTTCATTGGTCATCAGTACTTATCTGTTATACTGACATCAGTAGTTGTAACTACATCAGTAGTTGTAACCACATCAGTTCTTTTCAACAGATAGAGTACTTCAGTACTTTTAAGTAATTTAGTCTTCAGTAGTTATGAAAACTACTGAGGATAAAAGAACTTATCAGTACTTATTTGTGACAATAGTATACGAATGCTCATCAGTACTTGTTGACTGAGATCATCAGTAGTTGTCACTTATTCTAGCTGCAGCATACCAAGCCTTAACACTAGGTTTTGGAAAGTTGAACTGTCCAAAGGCTTAGTAAATATGTCTGCAAGCTCATCAGCACTAGGAACAAACTTTGGATCAATCAGACCTTTTTCAAAACAATCCCTAATAAAATGGTGTCTGATCTCAATATGTTTGGTCCTAGAGTGCTGGACTGGATTCTTGACAATACAAAGAGCTGAAGCACTATCCATTAGTAATGGAGTCTTAGTCTCTGTAATGCCATAATCCAATAATTGATTCTGAAGCCAGAGTACCTGAGATGTACAACTTGCAGCAGCAATGTACTCGGCTTCAGCAGTGGATGTAGCAACAGATGTTTGTTTCTTACTCTGCCAAGAAACCAAACAGTTGCCTAGGAATTGACATCCACCAGAAGTTGATTTTCTAGTTAATTTACACCCTGCATAGTCACTATCAGAAAAAGCAACTAATTTGCAAGAGTGCCCAGTGGAATACCAAAGACCTAGAGATTGAGTACCTTGCAGATATCTAAAGATCCTCTTGACTGCAATCAAATGAGACTCTTTAGGAGCAGCCTGAAATCTAGCACAAACACAAGTTGCAAACATAATATCTGGTCTAGAAGCTGTTAAGTACATCAAGGACCCAATCATACATCTGTAAAGTGTTTCATCAACAGCTTTACCTTTCTGATCTGCATCCAGTTGTGTGGTGCTGCACATGGGAGTAGAACAGGGCTTACAGTTTTGTAAATCAAACTTTTCCAAAAGACTCTTTGTGTATTTTGACTGATGAATGAAAGTTCCATCAGCCTTTTGTTTGATTTGCAAACCTAGAAAGAACTGTAATTCTCCCATGGCACTCATTTCGAATTTTTGTTGCATCAACTTTGTAAATGCATCACACAACTGTGGATCAGAGGATGCAAAAATAATATCATCAACATAAATTTGAACAAGGAGCTTATGCTGACCCACTTTCTTAATGAACAAAGTTTTATCTATGGAGCCTCTAGTGAAATTATTCTGAAGAAGAAAATTTGACAGTGTTTCATACCAGGCTCTAGGAGCTTGTTTCAACCCATAAAGAGCCTTATCAAGTTTATACACCCAATCAGGATGTTATTATCCTCAAAACCTGGTTTGACACACATAAACCTCTTCTTTTATTTTACCATATAAAAATGCACTTTTGACATCCATTTGAAAAACTTTAAGATTGTGGAATGCAGCATAGGCTAAGAACAATCTAATTGCCTCCAGTCTGGCTACAGGGGCAAAGGTTTCATCATAATCAATACCTTCTTCTTGTGAAAACCCCTGGACAACCAGTCTGGCCTTGTTCTTGACAATTTGCCCATTTTCATCTGTTTTATTCCTAAACACCCATTTAGTGCCTATTGCACACTTACCTGGGGGTAGAGGAACCAGTTCCCACACTTGCTGCTTTTTGAACTGAAGAAGCTCAAGCTGCATGGCATCAACCCATCCATTGTCTCTTAATGCAATATGATAGTTCTTTGGCTCTTGCTGACTGATGAAGAGAGCATAGAAGCAGAAGTTGGACAATTGACTTCTAGTTGAGACACCAGCATTGATATCACCAATGATTTGAGACATTGGGTGATTCTTCAGCTCTTGGTACACTATGAGATCTGTGCAAGTGTTTGTAGCACGCTCAGCAGCAACAGATGTTGATCCAGATTCTTGAAACCAAGTATTAGATGGCAAGTCAAATGAAGTAGAGGATTCAGAAATCTCATCAGCATTTGTTGTGGATGGTGCTACTGAAGCTACAGGAACATCAAGTTTAGTAGACTCAGGCAGTTGATCACTAAACTTGAATAGGTGAGTACTGGGATCATCATCAACATCAGTACCACCAGATGGATGACTAGCTGCAGAAGGTGATGAATTCACATGATCTGCAACAGCTGGAGGCTGATAAGGAACATATTGCAGTATGTCCAGATCAAACAACTCCACAGGGTTTTGTGGGATTTTGTCCTTAGGAGATTCATTGAACTTCACATGCAAGGTTTCTTCAACCATCTTTGTTCTGCAGTTGAACACTCTGTAAGCCTTGCAAGTGGATGAATACCCAACAAAATACCCTGCATCCACCTTAGAATCAAACTTTTGGAGTTGATCCTTTGTGTTGAGAATGTAACAAGGACACCAAATGCTCTGAAGAATGAAATTAGAGGAGCCAAATGATGTAGAACTTCATAAGGAGTCTTCATCAACCTCTGATTCACTAAAGCTCTATTTTGCACATAGCATGCTGTGTTGACAGCTTCAGCCCAAAAGGTCAGTGGCAAACCAGAGTCAGCCAACATGGACCTTGCAGCTTCAATTAGGGTCCTGTTCTTCTCTCCACTACTCCATTTTGTTCTGGAGTCCTTGGGATGCTATACTGCCTCTTGATTCCTTTTGAAAGGTAGAAATCATCAAGTGTATGGTTTCTAAATTCAGTTCCATTATCACTTCTTATACACTTGACTGATAGGGAATACTGCTTCTCAACATACAACACAAAGTTAATAATTGTCTGAGCAGCCTCATCCTTTGAATGCAAGAAGAAGGTCCATACAAATCTGGAGTAATCATCCACAATTACCAGACAGTATTTCTTCTTTGCCATGCTCATTACTCTCACAGGACCAAAGAGATCCATGTGCAGTAATTGCAAGCAGGCAGTGGACTTTGGTTCTTCTATAGGAGGGAATGAAACTTTGTGTTGTTTTCCTTTTAAACAAGCAGTGCAGGTTTCATCACAGTGGAACTCCTTTATTGGTAGACCTCTCACTAAACTATTGTGGATCAGCTGATTCATGTTTTTGAGATTAACATGACCCAGCCTTCTATGCCACAGTTTAGATTCCTGAGGAGAGGCCTTGGAGAACAGGCAAGGATGACCTTTTAAATCAATCTTCTTTGACAAATCCAAGGCATATACTCTTCCTATCCTGTTGGCCTTCAGGAGAGTATGTTCATCCAATACCTTGTCAATCAGCCTCAGAACTTTGGAAGACAGAATCCGGCAGTTCTGGCTTGTGAAAAGTGCAACATGCCCTTTATCACACATCTGACTGACACTCAGTAGATTATACTTGAGATTCCACATGGTTAACATCATCAAATCTGATTTCTCCATTTGACACAAATCCTTCCCGATGATGTAACCTTAGCATCATTTCCAAATGAGACAAATCCCTTCTTTCCTTGAGAGTAGTCATTAAGAAGAGAACTGCTCCCAGTCATATGCATAGATCCTCCACTGTCTACATACCAGATGCTTCTTTGGCATGCTGAAGAACCCTGCATTTATCATAAGAAACTAGTTAGCTTTAGAGACCCAAACCTTTTTGGTTTTGGGTCTGTTTTCATCAACAGATTTAACCATAACTTGTTTCTCATGATTAACAGCTGATGAAGGTGGAGATGGTGCTGAAATGGATTTCTTAGATTTGGGCTTGGATTTCCTTTTCAGTGGTTTGATCACAGGTGCATCTAGTTGGTTAACTCTCCCCAACAAATGCTGAACCATCATAACAAGTTGTGTCTGATTTGTTGCTAAAGCCTTCAGCTCATTTGACACATCAGTACTTGTTTTTTATGAGTTCCTGTGACCCACCATTTCCTCCTTCTTGAAATTCACAGACTTAGTCTGATGTTTATCATGAGGAACACTATCAGCTGTTTTCTGATAAACCCCATCCTTCTTTTTGGATTTTGGTGAGGCCTTGGGTTTATCAATTTGAGATGACTGTGGTACAAACTTGGTCTCAAACTCATTTTTCATTTTATTAATCTCTTCTTTAATGAGCTTATCTCTGTTGAGTTGGAACCCTTTTTGTACCAGCATTCATCAGATAGATGATTGAATTTACCACATATTTCACATGGCTTATTCTTCATCTTGGATTGATCAACTGCTGAAGTGGAAACTACTGAAGGTGTGATCTTCAGTACTTTCCTCCTTTCAGTACTTGTGTTAAGTACTGAAGGATCGGTAACAACTGAAGACTTGTTCTTCAGTTGTTCTCTATCCGTCCTGAAAGACCGTATGATAGATTCCTCAGTAGTTGTTAATCCTTTTATTTCAGCAGATTTGAAATGCTTTTCAGATGTTGTGACTTGCCCTTCAGTACTTGGAGTACTTTGAGGGACAACATCTGAATTGCTCAGCTTCATGTGTTTATCAGCATTTAAACCATCAGGCAATTGATTTGCTGAGATCTTAACACTGACTTCATCCTCTAATTTTGTATTATCATTTGAGGATGAATCACATGATGATGTGGTTTGGAAATTACTTTCACCTTTAGATTTTACTATTGATTTTGAAGTAAAATCAGTAGGTGGTGCAGTATGATTGTAACCTATTCCAAACTTCACATTTGAAGCTGTTTGCTTGCTGAGAAGCATTTCAAATCCCTTGCAGGATGTTACCCAGCGATCACACTCAACTTGGGTAGCTGCAAGTGTCTCTTTGAGACTTCTGTGGTTCTCAAGTATGACCTCTACCTTAGCCTTTTCATCATTAAGTTGGCATTTAAGCTTGTAAATCTCATCATCTTTGTCATTAAGAGCAGACTCATACTCAGCTTTTCTTTTGGAAATAGTTTTCGCAAGCTCAAGATTTTGATTGTTTAAAGCTACATTTGCCTCTCTAATAGAGACAAAGGTAGCTATGCATGATTCAGAACATAACTTGACTTTAGCCTCAGAAGATACCTGGGTTACCTGTGAAGATGATGCATTGGAGTAGGAACCCTCAGTAGACTCCAGGGCCATGAGAGCAAGATTCCCAAAAAGATGTTCACCACCATATTGACCAGCACCAGCAAATAATTGCTCATTGAAACCAGAAAGATCATCTGGTAAGCTGCTCCAGTCAACAACTCCTGGTGTGAAGAAGCTGTGATGAGGTTGAGATTGTGATGGAGATGGTTGAGGCTCAGGTAGGGCTTGAGGTTGTTGTGCTATAGGAACTTGAACTGGATTTGGCTGTGGCATGTAATAGCAGGGATATGGATATGGCATTGGACCCTGAGGGACAAAATATGCAGGAGATTGAGGTTGTGAGTGATGACCAGAACTAGCAGGATGTTGCCCTTTGTTTTGTGAACTATTGCTTGGAAAGGTCACAAAGGGTGCAGAGGAGTTAGATCCAGTTGATCTACACTCTCTTGCAAAGTGCCCAAGCCTGTGGCATTTGTGACACCTCAACTTACTCTTGTCAAAACCAACTTTGGTTTTGCCAGAGAGTCCTGGAAATTTCCTACCAGTTCTCTTGTAGAACTTTTGAGATCTGATATTGATCAAGGCCATTTGGCTCAAAATATCCATCTCTTCTAAATCATCATCAGCAATACCCTTCAAATCATCCATGATAAAGCATAAATTATCACTATTACACCCAGAATGACTGTCAACACCAACAAATGATCAGAACTGTTTGAAGAGAAATCTATATGCTCATCATAATGGCTTTCTGATCCAGCATATTCTGACTCATGACCGACCAAGGCAGTGTTCTCTGGTACAAAGTCATCAGTGAGCTTTCCTGATGATGCCAGTTTCCTTTTCTGCTCTATCTCTCTTTCAAATGTAAGCAGTTTCCCATGGAGTTGGGTGAGAGATAGGCTATCCAGATTTGCACTGGAGCGTAGGACAATGGTGTATGTGTCCCATCTCTCAGGCAGTGATCTGAGGAATTTGTTGTTCATCTGGCTGTTACTATACTCATGCTTGACCATTTTCAGCTCAGAGATCAAGCAGGAGAAACGCTCAAACTGTTGAGTCAGTGTCTCACCCTTCCTATGAGAGAATGTCTCATATTGTTGGGCGAGGATTTCTCTGTTGTTTGCTAAGACCTCATCAGTTCCTTCGAATTGTTCCTTCAAAGCATTCAAGAGGTCATGAGCAGTTTCATGATGCATAAGCCCAGAATAGATTTCATTAGGCAGTGCCATGGCCAGAATTCCATGGGCTTTAGCATCAATCTCAAACAGTTTACGATCTTCATCTGAGTATTGCTCCTTCTTCTTCGGAACCATTTGGTTGGTCTCCGGATTGTTCACCATAGGCTTGTGTGGACCGTGAACCACAGATGTCCAACAACCTAAACTGTTAACAGACAGGTGATGGAGCATTCTTCGTTGCCATATGTTATACTCACTCCTAACCAGCATTGGAGGCTTGGTTGAGGAGCCAGTATTGTGAGGGTCATTAGATGGAGTAGTCATTCTCAGATTCAAACCAATTCAATCAAGTTTCAACAGATTTAGCACAAAAACACAACAAACTCAATATGAACCAAGAAGAAACTCAAATTGAATAACCAGAAGCAGCAGAAGATCAATCTCTATAACCAATTCTTGCAAATATGCTAATTCGATCAAACTTTAGATATCGAAATAGCAGTTTCAATGATTAATTGTTAAACCGATCAATGATTAACCTGCTCTGATACCATTTGACAGGATCAGCGATCTAAGTTTGATCTATTAGAGTTGAATTGCAGCGGAATTAGAACAAGAATTAGACAAATATAGCAAGAACACAATAGATATTCAATGGAACAGTACACGGTTATAGAGAAAGAGGGTTTTCTGCAAAAGGGATAATATCATTCATGCACAAATGCTTTGGTATATCAGCCGCTAAGCTTCGCAGGTTACAATTAGGTCAACATTCCTTATATAAAGGAATGTGACGTCTGCTGATGTCACTTGATAGTGACATTTAACAAAATTATTACAAACAACTGAAAGTAAGCAAACTACTGAGAATGTTCACAACAACTGAGAACATCTCAGAGTATGCTAAGTACAAGATGAAACTAAAACTACTGAAACTACAAGTACTGATTACAAGAAACATAAAACTACTGATTACAAAAGAACTGAAAGGAAAATATAACTACTGAAAGGAAACCATCACAACTACTGAAGAGGTCTTCTTCAGCTGTTGTGACAACATCTGAAACTTGGTCTTCAGTCTTTGTCTTCAGCTTTTGTCTTCAGACTTTGTCTTCAGTTCTTTAACTTCAGACTTTGTCTTCAGACCTTGTTATCAGTTGATGTCTTCAGCTGTTGCAGACTACTTCAGTTGTTGTAATGTCTGTGGGACTTAAAGGTTTTTCTGATCAGGCTCATTGGTTCTTTTGGTCCAACAACGAATTATCTGAGAGTCGTGTAGGACATTTTCAGATCGAATTAATTCGGTGATTTATCTGTGCAAATCAATTGAATAACACTCAGACAAGATCAAGAACAAATATGACTTTATGTATGTGATTTTTGAACTAGCAGAACCAAAGAGATTACCAAATCTGAATATCTAATCACTATGTATTTGTAGGAAAAAGAGGTAGAAAAACTCAAAAACTGTTTGATGGCAGTTATCATTCAAATTCATGATTGCCTCAAAATTTGCGTCATTTTTCACGTTCGAATTTCACATGTCCAATTTTCGGAAAAACAATTCTAAAGAAATTTACACCTGAAACCCGTCTAATGACAGATTGAATCCAACTAGGGTTGCCGCCCCATAGACCCAGTCGGATCCTGTCAAGGGAGTGTTGCCCTCTTGAACCCTTATTACTTAGGGGCTTCGCCCCTAAAAACCAATGAGGTTTTAATACCAGAAACATAATAAACTCAAACTAGCATACACTCTTGTAATTGATGAATATTGTGATTACATTAATCATCTAATCAATCTAATTACACTAAAATATATAATATATTACATTATTATCAATATAAATAACTTATAAGTTATCATGTTATCTTGCTAGGTGTTATATTTATATGTTATGCAGATTTTCTTCTCATATGCATCACTTGTAGTTTTTTTAACGGCAAATGTACGACCCTGCTTGAATAATAGATGTTATCTTAGTCCCTTAGGAGGAAACCCATTACTAAGAAAACTCCTTGACTCAACTTTAAGTATTTTTGTTTAAAGTGAGGCTTGAACCTCTAACATCTCCATATTTACATACCATGGAATATTTTACTTTAACCAGTTAGGCTAAGGATCATTAGTATCACTTGTAATATATGTAAGGTATATTTGATTAAAGTAATAAAAAATCTCTTTTTCTATAAATTCTTTCCATAATAATCTAACTTTACTCTGGTTTTATCACAATAATCTTTTTTTCCATAGAGTAAATTACACGTATGGTCCCTGTGTGCTATGTTCAAATTGTAGTTTTGGTCTTCAAGTTTAAAAAACTACCAAGTTAGTCCCAAAATATGCATAACGTAACAGGTTTGGTCCTTAACATGGATGGACAGTTAATCTTTTTTGTTAACTTTTGAAAATGACAAAAATACCCCTATAGTAAATAATTAAAATTTTGATACTAATTAACTCACCACCTCTTCGTCTACTACCTCCACCACATTCCCTACCGGTCAACCACCACTGCCACTGATGGCATAACCATTGACCACCAACCGAACCCCTTCAACCACCATCGCTTGTAGCCATCACCGCCCAACTCTTCCACTCTATTCTGATCAATCATCTTCACCTACCATCTCCCCTTACGTTCTCTCTTCAACCATCGATACCTAACTACAACCTTCAATCACCATAAGTGTTTTTCCGGCCAAATCTAATTTTTTCCGGCAGAAAGTTGTTTCAGATCTGGTAGACGGTAACTTTTTTCTTGTTAGTTTATGGTTATGGTAGGCAATGGTTGTGAAGAAAATGACCTGATGTGGTGGTGGGCGATAGTTGTGAAGAAAACGACCTGATGGTGGTGGTGGGCGATGATTATGAAGAAGATAACATGATAGGGGTTGTGGTGGTGAGGCTGAGGGTGGTGCTAGTGGTGACTAGAAATGGTGGTAAACAGTAGGAGGTGGTGGTGTTAAAGGTGGCCGATGGTGGGAGGCTGCCGGTAGACATGGCCAAAAAAACCGGTTCGGCCAAAAAAACCGAAACCAGTTTCCGTCCCAAACCGGTCCCGGCCCAGTCAGAACCGCCGGTTTCTCCACCAGTTCGAAGGTTCATATGTTGAAACCGGGTCTCAAACCGGTTCACAAACTGGTTTTCAAAAAACTAGCCGTTAATGTAACGGCTATATAGCCATTTTTTGACCGTTTTTGACCATTTTTTGTGTTTTTTTACCATTATACCCCCATTAAGCTAGTATAAATATGCATTGGACGTTTTGATTGAACCAGAACAACTTAAATGCTCTCTATTCTAAAAAACGCTCTCTATTCTTAAAAATGCTCAATACTCTCGTTCAATTAAAAAAAACTCTCAATACTCTCGTTCATTTTAAAATGGCTTCATCAAGTGCTCAATCATCCGTTGGTTGTGATGTGTCTTCAATCAATGTGGTGGTAGCAATCCTTCCTATGAATAAGAACCCTGAAATAGGGTGCAATTACGATTTATGTCAAATGGCTAGCGGTCGAAACAAAGCTCATTGCAAGTTTTGTCATAAGTTTTACCCTAAATGTATTTATAAATTAATTACCCTAAATGTATTTATAATTAATTACTTTGGATTAAAAAAACAAAAACAAAAAGCCAGAACCGGTTTTCAAACCGGCCCGTACTGGTTTGATAGGTTTGAGACATCTATCCTTGAAATCGATTTAGGAACCGAATCGGTTTGGGTTCAAACCGGTTCAAACAGGACCGGTTTGAAAACCGAATCAGTTTGGCCCTATAAACTGGTTTGTACACCTCTAGCTGCCGGTGGTGTGGAGTGGGTGGTTTACCCTCCAGTAATGTACTTTTTTTTATTCCATTTGTATTTAAGGGGTTTTAGTCATTTCACGTTACAGGACCGTTAAAGGGTACTTAAGCTTGCACTTAGTTAACACACTTAGGAGGATCTTAAGATCACTTAACAATTCAAATAGAGAACTGTGAACTTTTTCTGAAGATACAAGACAAACACAAGTAAAACAAGAACTAGAACACAAGATAAAGTTTTTCAAGGAAGTTGTATATTGCTTTTCTAGTTCTATTACAAGTGTTGTACAAGTATATTTGAATACAAGAACGAAGACTACTTATACTACATCTTACAACCGTTAATATGCAAAAAGACAGTTAAAGTGACTAATCTAGATAACAAGATCAGCCTAAAGTCAAAAGGCATATTGCCTTTTGACTAGTGACAATGACATGCCATAGCTCACTAACTTTCCTATTACAAAAAGCCAAAAAGGAACAAAAACAGAAACTTGCAGACAAAGACCTTATCTACTTTATCATAAAGCATGGAAGTTTCACTAAATGATAATAGTTGGTGAACCACCAGAGCATGCAGCGGATAGTAACTTGCTTTATGATAAAGTTGATGGAAAAGGTATATTTTCTCTCTCTTCAAAAGAAAATCAGTCTTGTCTTTAAACAGCTTCAGAAGACTTTGTCTTAAGAGCTTCGGAAGACATCATCTTTTAACTTTGAAAGATTTGAGTCTTTGGCTTTGGAAGACTTTACACTTAGAGTATTTTCTAAGTTAAGTGTAAAGCTTCCTCAGTAGTTTCTTCTGAACTTTGGCTTCGGAAGATTTTACACTTAGCATTTCTCTTGAGTGTGTAAAACTTTCAAAGCTGGTTCTTCTTTGTTCCAAAGTGCATGTTGGAAGACTTGGTTGTTTTGGTATCCTTTGGTTGCATCAGCCTCTTAACTTCAGAGGTTCCTACAAACTCCCCTAGGTTGATGCTACCAAAACAGAGAGGTTCTTCAGACTGGGATAGTCCACATGAGGATCTTCAGAATTCCTTTCTTTATTAGTAGATCTGGATTCTTCAGACTCATGAAGTACCTTCTCATGTCATAGAGATCATGCAGAGGGAGTTCAAGCATGTCACTTGTGAAGTAGACATGTTGTTCTCCCTGATCTTTAGTGACATACCATCTGTCTGGATCTTCAGCAAATGTCCAGGACAGAATTTGTCTTCCAATAAAGAGAGGCCCTACTATGATAGGAGTTGGTTGACAGTCCTCTTCATGCACTTCCTCAGGATATTCTGACTTATCCTGAGGTTGGGAGGTGGATGCCTTTCTTCTTTTTTTCTTAGTTGATGATCTTCTTTTGGCCATTCTTTTTCTCCTCCTGATGATTTTAACTGAGAGGGTTGGTCTTCAGTACCAAGTTCTTCAGTGGGTTCCCTCTCAGTTGGGATCTCCTCTCTCCCAGTTTCAGAAGGAGAGGGAGGAGAACCCTGTTGTGGGTTAGAAGATGAAGTTGGCTATTGTGTAGCTTCAGGTGCAGGTGGTGTTGTCTCTGTAGGTTCAACCTTTACCTCAACTTCAGGTTGAGCTTGACTTGATGATGAATGAAGGTTCACAAGCTCTCCCCTTTTTATCTTTTGCTTGATCACCCTTATGTGCTCATCCATTATGGATAGAGACATGGGACCAAGCCTCTTTCTGGAGAACCCATACAGCTTCAAGAAGCTCATCATCCTCTGCCTATCTACAGACTTTTTCTGACTTTTTTGGATGATGGCTCTTGATTTTGCAGCTTCTTCCCTTTGCCTCTTCCTTGCAGCTTGCCTTTCTTTTTTGGCTTGCTCTTCCAGCTGCTTATTGTATTCAAATAATATATAATCATAAGGCAAGGGAAGGAGTGTAGGTGCCAGATAGAGACCTGTGGCACTCAGGTAGTTGATCATTTTTAATCTTTCTTCTTTATCAACGACCTGAGGTTGTTCAGCAGCCATAGTCTCTGACTCAGGACTTTCTTGAACTGGGGAGAGGACAGGAATGTTCTTGTAAAGCCTTTTTCTCCTCATTTCTTCCTTGTGTTTGAGTGTCAAGGCTGCATCCTCTGCTTCCTTCCTCTCCTTTGACAATTCAATGTCGGCCAGTTCATTTAACTCCTCTAAGGGGAGAGAGATGAGTTCATCTATATTGAAGTTCCCGGTCCCTAGATAGTTGAGCCTGGCTGCCCTTAATTCATCTTCTTGAGTGTTTGGTACAGGGGCAGCCAGAATTGCAACTTGCATGAATCCTGGGGAACCACTTGAACTCTCTCCCCTTAGCTTCCTCTTCCTCACTCTCTTTTCTTCTTCAATCTCTTCAGGAGTCATCTTCCTTTTACCTTTGTCAATTGCAGATCTTGATGACTCAGCCTGAGGAGAGCTTTTGCCTTCATTGCTTGATTCAGCAGTCAAGCTCTGGCTAGAGAGAGGTTGTGAAGCACCATCACCAGCTGGTGCCTCACTGAGGGTATGGGGTGCTGGAGGAGATCTTGTCTTAAGGTTCACAGTCTTAGCCTTTGGGCCTTCAGTCAAGGCTTTCCCTTCGAAGCTAATCTTGGGGTCTACCTCAACATCCAATTGACCAAAGGCTTCAACTGCTAGCCTCTATCTATATGATGTTGTTCTCCTTTTGAATTCTGCCAGCACCCATTCTTGAATTTGATTGGCTAGTCTGACAGCTTGTCTGTTATTGCTTGGGTTGACAAGTGTCAGATCTACCAGATTTATACCCTCATAGAAACTCAAGTTTGAAATGTTTAAGATTTCTAGTTGACCCTGAGCTCTAGAGAGTACAAGAGCTTTCCTATCACTGTCATACCCCCAACCCCTGATTGGGTTCTCAAAAGGGGAGAAGATTGCTCTTCCTCAAACAGATGATGAATTTGCAAGTTGAGATTTCTGTCTTGAGAAGATTACTAAGCATGGACAACTGCAAGATAGGATGGTGAGTCCTGTATGTCCATACTCAAGGAAGAACTCCCAGGTTCTGTGGCTGTCAGACTTCCTCCCCCTTTTTGGTAGCATCACCCTCATGCATAGGTGAGCTGGGAAAGTGATCCATAACATCCACAGGTTCTTGTGGACCTGGATGAGTTTGTCCTATGGGTCTCTCAGCTAACTGGCCCTTGAGATCGGTGATCTCAAGTTGCTGGTCATGGACCCTCCTTTGCAAGATAGTCACCTGTGATTCAAGGTGAGCTATCTTTGAAACCAGTTGGGTGCAGATGTCTTCGAGTTGGTGCACCCTGAGTTTCAGACTCCCCTCATCTTCAGTTGAAGAATCATTGGGGGATGAAGGAGGTGAACCAAGGTCTGCTCCTTCACCACCAGCATGGGGTTCTTGGCTGCTGGATTTCCCCTGCCCCATGACAATGTCAAGAGGCTGGGTTGTCATGGTTGAGGTCTTAAAGATGTAATAACTAGCAACAGTGATAGCCTCTTCCACATGGGTCTCCTGGACAATCACAGGAAGATCCACCTCAGTTTGGGGTGTCTGATGTGGGCTAGACATGGGTGAAGCAGGAGTACTCATCTCCCCTTGAGTGTGGGTAGAGAGGAGAGATTCATGGTACTCATTGAATCCCAAATCTTCATCAGAGTAGAAGTCAAAGCTGGGAATGGGTTGGTTAAGATCAAGAGGCTAGGGATGGTAGCTTTCCCCTGAAGGATGATCACTAGAGTGTTGAGACTCAGAGTGATGGCTTAAGGCTATTTGTGGAGTTGTGAGCTCATCAGGTTGAGCATGAGGAACCTCATCACTGATCTTTTGAAGAATAGGAGTGGTTTGCTCCTCAGGAGAAGTGGGAGCTCGAGTGTCCACTTCTCCTGTGTGGGTTGAGATGGGGGTTCGTTTGGATTTTCTAGTGTAGGTGAGGGTAATTGTTGGCCTTGATGGTGGTTGAGAGGTGGAGGGTGTTGGCTCATCACTAGATGGGGCTGCTAGGATGTCACCCTGAGCAATGAGCTTAAACATTTTCAGGAAAAGGGCTGTTTCTACCCCTGAGACCCCAACAGTTGGCTTTTTCAATATCTTGAAAATGCCAGGCCTCATGTGTGCAAGTTTAAGAACATTACCTGTTCCCCTCAACTGTGGTCTCAATTCACAGTTGAGAATATGTTGAACATACCGGGGGAACATGTAATATTCTAAGGAATCAAATTCGCTAGTAAATTTATAAATACAAACTGAGAGTACCTGAATTTGACCCCTTGAACCATCCCTTGGACAATGAAGGAGAGGTCTTCTGGAATCTGGTCCCATCCTCCATGTTTGTTGGATAAGCTGTGGATGACGACATGGAGGAGGTATTTCTATTGGAATGAAACCTTCCCCTTCCTGAAGGTCTTGACTGAAAAGTCACCTTCATATCCCATCTGCTCAAAGGATTGGTTGACAGCAGCTTTTGGAAAGGACAGCTCACCTGCTTCATCATCCAGTTGCAAGTGGGTGTTTATAATGGCTGGAGTGATGAAAACCGTCCTCCCCTGCACTATGGCAGACAGTGCCTTCTCCCCGTCCATGGTGACCTCTTGACAAGTCCGCCAGAACTCAAGTAACTGATCCTTATAGAGAGGAGGATCGATTGTAAGGGAGGTGAAGTAGTGAGACAAAGAAAGATACCTATAAACGTCTGAGAAGCTTGGATCCTTCTCAGAGTTTAATAGGGTAACTTGATTATGTTTCCTGTGTAGGTGCATGGTGAAATCCAGGTCGTTACGATGATCAAGATTGGCCATTTGAAGAAGCTTTGTAGTGAAGGAAGGAAGAAGATGATGAAATTGGGGGTAATTTTAGGGTAAGGAACAATAAGAGGAGAGAGATGAAATAGAACTATTTGGAAAGATATACTCTGGATTTGAGACAAAGTTATGACAAAAAGATAAACTTTGAAATCCACAAGTGGGTCCTACTTCTGAAGCCCAAAAAGTTAGTTTTCTTGGAAGTAGTAAAAGCTTCCAAATGCAATTTTGGTTTCGAAGCTTTGCAATCAAAGCTTCCGAAGGCAATTTTGCTTCGGAAGATATTTCAAAGAGTTTTGAAAATTTTGGCTTCTGAAGAAATAAATGAGTCTTCCGAGACTAAATTGCTTTCGTAAGAAATTTGTTCCTAAAATGCATTTAAGTACTTATACCAAAATTTAAGCTTCGGAAGATACTTCAAGAATTTCTTCTGAAGGTAAATCTCAGATAAGCTGTTTAAACGATTTAAAGACATAAATTTTCTTCCGAAGGCAACTTTTGCTTCTTCCGAAGGTAAATTTTCATCATTCTAAGAGATATCATTTTAAAAGTTCATTTTTCTTCCAAAGAGAACTGGGCTTATGAAGTGATCTAATAGACAACCTAGGACACACAGTTTTAGGAAATTAAATTGATTAAGTTATTAAGAAAAATCTATTCAAAGTTAATCATCCCAATAGCTGATACAAGATACTTAAATCTTTATTCATCAAAAGCTTTTATGAACAAATCAACATATTGTTCATTTGTGTTAACTTTGATTAGTTTTATCAACCCCTTTTCAAAATTATCCCTAATCAGATGATACCTAATGTTGATGTGTTTGGTCCTTGAGTGCTGCACAGGATTCTCTGTAATAGAGATGGCACTGTTGTTGTCTATGTGGATGGGAGTCTCCTTGAAATTTAACCCATAGTCTAGCATCTGATTCTGAATCCAAAGCACTTGAGCACAGCAGCTGGCAGCAGCAATGTATTCAGCTTCAGCAGTTGATGCAGACACACAGGATTGCTTCTTGCATTGCCAAGAGACTATCCTTCCACCAAGGAACTGACATCCCCCAGATGTGGACTTTGCAGTCATGTTGCAGCCACCATAGTCACTATCTGTGTAAGCATACAGATTAAAGTCTGAATTCTTTGGATACCAAAGGCCTAGATTTGGAGCACCTTTGAGATATCTAAGAATCCTTTTGATAGTGATTAGGTGTGACATCTTGGGGTTGGCTTGATATCTTGCACATATGCATGTGAAAAACATGATATCAGGCCTGCTAGCAGTAAGATACATAAGAGACCCAATCATAGCCCTGTAGAGATGTTCATCAACACACTCCCCCTCAAGATCAGGACCAAGGGAATGGTTTCTGGCTATGGGTGTCTTTGCAACCTTACAGTCAGTCATCTTGAATCTTGTAAGTATGTCCTGTACATACTTTGACTGACTTATGAAGATGCCATCTTCAACCTGCTTCACTTGAATTCCTAGAAAGAAATTGAGTTCCCCCATGGCACTCATTTCAAATCTATTCTTCATCAGCATCTCAAAGTCTTTGCAGAGCTTTGGATTAGTTAAACCAAAGATGATGTCATCTACATATAACTAAACTAGCAATGTGTCATTTCCTATTTCTTTGATGAAGAGAGTGCCATCAATAATACCTCTTTTGTATCCATGTTGACAGAGGTATGTTGATAGTGTCTCATACCACTTTCTTGGAGCTTGATGCAGTCCATAAAGGGCTTTATCAAGCTTGCAGACATAATCAGGATAATCTGGGTCTGCAAAGCCAGGTGGTTGTTTAATCATATAGAAAGGCACACTTCACATCAAGCTGGTAGACCTTGAAATCCTTAGATGCAGCATAAGCCAGGAATATCCTTACAGCTTCAAGTCTTGCTACCGGAGCAAAGACATCAGTATAATCAATCCTTTCTTCTTGTGTGTATCCTTGGACAACTAGTCTAGCTTTGTTCTTGGTGATGATCCCTCTATCATCTTTCTTGTTCCTGAATACCCATTTGGTACCTATGACAGACATCCCTTGAGGAAGAGGGCACAAGTTCCAAACCTTCTGTCTTTTGATTTGAAGCAACTCTTCTTGCATTGCTTCAATCCAGCTTCCATCCTTCAAAGCCTCATCAACTTTCTTAAGCTCAAATTGGGATAAGAAACAAGAATGTAGACAAACATGGCTGTCATGAGTTTGTCCTCTTGTTCTCACCCCTGAGACAACATTTCCAATGATGTTGGTGGTGGGATGAGACTTGTGGATCCTAAGTTGAGGAATCACAGCAAGTTGGTTGGACAGATCTAAATTAGAGAAATTTTGATCTGGCAAAGAAGAGTCCCCAACCACATCAGCACACTTATCAAGAGAAACTTGATCCAATGAGTGTGTTACATCATTCATGTTGTCTTCAATGGAGTGGTTTTCAGCATCAAGAAATTCTTGGTCACTGTCACCACCTCCAATTCCTCCTCCTACATTTGAAGTTCCTTCTCCTGAATTCTGAGCCTCTGAGCTAGAATTTGAAGGCAATTCATTTGAATCAACAGTATTTGTCATGCTAGTGCTGATGGGAGCTTCAATTGCAGGGTTAGTCACCACTGGAGCTGAAGTAGTCTTCTTGTTTGGTCTTCTCAGCTCAAATCTTGGATCAGGATCTTCTGTTGACCTGTTATCTGTAGATCCTGAAACATTCTCATAAGATTTGTTAAAACAGTTGGTAACTAAGTCAAGATCAAATAGCCAATCCAGACCAGAACCTTTTACACAGGGTGTGTGTTCATTGAAAGTCACATTGGCTGACTCCTCAATGATTCTAGTTCTGAGATTGTATACTCTATAAGCCTTAGCTTGAGAAGAGTACCCAACAAAGTGTCCATCATCTGATTTCTCAGCAAACTTGGCTATTTGATCTTTGGTATTCAAGATGGTGCAAGGACATCCAAATGTTCTGAGAAAACCAATGAATGGTCTCCTTTTGTGCCATAGTTCATAAGGAGTCTTACCATGTGTCTTAACTACCAAAACTCTATTCTGCACATAGCAGGCTGTGTTGACAGCCTCTGCCCAGAAGGTGATGGGCAGTTTAGAGTCAGACAACATGGTTCTTGCAGCTTCAATAAGTGTCCTGTTTCTTCTCTCAGCAACACCATTTTGCTGAGGAGTCCTGGGAGCACTGTATTGTCTTGAAATACCCTTTTAATCACAAAATGTATCAAGGATTTGGTTTTTGAATTAGGTTCATTGATCACATCTTATGATTTTGACCTTGTGATCAGATCGATTCTTAATTTTCAGAATGAAATTCTTTAAGATTTCAGGAGTTTCATCCTTAGTTCTAAGGAAAAACACCCAAGTGAATCTTGTGAAATCATCTGTGATCACCAAACAGTATGAGGTCCTTCCTAAACTCATTACACTAGTGGGGCCAAACAGATCCATATGTAACAAGTGTAGGGGAGTAGTGATAGAGTTCATTTCCTTTGGCTTGTGAGACACTTTATGTTGCTTCCCCTTCAGGCATGCAACACAGTGGTCATCACTTGTAAACTTTTTCTTTGGCATTCCAGTTACCAAATCATTCTTAATCAGTTTATTCATGTTTTTAAAGTTTACGTGGCACATTCTTTTATGCCAAAGGAAAGACTCATCACTATTTGCTTTAGATAGAAAGTAAGAAATCTCTCTGGAGGGAGATGTTCCTGCAAGTCCATCTTGTACATGTTCCCTTTCCTGGGGGCTCTGAGCAAAATATGCTCTTGAGGAATGTCAACCCTGGGCTTGAGAACAATGCACTCATGCTCAGTAAAGAGCATGTGATGTTTTTGGTCACAAAATTGGGACACACTCAGAAGATTGTATCCAAGCTCCTTAACAAAGTTTACCTTCTCAATGCTGAGCTTACCATTTGTAACCTTGCCCCTCCCAGTGATGTAACCTCCTGCATCTCCTCCAAAAGCAACTGGTCCTCCATCAATTCTTTCAAAGTTTTGAAGTAAGGACTCATTGCCAGTCATGTGCCTGGAGCAACCACTATCAATGATCCAGATATTTTTGTTGGTCTTTAGCTGTCCCTGCATAAAAAGAGATGATTTAGTTACATTTAGAAACCCAAGCCTCATTGGTCTTGGGCTTGTTAAAATGAGTTGAAGGCAATGAAACAGTAATGGATCCTATGCTCAGGCTTTGAGGATCATTTGCTGTTTCTGATGATGAGATTTCAGCCACATGGTCTTCCTTCATCTTCCATACCACCTTTGGAAGATTGGGCTTGACCTTCAAAGCTTCAGAAGTTTTGGTAACTTCAGAAGATTTGGTGATTGGACCTTCGAAAGATCTTGCCTTCACTGCAACAAGCTTCAGTGCTTCGGAAGCATTCCTTTCTTCCGAGACCAACTTTCCTTCCTAAGGCAACTTTTCATTTGCCTTTTTCTTCATTTTGGAGCTTCCGAGGAAAACAGATTTTCCTTCCGAAGCTGTTTGTTTCTTCTTCTTCTCAGAAGTTTTCTTCTTGATCATGTGGATAGTACTCTTAGGATTGTATTGACAATCCTTAGCCAGATGTAAAGTACTACCACACATAACACAATTTAAATCTTTCCTTCTGAGAGTCTTCTTTCCAAAGAAGACTGAGCTTGAACACTTTCCTTTTCTTTCTCCACCTTTTCAGATGATGCAGCAGGCTTCTTAGGGTGAAGCTTGCTTTTTGAAATGGATGGTTCAAGCTGTGCAGTAGTGACACACAGCTGATCAGTCTTCTTGTTGTTGCTGGAGTGAGTTGAAGCTGAAGTAGAACTCTTGGTACTAGAATTCTTGACAGGATCTTCAGCTTCATCACCTTGAACCCTGTAGAGATAAATACTTGTTTCTATTTAGGATCAAAGGTGGTCTTGATCTCTTGAGCTTTTCTGGATCTTCTCTTTGCTCTTCTGATCAAGTTCTTTCTCTTGGTTTTGCTCAAACCAGCTTCTTTTTCCTCCTTAGGAGCATGGTGACCCTTTTTGGATTGACTCTCTTCACTCACCTCAGAGTCTTCCCTCACCTTATCCTCTTCATCCTCTTCATCACTGGGGTCTATGGATGGCAGCTCATCTTGACCAGTTCCATACCTAGGAGATCTGACTGATAGTAGAGTGTGTGAAGGAGCTATCTCACTAGATCCCAGTCCCTGCTTATTCTGATAACATACTTTTGCATGCAGAGATGAGGATATCATGTTCTTAAAGGTCTTTTCTTTAAGAACACATTTTTCTGCCCTGGCTTTGCTGATCACAAGCTCAGCCTGGCATTCAGTCAACTTGGTAATGAGATCCTTAATTTGAGTCCTGTAGTTTGTTTGCCCATGTTTAAGAGTTGAAACTGTTTTCTCTAGATCTTCTATCTTAAGTTTATAGTCATTTTCAGCTCTTTTAAAATCAGCTTTTAAAATATTTAAAGACTCAATATCAGATCTCATTTCCAAGTTATAGGACCTGTATCTATTCACTTTAGCAATACATTCAGGAGAGCAAAGATGTTCAAGTACCTTGGCTTCATCATGATCAGCCATGAGTGCTTGGTTTGGAGATACATCTTCAGCTTGAAAGCTCCAGTCAAAGCCTCCTTCTTCAACAGCAACTGCAGATTGCTATCTTGACTTCTCATACTAGTGCCCTCCTTTAGTGTAGTTTGGTCTGGATGAGGCTTGGCCACCATTTGACTTAGGTGCCTTGCATTCTCTAGCAAAGTGTCCCATCTGGTTACAGTTGTAACACTTGACTTTGCTCTTGTCCAGCCCAAACTTACCACTTGCAGCATTGCTAGGAAACCTTCTCCCAGTCCTCTTGTAGAACTTCTGGGCTCTGTGAGTGAGAAGAGCCATTTGCTGGACTATCACCATGTACTCCAGATCATCTGGATGGATACAGTCCAGGTCTTCAAGAGTGAAAAGAAAGTTGCCTGAACTTTCATTAGTGGAGACAAAAGCTTAAGAAGAACTTGTCTCTTGGAAGGGACTTCCTTGGATGTAGCTCTCTCTGGGTGTCTCTGGGAAGGTGATGAAAGGACCCTTTTGTGAGTTTTCAGGGTAGCAGATGAGATGATGCTGTGGTTCTCTGCTATCCCTTTCAACCACATGAAGGGCTGAACTCTGGTGAGTGTTGGAGTTACCAGATGAATTTTGCATGTTCATCTCCATCTGGTATCCACTGAGTATCCCATACAACTCAGTGAGAATAAGGGTATTGAGGTTTTCAGTCCTATTAATGACTACACAGTAGTGTGTCCATTATCTGGGAAGAGAGGACATGAACTTCCTTACAATATCCCTATTCTCAATGGTTACCCCAACATCAGCCAGAGTATCCATAATCTCAACATACCTGAAGTATTGTTGAGTCGTAGTCTCACCTGTCTTGAAGGTGAAGTTTTCAAACTGCTGCTTCAGAAGATCCTTCTTGTTCTCCTTGGCTTCATTTGAACCCTTATATATCAGTTTCAGTGCATCTCATAGCTGTTTAACGGTCTTGCACTTCTTGAAACCTCTGTAGATGGAGTTTGGAAGAGCAGTTTGGAGGGCTGTCATGGCTTTTCGATCAATGTCAATTCTTTTCCAGTCTTCATCAAAAAAGTCAGCCCTCTCCTTTGGTATCATGCCACCACCAGTAACAGCTGAAGAGGTGCATGGTACATGAGGTCCATTGACAACAAACTCCCACATCCTGGAATCTTGAGACTTGATAAAGCCTTCCATTCTTTGACACCAAGTGTCAAAATCCTCAGGAGTGATCAGTGGGGACTTTGTCATAGTTCCAGTTTCCATATCAGCTTTGGAGATAGCTGCCATTTGAAGAGTTAAGTGATGTGTGTAACTAAGAGGATTTGAAGATGGTGAAATCTTACAATCAAGAGCCTAGAATGCTCTGATACCAAATGCAGGACCGTTAAAGGGTACTTAAGCTTGCACTTAGTTAACACACTTAGGAGGATCTTAAGATCACTTAACAATTCAAATAGGGAACTGTGAACTTTTTCTGAAGATACAAGACAAATACAAGTAAAACAAGAACAAGAATACAAGATAAAGTTTTTAAGGAAGTTGTATATTGCTTCTCTAGTTCTATTACAAGTGTTGTACAAGTATATTTGAATACAAGAACCGAAGACTACTTATACTACATCCTACAACCGTCAATATGCAAAAAGACAGTTGGAAGTGACTAATCTAGACAACAAGATCAGCCTAAAGTCAAAAGGCAGATTGTCTTTTGACTAGTGACTATGCATGCCATAGCTCACTGACTTTCCTATTACAAAAAGCCAAAAAGGAACAAAAACATAAACTTGCAGACAAAGACCTTATCTACTTTATCATAAAGCATGGAAGTTTCACCAAATGATGATAGTTGGTGAACCACCAGAGCATGCAACGGACAGTAAGTTGCTTTATGATAAAGTTGATGGAAAAGGTATATTTTCTCTCTCTTCAGAAGAAAATCAGTCTTGTCTTTAAACAGCTTCGAAAGACTTTGTCTTGAGAGCTTCGGAAGACTTCATCTTTTACCTTCAGAAGAGTTGAGTCTTTGGCTTTGGAAGACTTTACACTTAGAGTATTTTCTAAGTTAAGTGTAAAGCTTCCGCAGCAGTTTCTTCTGAACTTTGGCTTCGGAAGATTTTACACTTAACATTTCTCTTGAGTGTGTAAAACTTCCGAAGCTGGTTCTTTTTTGTTCCAAAGTACATGTTGGAAGACTTGGTTGTTTTGGTATCATTTGGTTGCATCAGCCTCTTAACTTCAGAGGTTCCTACACACATAATTTAACAAAGAAAGTTAATGGTCCATCCAACTTAGGGGCCAAACCTATTACTTTTATATACACTTTTAGACTGACCTTGTAGTTTTTCAAACTTGAAAATCAAAACCGTAATTTAAACATAGCACAAGGACCATCTATATAATTTACTCTTTTCCATGATCCGGTCGGCTTATATTTTTAGTTAATTACATGATTGGTCCATGTGGTATGTCCATATTGCAGGATTGGTTCTAACTTTTGAGAAATTACATTATTAGTCCTGACTATTTGTCACACCGTAACTCCATCGGTCCCTGTCACTAACTTCTGTTAAGTTTTTCAATTAAGTGAGTGTAAAAAGACTAAAATACCCCTTAACTAAAAAACAAAACATTATATATGGGATCCATCTTTTCTAATAAATATATTTAAAAACCCAATCCACCTCATCCCCTTCCTCTTCATTTTCTTCCAGGCATAACACCACCAGCACAACACCACCGCCACACACCATCGCCGCCGCACACCACCACCGGTGGTGCACTACCTTTTTCTTTCCCTTCTCTTTGTTTTAGTTTCATTTGAACCAACCGTCGTTCCTCCGCCTACTCTGTTTGAATCCACCACCATCAACTTAATAACACCGCCACCTTCATGGTCAACACCATCTGCATCATTGGCGTCATCTTCATCATCATCACGATGTTTGAGCATCATCGATTTTGGATCACAATGATTAATTTAGGTCACGATGGTAGCAGACATCATAACAACGACGACGACTATGGTGATGGTTGTAGGCAGCTCCAATAGTGGTGATAGCGGCCTAGAGTTTAATGGGGGTGGTTTATTGGTGGTTCAGTGTTGGTGTTGAACAGAAACAGTGGTGATGGTGGTGGTTCGGTGACCGTGGGGGTTAGTTGATGGCTTTTGAACGGATCAGTGGTGAATTGGTGATGGTAGTTAATTGATGACGGGGATGGTTGGGTGGTTGGTGTTCCAACAAACGGTGATGGTGGTGGTTTGGTGACCGTGGTGGTTGAGATTTTAATTTTTAATATAAATAATTATTTAATTAAATAGAAAGTGGGCCCCACAAATTAATATATATTTTATGTATTTTGTCTTTGACTTTAGGGGGTAAAAAAATCTTTTCACACACACTTAACAGAGAAACTTAACATAAGTTAGTGTGAATGACCGATGGCGTTACAAGTTGTTAAAAAATTTGCACCAATTATAAAATTTTTAAAAGTTGGGATTAATCTTACAATACGAGCATATTACATGAACCAATCGTGTAAGTAACTCTTAAATTTTTATACTTTAGAAAAGGTGGGCTGTCCAAGGCCCACAAAAATCAAATTTGGGCCGTGCCAAAATATCTGTCCAATTCCAATGCACCTGCACGTTACTCTCCACTCTTCACCCCTTTCTCTCTCACATACATACATGATACATACATACCGCCAATCATCATCATTCATGCCACTTTTTCTCACACTAAAACACACACACACACTTGAACCTAGGGTTTTCAGGATCTTTTTCTCATTCATGCATTGCTAAATTCCCTTAAAATGGTGTCTGATTTCTTCTTCTACTGTTAGCATTCATCATCCCAACAAAACCCACAAAAAATCTTTGTAAATAAATGACAAAGGAGGAGGATCTGGATTGCTACTGTCATTTGAACCGTACAATTGCAGCAAATCTTCAGATAACATTTCATACATTCAACACCTCTAGGTACCTGCTTGTATGTTATTATGTGCTTGTGGATTTTGTTCTGGATAAATCTTGAAAATTTGATGTGTTTTGTTGTGTTTTGATGCAATATGATACTTGATTGGTAGCTCACACCTTAGATGGAGATGTTTGTTTCATGTTTGAATGCATAGAGACACCTGCTGGACTAGCCTTGGAAAAATGTGGTATTTTAGCTAAAAGGGCATACTAAGATAAATCTTGTTTAGAAACATGAAATGGGTCTAAAGTTGCTATGATGTTCAGTTGCTACACTTGCTGATTAAAAGATGTGAGTTGATAGACAAGATGATTTGAAGCTTGAGCCATTTGGAGATTTTTGTTTGGTTTTTAATAGGAAGAACTCGTGTCATAGTTCATTTTGGCGCTGTTAATGATTTAGTAACCGAAATAAGATTAGATTTTGATGTTATGAAAGTATTAAACAAGGTTTTTCAATCCCACAACAAGATTTGTTTTTAGATGATGAGAAATCCTCATGTAGAAGGGCTTTTACATGGGGCTTGCCTATCCTAAAAGAGTAAAAGGGGGAATGCGTCTTTCTCTGGATCGGAAATGACCATATGAAAAGTGTTTTGATATTAATTCTACACTAATTTAATCAAGCAGTGGATTGTTTTGACTTATTATATTTGGAAATATGATAAGAGTGAGGTTTCTAAATTTAAAGTCCATGAAGTAGAACCAATAAGCATTAGCATTTGGATAATTCTAATTTTTTGGATAGTCAAGTTTCTTTTTCGGAAGCTACTATCTTAAAACTTATTAGAAGGGCAGAAATAGGTTCTGAAAATTGCTAGTATTGTACTGCTGTGTGAACATGCTAACTTGGTGACGAGTAGTATTAGAAACCTATTATCATGGAAGGAGACCAATCCGTGTGGCTCGGTACTCTGTTATGTATGCTTAAGCAACAATTAGATCTTAAGCACGTTCTCATTTTTTTGATTAGTTAATATTATATAGGAGTTAAGCTTCCTCTACCACTTCAAATAGAAACTACTTGTTGAATTGAGTGCTTCAAAAAATAAACACCGACAATCAACCTTTTAAAACTGTTGCTCATCAATCGACTTCTCTTAAGTTGGAGGAGTTTTTTCAACTCTGATTACTGAAGTAATTGTGCAAAATTATGAAATATTGAAATATCAATTTTTTCCCTTGTTTATTCACGTAATCTAAAGAAAATTATGTTTACATACTGGATGAACAACTTACGGTTCCTCTTAATTTTCTGGTTAACTATGCTTAAGTGATTAAGCTCAAAAAGATCACTTGATTGTAGCTGCTTAACAGTTTTTTGAAACACATATGAGGCTAATAGATATTGTTGTATTTGTGATGCTCATTCATGTTGGATTTACTTTGGGCTTGTTACAGATATGATTGCTTGTCTCTGAACTGGATGTGGACTTTTCATTGACTGTGTTAGAACGTCTATGCGGTATTCATGTTGCCAAAAGGGTGATTAAGCTATGTACCCTGTAACGTCTCCCATGCTTCTCAAGGGTATCTTAACTTAACTTACTAAATTTCTATTTTGTGATTTTTTGTGTCATCTAATTCTATCTACTTGGAGAACCATTAATTAGTTCCTAACAAAAGTTACTTTCTATTGCAGGTGCATTGTGCATTCACATTTTTCTCTTCACTATCTCAGTATCCAATTATCAAAATGTAATTGCTGAGAAGCTGCCTGCCACATCTCAACTAGTTAGCCTTCCTAGTTCTGGAATCTTCCAGCCTATAGAAATATCACCCTCAGTTTTACCAAATTACCCCCATCTTGGGAAGACTTTGCCCCCAATGTACCCTTCCTTTCCAAAGACGTATAAACCATTCTTGACGGGTAGATGCCCATTTAATTACTCTTCCATTTCAAAGATCATGGACAAAACGGCATCGGATTGTTCTGCACTTTTAGCATCATTTGTAGGAAATGTAATATGTTGCCCACAATTCACTAGTTCACTTTACATATTTCAGGGGCATTATAATAAAAATTCTGATAGCTTAGTTATACAAAATATCACCACCGCTGATGATTGTTTCTCAGATTTTGTGGAAGTTTTAGCCAGCAAAGGTGCAAACAGCTCGGTCCCACTAATGTGCTCACTTAAATCATCAAATTTAACTGGTGGTTTGTGTCCTGTGAAGGATATAAGCACCTTTGAGAAAATGATAAACACGAGTAAACTATTGGATGCTTGTAGTGTTATTGATCCTCTAAAAGAATGCTGCAGATCGGTTTGTCTACCAGCAATTATGGAGGCCGCATTTCATATTTCTTCATCACAATCAGTAATTGGTGAGAATGTGGACACGGGTTTATCTACTCATGTTGACGTGCTAAATGATTGCAAAGGGGTTGTGTATTCATGGCTTTCCAGGAAACTTCCATCAGAGGCCGCAGATACTTCTTTTAGAATATTATCTGCCTGTAAAGTTAACAAAGGTGCACTCATATGACATATGCTGATGTTTGATTTTAGTATTAAATATCAATTTTTTTAATTTATAGTTGATGCACAACAGTATTTGGGATCATTTATGAATAATAATAATTTTGGAGCTGCAGTTTGCCCGTTGGAATTCAAGGAGCCAGTTGAGGTGATTAAAGCTTGTCGGAATGTGGCTGCTCCCAGTCCTTCATGTTGTAGTTCACTGAATTCATACATTGCTGGAGTACAAAGACAAATGTTGATTACAAACAAGCAAGCAATAATTTGTGCATCATTATTGGGGTCCATGCTACGGAAAGGCGGAGTACTAACAGACATATATGAGCTTTGTGATGTTGACTTGAAGGATTTTAGCCTCCAAGGTAAAATGATTTTATAGAAGTGGCAGAATGTATGGATTGGGCGGGTAAAGCTGGTTAACAGGTCTATATGGGTGTCTGGGTTAAAACAATAATTTCATAGTGCAGGTTAAAACGGCTTGCGTCCACCTGCAAACATGTTTTTGATCTATTTTTAGCTATATTAATATAGTGTGCTAAATACAACAAAACACTACTATTACAAAAATACTAGCATTTTTTTAATAAAAAAAATTTAGAAGGTGCTTATGCATGTGAATACATTGGGCGACTTTCAGTCCTTTTTAGTTAAATTCTTTTCGTTGATGTGTTTGACCCATTAGAGATATAATGTAACCTTCATTGACCCAATTATAGGTTGAAATGGCTTAAAATTGCCACCTATATAAAGTTGTTCTCAGTTTGATATTTCTCTGTTATCTGGACCTCATCTGATCTTATATTTTTTTTCTTCTGTACACAACTATGCTTTTTTGGGCGCAAGTAGCTTATGGAGAAGAAGGTGACGTCTCTTCCTTATTTAAATTTCTGTCCATTACACACTAACATGTATGCTTTTTGCTTGGTAGCTTTATACAATATTTGAGCGTGTAAGGTAGGTTAAGTTGAGAATAGTTTTCTTTTAAGCAGTGAGATTGCGTTGGTGCTTTTATTGCTAGTTGAAGCTTCCTAATGCAGCGGTCAATATGTTTTATACTCCCTCTATCTATAAAGAAATAGTAATAAATATACATAATTGTCTAGATAAGGGAAGTGTCCTTTTTTGGCAAACTTTTTTTAAGTTAAAGCTAAGTATTTTCCCATTTTTGGCTAAATTTTTCTACTTGAAGGCAGTGTTATATTCTTATTATTATTACCTATGCTTAATTCCCAACTCTTGTACATATGAAGACTAGGAGGATACACACACTATGCATCAGATTATTAGATAATCAGATCATGGTCAAAGTTCCCTTTGATGGCTTAGACAAAATAGTCATGACCAAGATACCATTTGACAGACTAGATAAAATTTTTTATTAAGAAGTCACGCTTTATTATAATGCATATAATTTTTCCTGTTCACTATTGTTTGGTCTGTCATGAACCCTATGTGAACAGGGGATATATGAATTCCAACATGTTTCATTCTGTTTTATATATCTGATGGCCTGATAGGAACCAAAACAGTTTTGTTGTGTTCACATTTAACAGCAACACACAATTTGAGGTGTTTATGTGGAAAAAAAATAATAATTTGATGAATACGAGCAATATCTATATCACATCTATTGATCTATGAATTTGATGGTACACGCAGGGTGTCTACTTAGGAGTCTGCCTGCAGACGTGGTGTATGACAATTCAAGTGGGTTCAGTTTTACGTGTGATTTAAGCGACAATATTGCTGCTCCATGGCCTTCATCATCATCTATAGCATCCTTCTCTCTTTGCGCTCCTGGTAATCCACTAAATAAGGCCATGCGTGTTGTCTTTAGACATATATTTGGTCGGGTTACATTCATATCCTAACGTCTATCACCAATATTTTGGCAGAGATGTCATTGCCTGCGCTACCAACATCATCAACCATATGTGGATTTGCAGGCTGCAAAGGGTTTCTTTTGAATCTCATCATAATCGTGGTCATGCTTTTGTTAGTACCATTGAACGGGGATTAGTTGCAGCAGTTGTTAGTGTTTGAATTAGAGAGTAGATGTATATTTTGAGAGTGATTTTATTAATGTGTATATAGATAGTGTGCCCATTTGTTATTGGTTTTTTTGTTCCGGAGAATGATGGTTTATGTTTTAATGTGGTATATATATGAAGAGTGTTCATATCAAAATCTCAGTTGAAGTATCTCCTGAAGACAAAGTATTGATGAATCTTTTTATTATGTTACTATGATTGGTTATAACCCGAGGGTACGATCAAGATGACATACATGTGAATGTGCATATACTTGTAGAGTTGGGTTGACTGTTAATTAAATGATTTTAAGTTTTGTTAAATATATCTTTATGGTATTTAAAAGCTTGCCCAACCATTGGCTATATAGATCAGTGGATGATCTGGTTTTAGGGCATTACTCATGCTCGTCTTCCGCATAATGTTTCTTGAAATGGATGATAACCAGCTTACTTCGGATTGGTTTTGTAGCAGAGAATTTGTTTGAAAAGAATAAGACCTCTTTGATTTTGCTTGGATTTATCCCTTAGCGATCACTAATAACAACCCACAAATCCAGTTTCTTTTTTTATGTTACAGTCGATAACCCCATGAAAAAACACGAGTTTCATCCCTATGTACCTCCCATTTGATTCTAGCCTTGTGTTTAAGATCCATTCTACTCAAATAATCTAGTTCATTGATTCTCTTCCTCATAGATAGTTAAGACCCGATCATTATTAGAAAGATCCATCGTTCAGCCTTCAACTTGATGTCTTGAACGATTTGTTAACTTCTTCCATCTTGCATTCCTTGGGCCATTTCCTTAAATCCTCTTTAAGTTTTCTTAGATAAAATGCAATCAAAACTCACAAGCTCCAAGCGTAAAACTAGACCCCCATGATTCCAATACTACTTCCTTGATCCTTGAAAAAGACAATGTCTGTAAAGTGTATATGTTATAGGGAATTCTATGGGTGTATATGATAATCATTGGGGGCCTTTTGATGTCCTTGGTAATCCTCGGGTGTATACAATGTTCTTTGGGGCTTTTTGATGTTTTACTGATATCTCTCTTTACTTTAACTTGAGTTTGCCATATTAGTGGTGAAACGTGTATTTAGTCCCTTATCCCTACAAGGTCAAGTTATGGGTGAAGTGTATGAGTCGTATTGAATCAGACAGGTGACCTATAGATTTTCTTTTGTAACTTTTTGGTGCATTGAATATGACTGTAACAACCATCATAATAATCTAGCTACAACTTGTTTCCGAGATTTATATATTTGAATACACTTCTAGCTACTAAAAACATCAATTTGATGATATATTAATTTTAGTTAATTTTATTTTTTAACTTTTTTTTAAGAAGTTTGCAATAAAACATTAACACGTGCTAGTGAAATATATATTTTAATAGAGTTAACCCTAACTACAATCATAATCTCATAACACCCTCAAATCCAATAGTAATTAAATGTAAATAATATGAAATGGATTAAGATTTTGATAATGCTATGTAAATTCTGGAGGTTGACTTCAAGCTTAAAGAACTAAAGGTTATGTGGTGATCTTAAAGCATATCTTTGGAAGCATTTGATAAGTAGTATTCCAGTCATCATAAACCCTACAGAATACCCTTTCAAAACCACAACTGGCAGAAACAAAAAAATTAAATAAAATAAATAAAATGCTGAAACATATCCATGTTGAAGCTTCAACTAATTTTCAAGTAAAATAACCTAAACTGGAGGTCTTGAAAGATGCATATAAACACAAGCTACTCTATCTGACCCAACAATTAAACAAAGACTTTGCACAACAACTAACCAAACTTATCTACTCAATCCTTGGACCCATCCGAACCATGTTCTTTAATGCTAGTGGAGCTTCTCATTTTTGGATCACCGCTTACTGCTGAATGCTGTTCTTGCTGCTGCTGTTGATGGTGGAGTTGTTGCTGCTGAAGTTGGTGGAGATGTTGCTGCTGAAACTGATACTGCTGCTTATGGGACTGAATCTGAAGTTGCTGAAACTGTTGTGCTGTTAGCATTGTGTTCATGGCTTGATTTTGGGAGTAAAACGGCTGGTTTGATCCAAAAGATGGTGGGATGTTCATCAATGCTCCACCATTCGCAAGGTTCTGCCCTGTAACAACCTTCAGATGCTGGATTTCCTCTTTCAGTGCATCGTTCAAAGCTAAATGCATCAACAGCAGAAAACAGTGAGCCATGTTTCAGTACTCTTATGGAGAAAATAATTTCGACTGATGAAAGAAAATGACCAACTATTTGTTTTGATCCAAAACACAAAGATTGAGATGCAAACGGGTCAAACCAAAAACGTTAGCTAAAAGGGGCAGGAGCTCAAAAGGGTTGAACAGTTTGAAAGTCACCTAAACTCTATTCTAAATGCATACTATTAGCATGTAAAATCATTGTGGCCAGCCGGCCCTAGACATAGTTATTTTTGGGCAAATAAGATTCATTCAGAGAATTACCAAATATCATCTCTTTTATGGTATCAGAGCACCATCTGATAACCTAAACCCTTCTGCCCTCTTGCTACCGTCACCTCTCTTCCTCCCCTCTGCCGCCCCTAACCCTTCATCCCTACTCACCGACTTTCAGCCTCTCTTCAAACTCCAACAGCACCATGACGGATAAACTTCACCCTGCCATTACAGCTACTAACATTTGCAACTTCATCCCCTTCAACCTGGAGATGGAGAGTGGGCAGTACGTATCCGATAAAGACAAACCTTCACTGCAGAGCATTCGAGTGCTCTGATCATCTCACCTCTACTACCTCCACCGATAAAGACAAACCTTCTCCTTTTACCTCTAATCTGGAAACTTGGAATCGAGTTGATGCCATTGTCCTACAATGGATCTATGGCACAATCTCCAATGACCTACTTCATACCATACTCAAGCCAGATTCTATTGCCGCTTCTGCTTGGAAAGCCCTTGAGAATATATTCCAGGATAACCGGAATTCTCGGGCTATTTATCTTGAAAACAAGTTTTCTACTCTCAAACTTGACAATTTTCCAAACGTTTCAGCCTATTGTCAGTCCTTGAAGATGATCTTTGACCAACGCGCTAATGTTAGTTCACCTGTTACAAATCACAGACTTGTTCTCCAATTAATCAGTGGTCTAAACGACCAATATGGTGGTGTCGCAATGATGATACAACAATGTGATCCTCTTCCAGATTTTTATGAAGCGAGATCGAAACTTATACGGGAAGAAACAAGAAAAGCAAACCAGACCCCATCTCCTTCTAGTGAAACAGCCCTCAATGTCTCCACTGCTGATTCACAAACTAAACAACAGCCAATATCACATACAAATCAGGACCGTAATGCTCGATCTCAGCCTCACCGGTACAACAACCACCCCAACCATTGTCGTGGCCGTGGTCGTGGACGAGGCAGGGGCAGAACCCAGTACCCAACAGCCCAGAGTTGGTCTTTTTCTCCCAGACCACAACCGTGGAACATGCAACAGTAGGCAGCACCCTACCCTCCATCTTGGACCACTCCTCCATGTCTTTACCCTACTACTGGTCCAAACCGCCCATGGCAATCACCCTCTCCCACACCAGGCCCGGGCATTCTCAGTTCCAGACCATATCAGGAACATGTAGCCTATTCTACTGGCTACGTGCCAACCGACATTGATCAAGCTTTTCAAGCCATGACCTTGAACCCACTAGATCAACATTGGTACGTGGATAGTGGAGCTACATCTTACATGACAACTCGGGAGGTAATTTCTCATCCTATTTTAATAATGGTTTGTTCTCGAATATTATCGTTGGCAATGGTTCTAAAATTCCAATTGTTGGCGTCGGTACACACAACCTTTCCCCACCATTCCCCCCCTTAAAACTTTCAAATGTTCTTCATGCCCCAAATCTTATCAAAAATCTCTTATCTGTTCGTCAATTAACAAAAGATAACAATATCTCTATTGAATTTGACGCTTTTGGTTTTGACATGAAGGATTTCAAGACGCGGACACCTTTCATTCGATGTAACAGCACCGGAGATTTGTACCCGCTAACCTTCTCATCAGCCACTTCTGTCACCACTCCTTCCGCCTTTGCTACACTCACTCAAGATCTTTGGCATTCCCGTTTAGGACACCCAGGATCTTCTATTTTAAATTCTTTACATTCAGTTCTCAATTATGATAGACCTAAACGTTCTAGTATTTGTTCTTCATGTATTTTGGGAAAACATATTAAATTGCCTTTTCATGATTCTACTACTCATACTTCATTGCCATTTGATATTCATAGTGATGTTTGGACCTCACCCGTCACAAGTTCAAACGGACACCGTTATTATGTATTGTTCTTAGATGACAAATCTAATTGTCTATGGACCTATCCAATGACTCACAAATCTCAGGTGTTTGAAATATTTGAAATTTTTTCATACACTCATCAAAACTCAATTCAATGCCCATATAAAAACCCTTCAATGTGACAACGAAAAAGAATACAACAATCATTCTTTTCACACTTTTTTTTAACAATAACGGTATCCAATTTCGTTTCTCTCGTCCCCATACTTCCCCTCAAAATGGAGAATCCGAAAGAAAAATCCGTTCTATAAATAATATAATCCACACACTTCTCGCTCATTCTTCCGTACCCTCACATTTTTGGCATCATGCCCTAACCACTTCCACATACCTTCTAAATATTCTACCTAGCAAACTCCTCAAAAATCTAACTCCCACCACCCTTCTATACCATCGACAACCTGATTACTCTCATCTTCGGGTATTCGGTTGTCTTTGCTACCCTCTAACACCATCTATCTCCATAAACAAATTTCAATCCCGTTCTAGCCCATGCGTATTCCTTGGATACCCATCCAATAACCGGGGGTACAAATGCTACGATTTGTCCACCCGTAAAATAACCGTATCTCGCCATGTCATCTTTGACGAGACCACCTTCCCATTCTCCAACACATCTAACCCCAAACCATCCTATGATTTCCTAACTTCCTATCCACACCCATCTATATGAACACACATATCCCGTCCCCACCCCCCTTCTCAACCTAATACTTCCCCTCATCCTCTTTCTCCCTCTCGATTTGGCAAAACATACCAACGCCACCCCGAAACAGCCAAGCCTCCTAACCCTGCCACTAACTCCCCGCAACCCACCTCCCCATCCAACCAGCCCACACATCGGTCACCTGCCACACCTACTAGAACTCCAATTCAGCCCACACATCAGCCCAATCACAGCCCTCAGCTAAGTCCCAACCAGCCCACTTTTCAGCCTGCTGAACAGCCCGCTGGACAGCCCCCAGTTCAGCCCACTTCTCATTCTACTCCTGTTTCAGACCCTCCCCCTATATCATCACTCATCCCCCCAAAACCTCCCTCCCACACCATGACAACCCGTACCATGTCGGGTGCCATGTCTTCCAAAAATTACTTTGGACTCTCCACCAACCCTGAAATCTCCCCAATACCAAAAACATTACCTGATGCCTTACGATGCCCTCATTGGAAAAAGGCCATGGTCGACGAATTTGAGGCCCTTATTGATAATAGGACGTGGAAATTAGTTCCCCGAGACCCGACCATGAATATCATCCGTTGTATGTGGATTTTTAGGTATAAAACTAATGCTAACGGTTTACTTGAGCGATACAAGGCTCGTTTAGTTTGTGATGGCAGGTCCCAATTGGTCGGTGTGGATTGTGGCGAAACCTTCAGCCCTATGGTAAAGCCTTCAACCATACGTATGTTTCTCAGTATTGCCCTCTCACATTCATGGTCAATACACCAACTAGATGTCAAGAATGCCTTTCTACATGGTCATTTAAATGAAACAATGTACATGCATCAGCCACCAAGGTTTCAAGATTCACGATATCCTGATCACGTTTGTCTCCTTCAACGTTCTCTTTGCGGATTGAAAAAAGCCCCAAGGGCTTGGTACAGCGATCCGCTGACTATGTTACCTCCATTGGCTTCTCTCACAGTCAGTGCGACCATTCTTTGTTCATCTACAGAAAGGGTAATGAAGTGGCTTATATTCTACTCTACGTCGACGAAATTATTCTCACCACCTCTACTATGGCTCTACATAACCATCTCATGGATTTGCTTTCCAATGAGTTTGCAATGAAGGACTTAGGACCTCTCAGCTACTTTCTCGGTATCTCTGTTACACGTACGGATCAGTCACTATTTTTATCTCAACAGAAATATGCTACCGAGATACTTGAGAGAGCCGGAAAATTGTGTGCCAATGATAGGGACCCGGTAGACAATGCAACAAGTTACCGCTAACTGGCAGATGCACTCCAGTATCTGACATTCACTCGTCCCGATATTTCTTACGCAGTCCAGCAGATTTGCATGTATATGCATAGCGCTTTTACTTCTCACTTGCATGCTTTAAAGCAGATCCTACGTTACATTCGGGGTACACTTGATTTCGGACTTACTATTACAAAATCAGGTACGAAGTCCATGATTGCTTATACTGGGGTGGGTGCCCCGACACATGTTGTTCCACATTTGGATACTGTGTATACTTAGGGGACAATTTGCTTTCTTGGTCCTCAAAGCGGCAGCCCACCTTATCTCGTTCGAGTGCCGAAGCTGAATACCGGGGAGTCGCTAACGTTGTGTCTGAAATATGTTGGCTTCGTAACCTATTATTGGAACTTCATCACACGCCAACACATGCCTCTATTGTCTACTGTGACAACGTTAGTGCAATTTATCTCTCCGATAACCCAGTCCAACATCAACACACAAAGCACATTGAGATGGACATTCACTTTGTTCGGGAGAAAGTGAAACGCGGCCAGATTCGAGTCCTTCATGTTCCGTCTAGATATCAAATTGCTGATATATTCACCAAAGGACTTCCGCGCATACTCTTTGATGATTTCCGATCTAGCCTCAACATCCGACAACCTCCTGCTTCGATTGCGGGGGTATATTAGCTTGTAAAATCATTGTGGCCGGCCGGCCCTAGACATAGTTATTTTTGGAATAGATTTTGTATAGCAATCATAATAGAAATAGGACTATTCTCTTGTATTATAAATAGGGCAAAAGGCTATCAAATAAGATTCATTCAGAGAATTACCAAATATCATCTCTTTTACATACTTTGTTCAAAGATTGAACTGCAACAGTAATTAAGTTAAAACATGGAAAAAAGGGTGTGCAAGTCAACCAGCCTGTTTTGACCTGTACAAAAGATGTCCCTCTTTAATTACATCACCATTTGATACATAACCCAACCTGCCCACTACCCCATCTCACCCCTCTGATATCTAGTTAGTTTGTTGAAAAGAGCCTAGTAATTTTAAAATTTTCTTTGATGGCTAATCAAACTGTCTCCAATTCTATCTTTAAGTAGTAAATTTAGTGTCATAATGCATACTTACAGATTATACCCATTGTTTACCAACAACAAATGTCCTTTAACTTATCATTTATGAGTTGTCCTTTTCTAAAACTAACTATGAGCTGCCATAACAAATATCTGCAAGAACTTTAGATTAACATGAAAAAATGGTCTCATGTTATTGTTGGCTAAGATATTCTTAAACCCATCCCCAAGAACTTATCCATATAAGATCCCCAATCAAACTCACCACACTATGAAACAAACTAATTTTGATCAAGTTACTTGATCTCATGGTCACCGGTAAATAAAGCACTAGTGGTTTCTTTAAAGATCATGTTTTCTTTTACGTAGTTTCTTTGAAATTAATCTGCTAGTGAATGTGTGGTTTACTTTTAGTGTTCTTGACAACTACAGGAAGAATCCATAAAAATGAACAATATGGGAAAGATTAGAGATGCATATATTTTCTGGATGCATCTGCAGGAAAGACTTATGGGGTACCCAGTAACCTAATATATATAAATAAAATACAATGCACATACATAATTGGAATAGTTGATCTTAGGAGATCAGGGACGACCCTAGTATCATAAATATATGTTACGCCCGAGAACAAAGCTTTAATCTAATGTTACAATTAATAGAATAAATGTTAATGTTGGTTGAGAAGCTAAATCATGATTTGACTTTTAATTCTTTATGCTAAGTTAAATATTATCTTGAACTTTCTTAAAATTAATTAATGGGTTTCATGACTTTTCAATTTGAATCACAAAATTGTGAAAAAAACCCTCATTTTTGGTGTGATCTTAATACAAAACTTAGAACTCACACCTATAATTGGAGCAAATATTTCACCAAAACTGAACAATTAAATAACTGGAGTTACAATCACATGTTTCCATGAGTCGGTACATTTTATAAAATGGCCTATACACAGTTTGTAGGAAACGTACATGCGAGTGATCAGCAGGTAAATTTAATAAAATGTAGGATGGCCATCTAACTTCTATAATTGCAGAAGCAAATGAACAGTTTTAACAATAACTCAACCATGTAAATCCATAAGTCGTAAATTTTATAAAATGGCCTATACATGGTTTGATGGAAACTTATATGCGAGTAATCAGCAGGTAAATTTAATTAAATGTAAGATGGCCATCTAACTTCTATAATTACAGAAGCAAATGAACAATTCTAACAATAACTCGACCATGCATAGCAAAAACTAACAAAAAATGTAGAAGGTAACTAACTAGTCTATATATTCCTTAGGTGGGTGAGATCTAACAATGGTAGTTGACATTTCGAATACCCTTTCCGATCTGTACACACACTTATTGTTGCATGAATGATTATAGTTTCATGATCAATGACACTGTAGGTTGTAGGTAATCCTTTGATAACTGAAATTAGCCCCCACTTAAAATGGTAAACCAACAAATAATAAAGCTAGGACTGAATGACCTAATGCTAGTGCGGACTAAGTTGGAAATGTAAATGATTTCTTCAATATGATAAAAAAAACTGTTTTAATTATATGAACAAAAACAAAGTAAAAGTCTGATAGGATATTACTATACTACAATCTCTAATAGATGAACTGGAAACTCCATTACAGGTCTCTCATCTTATTGTGCATTTTCTCGTCTACTAATTCTCATTTAGCTATTCATTCTGTCTACTAGATATCCCTAAAAAAATCTGAACTACAATAAAACCATCAATCTCCATTTCATAAATTATATAATGACCTCTCCGAAACCTAAATAGTTAAGATCCAAAGTCAGCTTGTTTAATCACACTCCTCTGCTCATCCCCTTAAACAGTTTCCAAAGACCTTAATATGTTTAGTGTGCTTTAGACTTAAAAAAATGCCACTTTTGTGAATGACTAGTCATGTAAAACTTAGGTTTATAAATGGGAAGATGGAAAGGCAGAGTGCTTCAGGTAACACGTTAAATTAGGCCAATTTTAAGTACAGATCAGACAAGACTGGTTCAAGTTGACTAGACCTGCAAAAAACTTTTTTCTCCAATTAAAAAAAACAGCCATAACTAATGAATGTGTAAAGTGTTGTTATGCAAATAATATATTAACTACAACTAAAAACAGTAAATAAAATTTTATTACAAACGGTGTACAAGTAATTATTTGATTATTTGTTCCGGTAATCTGGCCCGAACCAGTTTTGACTTGTTACCCAACCCACCCACATGTTGCCATCTCTACCATCAAGATTGATATAAAGTTATGCTATAAAGGAAGAATGCTCTGCAGATGAAAAGCATTTAAGTTTTTGGTAGCTCTTTCGCTGAAAACCATATTATTAGTAAGATGCAGATAAAATGTCAGTTTGGTCATTTCATATGGTTAATGAGCTTAGTAGCTCTAACCCAATAACTGTTACAAGGTCACCACACAACATAATCTGGGGTTCATGTATATTGCCAAAGCCTTACCATCCTGCAAGTGAACCTGCTGCTCCATGGTTTGTAAACGCAGCCTCAATTCACTGTTTTCAGCTGTCAGGCAACTCGTATCTCGCTGAGAAAAATAAAAATCAGAACAAGATATTATCTTGAATCACAAAAACCTTATCAATTCTAACCAGTTATTGTAAATAAAGCCTTGCCCAGATATATAACCAAGATATGCTGCTAACGAAACAACAGCTGATCCCAGCAGTGAAAAATATGGATGGATTAGGAAAGAGTCAAAGCAAGTACTTTTCGTACTGGTCAAAACAACCAGTGAACAATTTTCATTCGTATATTAGAATTTTACAAACACTAATGTAGTAAGCATGATTACAAAAAATACTTTTAAAAATATAATAATCTGAACATTTTCTAATAACACATTTAACCCATTAGAAATAAAGCATCCAAATCAACTCAATTTACGTGAATGGGTTGAAACTGACAAACCGTACGTCAAAAGTCCACTAAAACTTGACCTTAGAAAGAACACTGAGCAAGAGTAGACAAACCTGTAAGAGGGTGAGCTGAGCAGACAATGAAGTTGCTTCTGTTTGCAGTGTCTGGACTTTCCTTTCAAGCTCTGCAATGTATCTCATCTTTCTTTCCTTTGACCTTGCAGCTGACTGCCTATTGGCCAATATCCTAAAGTAATAGTCAAAAAAGAAACCTCAGTAGACATAAATACATGGAATACAAGTCAAAGTGCATGAGGGCATAAAATTCAACAAAAAAGTAATACAAATAATTAAAAAAGAAAAGGAAAAAGATGTTAATACTAATAATTCTCTTTCATGAGCAGCACAAAACAACCATACTTTCAACTAGTGGTGGCATTTTCAACCCAAATATTTAAGACTGGATAGATTTAGATTATATTTATCTCTAGTGGCCAAACCGCCAAACCAATTATATATAAGATTAGTAGAAAGTAAAACTGTTGCTGAAAGTCCTGCAAAGTGTATTATTGCAAAAAAGCTCTAAATAGATGTGCTCAAAAGTTATAATCATAATAGACACACAGCTATGTACAAATAACTTGAAAACTCTAGAAAAAGCGTGTTCTGGGTCAACCCAACCCAGCTTGTTTTGACACCTTACCCAACTCGCCTGTTTGCGGCCTCAACTTCCAACTAAGTACACACATTGTAGATTTTGCAATCATAAAAAATGATCCTATAAATATTTTCAGCCTTTTTAAATGCATAACACTGAAAAGAAAAACATGGGCTTTAGCTTAGTTACCTTTTCGCCCTCTTCGGGTCAACAAGTGCAAGCTCGGCAAGCTTGGCAGCAGACATGGCTTTCTTAGCATCAGAAGGCAAAGTTTCTTCCAAACCAGAAGTGAGCATTTCAGGCTTAATTGTAGTAGACCCATCCATGGATTGACTATGCTGGTGTCTAACTCTGGGCCTCTCACTTGAGCTCGGGACCAAGGTCTCAGGCCGAGGCGTCAAAGCTGCTGAAACAGGAACAGCAGTCGAAGACGATTCACTGGCTTGCAATGCAGACGTTGCTGATGAAGAATTGAACTTATCCATGTCAAGGTACATAGAAAACAAATCTTCTTCAACTTCATCCGAGAACGAAGGTCCTTCAAAGCCACCCACCACTCCAAGATCACTATCAAAGCTAATATCATCAGGAAGAGTGAGAATTTCAGAATGAGCTCGTCTGTGACCCAGATTCCTAGGCGGGTTATCGGGCATTCGGCTAACATCATGGCTAAAAGGACCCGAATCAGATGTCATTCCAAGACCACCAAATCGACCAGGGTCACTATTACCAGGTCCAATTGGGGACACTGTGGTTGACCCTGATGGCTCAGATTTTACACTAAAATTGTTTCCAGATGGTGGTAAATGAACCGAATGCCTCCCAGATGGAGGAAGCAAACTCCCACTAGAATTAGGGGACTTAATATCTTTCTCCATTTACAGAAATCCCCAAACAAAAAGTAACCCAATACTTGCCCCTTACTATGTTAAATACTTGCTTCCTGTTTGAATTGAAACCCTAATGCAAAACAAAAACAAGAAATCAATTGTAAGTGTTGTTTCCAACGAACCAATACCAGAAATGTTTGGGAAGTTCAGAACTACAAAATCTTGATGAATGCAAATGAATGATGATCATAAACGCCTAAAAACAAAGATCTGTTGAAAACATTTGCAAGAAGATTATATCTGAAAGAAAACACAAAATGAACGAATTCCCATTTGGAATTGGGATGAATTAACAAGTAAAAAACCGAAGGAAAAGGAAAAAATTCGTACTTTGAATGATGGCGTATGGTGTAGATCTCTCTGAGAATCAATTGGCAAGAGTGAATGAAGTCAAAAGGTTTTGGGCAATGGTGTAGTCACATGGAAGTCCAGTGGTCTAAAACGCGGAATATCGAAGGGAAAAAAGAAAAATAATACAAAAGTGATATGAATCGGTGTTTGGGATTTCTTATTTTATAGAAAAGTAACTTTTGGTTAATCCTATTAACTTTTTAAAAATAATTTATTAACATTTTAAAATCAGATTTTTATATTTTTTCTAAACATACTTATTAACTTATTAATTTTTCAAAAGTTAATAAGTCAAAAGTTAATAAAAAAATTGGTTTGCCAAACATAACCGAAAAATAGTAACTTTCAACATCACATTAGGTAGGTTAGGTTTTGAATAAAGTTTTACTAAACAAAATTAGAAATAAACACGTTCTTTTAAAAGTAATATAAAAAACTTTACATTGTAAAAAATGTTAAAATAGAACTTTCACTTGTGCATTTTAGACACCGTTATGACGGATTAGTTTAATACTAAGTTATATTAAAACGTATTTTAAAATAAAAATGTAGCAACCTTGATGTTGTATATCATATGAAGTTATTCAAATCAATAATTTGAACCATTTTGAAGCATTCAAGTACAAGTGGTTCGCAACCCATTGTATTTTTCTTTCCCTTATGTTTTCCCACCACTAGTAATAGTTAGTCTTAATTTATTCAATGTTTTTATAGTTTATTTTTAATATTTTTTTTGTTGTTCCCTTTGCTTAAAGATAGTAAATTAATATTCACTTTTTCTTAAATGTAGCACATAGGTGAGAGGAAATCATATATATAATAAATATTTGTAATGAAAGTGGTGGATATAATGTTTTGAAAATTTTAATTGTTATGTTTCTCAGTTTTGAATTCTCTATGTTATAGCTCAAATAAGGTATCTTCAGTGGTGTTTTTAGAGTCGGTTACAAACCTGGGGTGGTGTGACTATATCTTCGATCTAGGTAACTGTCGCCCTTCGTGCAAGTCTTGGTGATGTAGTTGTATCCAGGATGAATCGATGCATTCATCCTTTTTTTGAATTGATTGTTTGAGACGGTGTTGTTTAGGCTTGATTTACAACATTTGGTATAAGAGCCAGAGCAATCCATTTCGACTATTACTATACCTATATTTGCATCTCAAACAGATTTAAAAAGAAGGTTTCATTATCGCTTACAAATTAAGAACTATGGACCAACAAATTAAAAAGTTGCAGAAGCAAATAAAGCTTTTATAGGAGGAAACCATCGAATGGAAAATTAAGGAATTACAAAATCAAATAAAGCAAGTAAGCCTATCCTTGGGAATGACTGGGTCAACACGCAAGCCCATGTTCCCTTCTCTTGCCAAGCCTACTATACCTACAGTTTCCCACACCCCACCATCAAAAACACTATTTCAACATCATCAATGTTTTGTTGCTTCATGTCGTGACAATGAGCCCAAAGTGGAAGTCACGTTTGTTCAAGATGCAAGCCAGGTAAAGACCGTATGGAAGATGCAGGGTGTATAGTTGATCGTGATGGAAGGGATAGTGAAAATGAAACAGCTATGGTAAGTTATGATCATGAAGCACCATAATGATAAAGACGGAACTGGGGCTGATAAAGATTAGTGTTTCTTTGTGAAGCATGCTCTTTATGAGACTATCGTTTAGGATGTTAACCATCAACACAAAGCCAATTTTGGTACTCTCTTCGGATCAGAGGTACATGGGTTAAATACTAACACAGAGTTATTCCCAATTGAACTCAACAAAAAGAAATAACCTACACCCCTAGATCTGCATATGTTAGTAAGTGACATCCGGTAATTTTCCGTTTCCAAACTCCGTTAGTTCCGTTAGGTCTTGCATGCACGTGTCATGAGCACACACTAGTTGTCGTTGAACGTTGGTGATAATAATAATTAATAATGGTTATTAGATAATAACTTAATTAATAATGTTGATTATTAATTTGTGGTTATATGATTTATAGATTTTAAATATTATTTATGGATTTTGCCTTATAACGTGTCAACGTGTTATATTGGATTCGTGTGTTTTGTTGCTAGCTAAAAATAGATGATTATTATTGTTGAATAATAATATATGAGTTTTGTAGTTAGAAGTAATTAAAAAGTGTTTAAAAAGATTAGTTTTATAAAATTTAAACAAGGAGGGTTACTTTGTAATTAACACAAAACTAAAAGTTACCAAAAATTAAACCCTAAATTCCCCCTCCCATACCCCATTGCGGCCGAAGACCACACACACACACAATTCGATTTTTGGTGAAGAACATCAAGAAGTCATCGATTTTGATTGAGATTCAAGTGTTCAAGTTGTTATCAAGTGTTAATCATTATTTAAACACATCTAAAGGTAAGTATTTATCAAGATTTTCATAGTTTTGATTCATGTTGAACCCTAATTCAAAATTGGTAAAGAAAAGTTAAAATTGATGATTGTTTGATGATGATATGATGTTAGTTATATTATATGAATATTATTCTATGTATGTTATGCAAGAAATCCATGGTTTTGTCATCTAGTTCATATATTGCAAAAATTGGAAACTTTTCTTCGTAAGAATTCATGTTTTGATGATTAGTGTATGTTGAATGAGTTGTTATGATTGCTATGGACTAAATTAGGGATGTTATTGATGAATTTGGGATTGAAATTGATGAATACATAGATTTTAGATGTCACTTTCCCAAAGGGGAAACTTTATTTATTTGAAACATGTGATTTTGTGATTTGATCATGATTAGGATGTTAGGAGCATGTTAGAGTGATCATGAATGATGTCTAATGTGCTAGATTATGTTAATTGGGTCATATGGTTAGTTGTTGAATCTATGGGAAAATATAGGTGTTCTTGAAAAATATGCAAGTATGGTAGTATGCACAAGTTTATGGGTTGTGATGCAATATAGTAATTGGATATCATTATGTTGGATATTGGCTTGAATGAATTTCATTTGAGTATGTGATGATGGGTATCATACACGCATGCGAATCTGAGGCCCCTACTTTATGGGATTGACAGGGTTTAGGGTGTGTAGTCGTGAGTGGCTTCACATGGCACGTAGTGAGTGACTAAACCCAATGTATATTGTAGAGGAATCTAATTGTGAACCTGTTTTGTATGATGAATTGGTTTACATGCATTGTATGATAACCTAAGTTAGCATGAAAAGCATGATAAGACTTAAGTGTTGCAATGTGGCTTATGGGGATAACTTGTATAGTAGTCTGTGATGGTATGATGATTTATGAATTGCTATACTTGGTCAAACAAGAACCTAACTTGACATGTTACCAACGGGATAAACGGGTCAACTAGGTCTAATGAGTCTTGCTTTTCCAAAACCTTGGGTCAACGTGTTTATTGAGCACTTAGGGTTGTTAAGCTTTCTGTGTACACGTACTTATGTACTTGCGTGTTCTAGGTAACCTTTGAAGGGTTGTCTTTCCACTCATCGTTAACTTTTGTTATCGTTCGTTTGCGCATCAGGTGAGTTCAATGCCCCACTTTTATTTACTCTCTTTTGGGGGAGAAAGCATACTCTATTTTAAAACGCTTTACTATTATAACATGTGCTTAGTAAGACATAGTGTGATATACCATTGAAAGCCCTCACACTTTTGGATCGTTAATTAAGGAATCTAGCGGGAAATCTTGGGTAGTACTACTGGGTCTGACAAGCCCCAACCATACGACTAGAGGTCAAGCGGGTGCAATATTGTCCTAAATGACTAACAGCGTCACGACTTGGTATGTCGTGGCGGGAGGCAAATAGACAAACATAGTTAGCTTCGATCGCTAAATCACTATTGTTTATTACTAATGAAATTAGACTAGCTATCTATTTCAATGCACTTGTTTATATTTTACTAACACTACTGTTTATGATAATATCAAACTCGTGAACTCACCAACCGTCGTGTTGACACTTTATGTAAGGCCCCGTACCCGGGATGCTTACAGTTGGTCATTCATAGCATCGTTCATTATTAAGACCCATTTAAAATATATAAACATAAGAAAATATTACAGTTGAAGAATTATCAAAACCATTTCATACGTTTATAGTTACTTTTGCCAAATAATACATCGTTGAGTAAAATCACAAAAGAGTACTTAGTTGTATTACAAAATAACAACATTCTTCTTGCATGAGATGGATCCCTGTCTTTGCTTGCCAAGTAGCTTCAACTCTGTGCCACCCTCAGCAACCACATTATCTGCCAACTAAAAATGCATATAAAAAGTCAACGTTGCTGAGTGAGTTCAAGTTTAATAATATAGAAAATATACTTTTGTAAACTTCACTTGGTGATCATTCATCATCATACATAATCAACCATTAAGATATTCTTTATCTTTCTTTCTTTCATTATCTTTCACTTTCATTGTCTAGGTTTGCGCAACGCAAGAGCCTATATGGTTGGTTGGCAACAAATGCCGAACCCCTGTCAGCAAACTATTTTTTGGTAGCCAACCTATTCGACAGTTGACCCACACTGCTAGGCATGAAGCCTGCTCATGAGTACAGGTCCCATTAGTTTGGTCAATCCCCAGGATTAGACCCCAGATGTGCATTCTGAATCAGTCACACATCAGTTGAGCTAACGACAGCAAGGTCGTGCACCTCATTCCATTGTGCTTACAAGGCTTTCCATTGTTTATAAGGGCCCGGGGGTAACATTCATTAAGTTCCACTGTCTTCTTTTATTTCTTTGTGTCCACTTGGTTAGGAATAATACTTTTAAAATATTCACTGCCTTATAATCATATAACATGAAGCATAATAAATATTATCCATAACAACATGCCATAAGATAAGAATCAAACACTAAAAACATTAAACAAGCATAATCTTTCCTTATTCATCGATACTTAACACTTAGATTCTATTCCCAAAAGTTCAGAATAATTCTAAGTGTTCACAGCGCATGAGTAGCATATACAGCGGATGGCTTAAAGTACTAAGTATCCACAGCGGACAACCTAAGTCTACAGCGGACAGCCAAGGTCCACAGCGGACAGCCAAAGTCCACAGCGGATGAGTAAAACACCAAGTGTGTTCATAGCAGATGAACATAGTCCAATGCGGATGGGCATAGTCCAATGCAGATGAATAACATCCATAGCGGATAACTAAAAAGTGTACAGCGGATGAATAAAGTCCACAGCGGACGTACAAGTCCATAGCGGATGACAAATCTTTCTAAGTGTTCTCAGAAGATATTGTCCACAGCGGATGACCAACATCCACAGCGGACACACAGTCATACTATAGTGTCCACACTGTCATACTAAGTTACCTGGGGTAAGCACAAGGGTCCTGTCAATCTCAAAGATTGACCCCGCATGCATCCTCATGGGGTAGCTAACCCACACGCAGTTGAGCTGACAACCAATGGCTGTGAACCTCCTTTCATTTTGCTTGCAAGACTTTTTGTTCGTTTGTTATATTCCATTTTTCATTATCATTAATCTTTCCGGTTATTTATGATAATACTTTATGCATACGAGTATAAACACACCACGTAAAGCCACACAATAATACGTAATATGGAACACAAGAACAAGCCATAAACATGCATGGAATAAACAAATACAACCATCAAATCAATCCAGGGTCAAACCCTAAAATTTCTATTTTCCCAAAATTTCAGAAATTTTTCTAAGTGTTCTAGGCGCATGAACACTATATGGGCGCATGGGCCAACACTTAGGTTCCTGGGAACCAATCCTGGGTGCATGAGGTACTGTTCAGGCGTATGACTAACACTTAGGTGCCTAGAAATTTTTCTGGGTGCATGACTACTATTTGGGCGCATGAGCTTGGCACTTATAATATTTGGCAAAAACGTCTTAGGCGCATGGATACTATTTGGGCACATGAACTACACTTGGGTTTTCTAAATCAAATTTTCAGGCATATGAATACTATTTGGGCGCATGGCCAACGGTTATGCATATTTCTAAATCATTTTATAGACCCAATCTGCATTCTAGCATGTTTACAACTTAAATCTAGCATTCTAAACATGAAAAACAACCTTACAACCATAAAACATAAACATTCAATCATACATACATACGGGTTCATACATAAACCATTAAAAACATTTTAACATGCATTTTTCAGCCACAAAAAGTTTAAAAAACACAAAACCGGGGATCTAGAACTCACCAATTGCAGCCTTCAAGTAAAACTCCACCGAACTTGAGGGTTCAAAGAGTTCAAACACCTAAAACACAACAAAACACACACAACCGAGCACCGAGAACACATAAATATAGTTTCTAAGGTCGAAAACCCAACAAAACCAAACCAAAAACACAAAGAAACACTTACCAAGAGCAAAACACAGCTTTAACTTCCTTGAAACCGAGAGAAAACTCTGCTCTTCTTTCTTCTTCTTGTCCAGCCGAAAGCAAATGATGTAAAAGGCAGATGCATGGGCGACCATACCCATTTATACATAAAATAATAGTGTTTTGTACTTTTTACACTTTGGCCCACTTCACTTGAGCTTCTTTTCCTTTCTTTCAAGATACTTTTCTTTTTATTTAAATTTTCGGGTGTTACAAGTTATATGAGTTTACCGCGTGAATTCAATGTATATGTCATCATTATAATTGCGCTGGTGAAATTGAATTCATTAATGGTTTTGATCTTTCGAACTCCATTGAAAATTTTATAAGCATATGAAGAGTTCATACCCTTGTGTCTTTGCGTTATTTTCATCTACATTTTTGCGTGATTATTTAACAACATTAGTGGTAATATTTTATAAATTGCGTGTTTTTCATATGAGCTTTGCGTTATTATGTAGTTTTTTGAATTGTGTAATATATATTTAACATTTTTATATTTTTATAAGCATACTATCACATCAATTTATACGATTTGAAAGTAAGCAAGTTTACAAGTAATCATTTTATACAAGTTGAGAGGCAAGGGTAATTGTTTTATTTTTTAGATTTTCCTTTTTAGATGTCATCATCATAATCAAGCAAGTGAAGTTGAATTAATTAATGGTTTTGATCTTTCAAAATTCATTGAAATTGATATAAGCATACAAAGAGTTCATACACTTGTGTCTTTGTGACTGGGTTAGAACCAACAAGGATCGAATATATTGAATTATCAATGCATAATTGTAGCAGAATCACATTCAACACAGATTAAACATATGAAAATACTCATAAAGTTCTTGTATATTGATAAGCAATTGATCAAAATATAGTAGGTTTGTTAATGGGTGCAAGGTTACAAAATAGAAAGAAACTATTCTATTTATAGGTCTTATACATAACATGTACATTTGACTAAATTACTCTGACAATATTACATCAGATAGACTAAGTCTAAAGTATAATACTTTATAAGCATTTCTTTCTGCTAACCCACATTTGTTTTGGTTCATCTGCATTAACAAATACAAATGACCATTTTCTTGTTCGCATTTTTTTCTTCATAAGTTTTTGTTTTGTACATCCGCATTAGTCATATGTGGATGACCAAATACTCAACCACATTTGTTGTGTCATCTTCATATGCTAATTGCGGATGACCACCACTTGTCTTCTGCTCTATCCGCATTACTTTATCCACAGCCGCATTTCTTCTTCAAGACTTGTAAATTATTTCCAAATAGAACAATTGTCCAATCACCACTTGAACTGGCATGCATGATCCTTTCAGGGTCTATCAATACCCCCTAAGGATTATGCAGGCAATATACTTCAAGGGTTTGTAGGTGATGGATGTTGTGAAGATTCTATTAGATCTTCTACTGTTATTGGTGCTTGTGTTTGAGTTGATGTAGGTTGGTGCTGGTGTTGGTGCTGGTGCTTCTTTAGGATCTATTGGGTACCGAGTCATAGATGGGTCAAGGATTGCTTTGATCATGGTTGCAAATTCTTATCCAGCTGTTATCAAGAACATGGATCATTATATGCTTTATCCGTTGAATAGTTGTAACACCCGAAAATTTATAAAAAGGGGAAAGATAACATTTTTTCAAAAGTAAAGGGGGTTAAAGGGTGCAAGTGGCAAACTTGAAACTAGTGGGCTCAAAAAGCAGGGGATGGCTGCCCGCACCCCTATTTCCACACATCTGATTTTGGCTGCAAGAAGAGAGAGAGAAGCTCTCAACCAGTTTTAGTGAGAGAAAGTGGAAGAAAATCTTCAAAAGGTAAGATTTCAAGGTGATCTTCTCGGTTTCTACTGGGTTTGAGTTTCTGGACCGAGATTCTGGTGTTTAGTGCTCATTTTTGTGGGTTTTAGGTGCTGGAACTTCAAGTGGGCTCTCGGGTTTGAAGTGTTCTACTCGAAAGTTGTTGAGGTGAATTCAAGATCCCCTCATTTACTGAATTTCTAAGTGTTGGAGCTATTATGCATACTGGACAGAAGATTTTCTAAACCAAACTATGATCTTTTATGAAATGTACGACTGTTACGAGGATTATGTTTTTAACTGATTTCTATGTTGTTGTGTGATTGTTAGTGAGGTTTTAAGAGTGTTAACTGGTAGATCTATGCTAAGGGTATGTTTAGAAGTGATGTATGGGGCTAGAATTGCATGATTTGCATTGCAAGAGCTGAACTAGTTGTCCGCTATGGACACTAGAGTGTCCGCTGTTGACACTTGGCCATTTTATCTGTCCGCTATGGATCTCATATATCCGCTGTGGACACTTGGGAAGGTTGTCCAGGTCGTCTGTTGTGGACACCCACTGTCCGCTGTGGACACTTGGACATTATTAATGTGTCCGCTGTGGACACTTTGGCATTTGGGCTGTCCGCCGTAGACTTTGCATGTCCGATGTGGACCCTTGGGGAGATTTTATGTCATCCACTGTGAATATTAAACTATCCGCTGTGGACCTTGCATGTCCGCTGTGGACACTTGGAAGATTTTATGGCTATCCGCTGTGGACTTTGGCTATCCGCTGTGGATACTTGGAATATTTTAAGTTGTCTGCTGTATGCCTTGTCATGCACTGTGAACACTTAGGATTTTCTGAATTTTGGGTTGTAGAGCTTAAGTGTTAAGAAATGATGTTTTATGGTGGCTTATGCTTGTTTGTGATGTGTATGCTTTGTGTGCTATTATGATGATGATGTTATTCCATATTATGTATATGATGTGACTTTACATGGTATGTTATACCTATGTATGTAAGAGTCTTCACCCATTCTGTTTCCTAGGCTTCTAAAGTGTCTAGTGAACATATAATGAATATATGTTTCATTTATTAGCCGTACTTCATAGCCACTAAATAGTCTGATATTTGGGTAGTTTTTGCCTTTCGATCTCCTTTATATGACCAACTCATAAGTGTCTTCATCATACCTTACATTTGAGATTGCATATAGGAATGATTCCAAATACTCTCTTTCTCTTTAACTCTTCTGTTGGATTTACTTTTCCTTTTAGAATAACCAACTCTTCTATGCTCTTCTTCTTCTTCTTCTTATTAGTAAAAGGGTTTATGAAGTATCTATCACTTCTTAAACATATATCTTTGATTGCTTTAAAATTGTTAGTCCTTTTAAACATTTTCATAGTCTTCTCAAAATGATAACCCCTTGCCATTGCTACATGATTGATCAACTTTAAGTCTGCCAGCTCTTTAAGATTATGAATCTTCAATGAGTTAACCCAATCATGGTATTCTACAAAAAATTGGACTAACCCAGAGATCTTCTTCACTATGAACATGTTTCGGTTAAAGTCATACTTTCAAGAAATAATCTTGACATCTGTTTTACCTTTGGGAGCAGACACACCTTGCAACATCTTTAAATTGGCCAATCTTCCATTTGTAGTTAAGAAGGCTGTTTGAACCAATCAGGATTTTTGCTCAGTAAGGATGCCAATATGTCTTGATTAACTTTGGTGAATTGAACTTATGGAAGCAGATGTTCTGGATCTGGGTTGTTTGAGGATCACTTCTTCCACAACAGCTTTCATCTTGTCTTTCATCTCTTTTATTTAGAATGGCAGCCGAAGAAAGTTGGTCTTCCATTGGACCCAACTTTCTCTTGGAGAATCTAATTCTAGCAAGATATTCCTTTATTTCTATATCAGTCATGGTATAGGGACCAGGAAATGGATATTGGAGTGATGGTGGGCCGATGGAAGGCTATATAGTAGTAGATGAACTGTGTCTTTCTTCTTTTCTCCTGTCAACTTCTTCTCATACTCTGTCTCTACTATAGGATACAAGAGCTTCTCAACCTTCATAACCTCCTATGTCATAGTCTCATAGTTCATGTTAAAGATCATGTCAGCATCATATCCCTGATTGATTAGGAACATGGCTTCAATCATGAGATCATCTGTTTGAGCTTTCTCTACTATACTTTCTTTCCTTTAAGGACTCTTAGTTAATTATGGTTCATCATAAAGGCTTTCATCTAGAATATGTCCTCCTCCTTCTATCTCTCCCTTCTCAAGATCTAATTGCTCTGTTTTTTCATGATCTAATTGCCTTTTGTGATGCCAATTGCTCTGTTTTTTTATGATGTTCCTCAACAAACTGAGCAAAGCATCAAGGCTTCTCTTGTCCCCTTTCTTCATCTTTTTTGGAGTTTCACCTCCTCTTCAACTATTGGTCTTTTTCCTTTGACTTTTTTTTACCAAGTGCTTCATCTTCCTAGAATATGTCTGAAGTTTAGATGAACCAAAAGTAGTAGGTCTAGAGATAGCAACTAGTGTCTCAGCTTTGTCTTTTTGATCCTTTCATTTTGCTCCTCTGAAAGAGTTACAATAGCAGCTAACTAAAGAGAACATTTCCCTCAAATACTATAGGGTTTTGAGGAATCAAGACACATTGCTCGATAGGAGAACTTGATTCTTTGATTATCACCATGATATCTTTATCTATAATGAATTCTCCAGAAGAATAAGCATCTAACTCCTCAATCAGAGTACTCATGACAACCTCTTCATCATATTGACTAGAAGTAGGTGTTGAGTATGGAATCATTGCTAGAATACTCTCTTCGGTAGTTCTTTCTAAGGTGCTAGGCTTCTTATTTTGACCTTCCTTTGGTTCAAACTACTTCTACCTCTTTGGAGATCTTTCATCACCTCCATCATCATCACTATCATCATTTGAATCAAATATGTCATCAAACTCACCTTTTTCATCCTTGTTCTCTTTCTCACCGTTTTCATCATCATCTTTACTTTTATCCTCCTTTATCAAACTCTCTTCTATTTGACTGATTATCTGAGTTAGGTCTACCACCTTCTTCTCTAACTCCTCGATTGTGTCCACTCATCTCTTCCTTTACTTTGTCAATAGTGGACTCTAAGTCTTTGATCTGTTTATCTTTCGTGATCAGGTCCTCTGTTCTATCTTCTAACATCTTATCTTTTCTATCCATTATCTTCTCCATCCTTCTTAACTTTATTTGAAGTTTAGATATAAGCTCATCTCTTTCAGACCTACTAGAAGGTTCAATTTGAGCCTTTGCAATTGATTACAATGATCCTTCAAAAGGAATGTACTTTAAAGTTTGTTGTCTAGCTGGAATCTATTGTTGTGTAGGAAGTTCCTCTCATCAGAAGATAATTTAGAACTATCAAAAGAACTAGTAGATTCACTAGTGCTTTTGGATGCAGCAGTAACCTCAGGTGACATATGTAATGGTGATACATGAGTTGAATGTATTGGGGATGCATGTAACGGTGATGGAATTGGAGATGGCACTTGATCAGGAGAGGCAATGTAAGGATCACAACATACATCAGCTTGTGGTGATATTGCTTCATGATCCTCTGCTTAGGCTTCTTCTTCTTCTTCTTTTACTATAGGTAGACAGAAAGCAACATCTTGTTGAATCTCAGGTATTTTGTAAGGCCCCGTTCCCGAGAAACCCCATAATTGGTCATTCATATCACTTCACACATTTAAAATACATTGGAGTAAGAAATCATGGCAGTGGAATAGTTAAACAAAAACCATTTCATGCATTAATAATAATTTTTGCCAAGAAATACATCGTTGTTACTAGTTTCAAAAAGAACATTTGGTTGTATTACAAGACAAAAATATCATTTCTGCATAACATGGATGCCAGTCCTTATTTTCCAAGTATCTTTAACCTCGTGCCATCCCCAACAACATCATTACCTGACAACATATATGCATATAAAAAGTCAGCGTTGCTGAGTGAGTTCAGGTTTTGATAATATAGAAAATATACATTTTGCAAGCTTCACTTGGTGATCATTCTTCATTATACATAATCGTTCATTAGGAAATTCATTATCTTTCTCTTTTATTAATTAGGATTGTACAAAGCAAGAGCCTACATTGTTGGTTGGCAACAGATGCCGAACCCCTGTCAGTACACGTTTATCATGGTAGCTAACCCCTGACAGTTGACCTACACTGCTAGGCACGAAGCCTGCTCATGAATACGGGTCCCATTCATTCATTGGTCAATCACAAGGATTAGACCCCAGATGTGCATCCTTTGGGCTGAAATAGCCGCACATTAGTTGAGCAAACGACACCCTGGGTTGTGAACCTCCATTCATTTTTCTTGCAAGGCTTTCCATTCATCATATGGGCCTAGGGGTAACATTCATTAAGTTCCACTGTCTTTCTTTTATTCCTTTGTGACCACTTGTTTATGAATAATACTTTTAAGGTATTCGGTCATTAGAATCACATAATATGAAATATTAATTATTCATAACAGCAACCCATAAGCAAATAAAGCATTAGAAACATTAAACAAACGTAAACTCCCATTAAAACATAAGTACCAGTCACTTAATTTCTATTCCCAAAATTTTAGAATGAATCCAAGTGTTCACAGCGCATGAAATAGGTATACAGCTGATGACTTAAACGTTAAGTGTCCACAGCGGACAGCCAAGGTCCACTGCGGATGACCAAAGTCTGTAGCAGATGAACTAAACACCTAAGTGTCAACAGCGTACAGTCAATGTCCATAGCGGATGACTAAGGAATACTAAGGCATTACAGCGGATTCACAGCGGATGAGTTAAGCACTTAAGTGTCCACAACGGACGTGCATGAATACCTTAAGTGTCCACATCGGACAAACAATGTCCACAACAAACGGTATAGATCACAAGTGACCACAGCGGACACTTAGTGTCCACAGCGGAAGGCATGAATAATCTTCCGAACTATCCACAACTAACATTCAAAGCCCACAGTGGACAGTCACCCAAATACTTATGTTCTGCTTATGTAAATTCTAGTTCCATACAACACTTCTAAACATATACTTAGCATAGATCTATTAGATTCACACCTGAAACATACAAACAACTACACAACATCATAGAAATCTTTTAAAAACAATCATCTTTTGTAAACAGTCATAGTTTCATGGAAAAACATAGTTGGTAAAGAAACATTCTTTTTAGTACACGTATCAGCCCCAAACAAGTAGAAAACAAGTAAAAGAGGGATCTAGAACTCACCTTAAACAAACTTCAAGCCAAACACAACAAACCCGAGAGCAAACTTAGAGTTCTAACACCTAAACACACGTAAAGAAGCAACTAAACACATAGAAATCGAACCTGAAGCTTGAACCCGACTGAAACCGAGAAGAAAACACCATAAAATCTCACCTTTGAGGATTTCTTCTACTTTCTCACTCTAGAACCGGTGGAAGTCTTTTTCTCTCTCTCTCTAGCCGAAGGTTGAGTGCATGGGAGAGAGGGTATGGGTGGCCATTTCTTCTTTTGAACCCATTATGGGCTGGTTTGGCTCTTGCACACTTTTAACCCTTGCTTTTTGAAATAAAATCCTGTTTGTTCCTTATTTCTTTTCTTTTCGTTTTCTGAAATTTCCGGGTGTTGCATATTTCTTCTTGAGCCGCTTCTTAAGTCTGTTCCTCTGCCCCTTCCGCTTCTTCTTCTCCTACTTTATCACCACCCTGTCTTATAGGTTCCAACATTTAAAGTGGAAAAGGAAAGAATGTTCCCCTGTAATAACTCCTAGGGTCTCTTTTCTTGATATTCTTATATAATTTGGAATTATAGTTAGACAAATTCATCCCAAGTCCAACAACAACTATATCAGGGAAAGCATCCTTATTCAGGCACTGAAGAAACCTTGGGTGCATCAAAAACATCTACCTTCTCTTTTCAGCCACATTAGATGATAAGCTATCAAACATATAAACATACATATAGAAAGGTCTGTTCGTGCATAAGGCACATATAACTAAGGATGTGGTGATGATAATATTATTCCACCTAGTCTTTCTCTTGGAAAAATAGTGCTAATAGATGTGAATCAAGAATCTCCACTATAAATCCACTTGCCCTTTCACTATATGCTTGCCTTCAAACCCACCTTCATAACCTATGTTAGCAAAGAAGGTTAGTATCTCATCTTCATCAAGATTATGAGGCTGTCCATCATCATCACAAAACTGTAGACACTGTCTCATAGTTTGTTAAGTGATAACAAGCTCATGTTGGTCATCTATCCTTCCTGATATCTTAGGGACATCATCAACCATAACAACTTCTATTGACCCCTAGAATGATTTGATAAAGCTTTCAATAATGAATGGTCTTATTATGATGGCATGTTTAAACCTATTCTTGTTGTCTAGATAAATTTGATCATGTCTCTTAGATCAGCACGTTGGACCCTGAAAGGATCATGCATGCCAATTCAAGTGGTGACTGGTAAGTTGTTCTGGTTGGAATTATTTCAAGTGTTGAAGTGATTGAAGCTGATGAAGATGAAATACGGATGAAGAATTTGTCTTTGTGTTGTACATTCGCATAAGTCAAATGAAAATGACTTAGACAAATGCGGATAAGCATTTGTCCATCTGCATATGACTAATGCGGATGTGAATCACAAATGCTAATTTCAATAACAAGAAGAAATGCGGCCAAGGTTTGGTCATCCGCATTTGTCATTAAGGATGAAACAAACAAATGCTAATAAAGAAAATTAGAAATACTTATATAGTTATGTACTTTTATACTTAGATTATTTGATGTATTTTGTCAGGGTAGTTTAGAAAATTGTATAGGTTATGTATAAGACCTTTAAATAGAATAATTTGTTGCAAATTTTGTAACCCTTGCAACCAAATACAACCCTACTGTATTTTTGATGGCTATCAATATAAAAGTAATTTTGAGTATCTTCATTGTGTTTGATCTGCACTTGTTGTAATTCCATTACAATTATGCATTGAATTCAATCTAGTAGATTTGATCCTATTGATTCTAACCCATTCATATCAAGAATCCAATCATTTACCAATACAAATATTGATCAACGGCTTCACTAGAGACATCTAGAGATAATGTAGGATGAGAAGACATATGAGTTGGAGCTATCTTGGATTCGACATATAAGTTGGAGCTATCTTGGATTCTTGTTACTTGTATTTCTCTAGAATATTTTGAACATATTTTTCTTGATGGATCAAAATATCAACTCTGTCTTATTTAACTTAGATACCCAAGAAAAATGAAATTTCTCCAAGAAAACTTATTTAAGATTTATTCTTTATCATAACCTTAAAATCCTTGCATAAGTCATCCTTAGTTAAACCAAAAATGATATCATCAAAATAGATTTAGAAAGAATTAGATCATCACCTGTTTTCCTTATCAATAAAGTTTGATCAATAGCTCCTTGAGAATATCCATTTGAAAGCAAATGTTCTGTAAGAGTGGCATACTAAACACGAGGTGCTTGATGTAAATCATAAAGAGCCTTGTCCAACTTATAAACATATTTTAGATGATCAGGATCTTTAAAAGTAGGTGGTTGATCGACATAGATTTCTTCCTTCATTTCACTATACAAGAAAATAGTTTTAACATCCATTTGGTAGACCTTGAAGTTAATGTAAGAATCATAAGCAAGAAAAATGCGAATCACTTTAAGTCTAGCCACAGAGCATAAACTTCTTCATAATCTAGGCCCCCAACTTGATAGAATACTTGTACAACAAGACGTGCCTTATTGCGAACAATAATACCTTTTTCATCTGTCTTAATGCGAAATATCCACTTTGTCCCAATTGGTAACTTATCTTTGGGTAGTTCAGTTAGATGCCATACATTTATGTTTTTGAATTGCATTAAGTCATCCTGCATTGTTTCTATCCAACTGTTCACCTTCAAGGCCTGTCAACATTATTTGGCACAATCTGAGAGATGATGCAAGTATACAAACATATGTTAATTGCACCTGATTGACTTCTAGTGTCTACACCATTAGTCAATGGACCAATTAAAGCATCGATGGGATGATTTTTGTGAGTTCTTAACTGTGTAATCTCTTATTTAGAAACAACTTCATCTTGGTTATAAATATGCCCAATAGGTCTTCAACATCATTACTTCTTTTAGGTTGATAAACAATTGTTTCTTCTTGATGTTCATCTGAAGTTGGTGCTTCTGATGAAAAAGATTCAAATTGAAATTCTTCTGATGGTACTAGAATTAGCTCAATAAGAAAATCTTATATAGAAGATGCAGATGTTTCAGAAGATTGAAGAACAACCATGATGATAGGTACTTGTTCAGAGTGAATTACAGGATCAGATACATATGATTGAGCATGATCTTGAACTGGAACATGTTCTACATTTTGGAATAGAATCATGAAAAGTTATGGAATTATTAGAAAAAATCTTTTTTGAAGAGACCATAGTCGAATGAATTTAAGGACATTCTTCTATTTCAGAAAGAACATTGTCCAAATTGGATTACAATAAACTAGCACCTGCAGATATATGAGAAAAACAATGAAAATTGCCAAACAATGAGTCATAATCATACACCCAAGCGGGAGCTAATCCTGCATATTTTTTGTTCACTACATTCCAATCAATATTAAATGACTCAATAATTTGTTTTGTTCATTTGTTATAAACCTGATATATCAGTTTGTTAGCCGAATAACCAACAAAATAAAAATCATCTACCTTTTCATCAAATTTGGATTTCAAATAAGTTGTGTGTAACAACATACAACAACAACTAAAAGGCTTTGAAATATTTAACTTTAGGTTTATGTTTAAAGAATATTTCATAAGTAGTCATTTTTTGTTGTTTATTAATTAGCACATGATTTTTAAAGATAACAAGTAGTGTTGACTGTTTCTGTCCAAAAGAATAAAGGTAATTTTGTAGCAGATAATATTGTTTTAGTAGCTTCAATAAGAGTTTTGTTTCTTCTTTCAGCAACTTAATTTTTTTATGGAGTGCCTACTGCATTGTACTATCTTACTATCCCTTTCACAAAAATCATTTAGCACACAATTTCAAAATTTAATTCCATTATCAACCCAAATCCAGTTTATCTTCTTGTTAGATTGATTTTTCATAAGATTCATAAATTTTATTAGCAAGTGAGGAGTTTCATCATTTGATGCTAAAAAAAGCCCAAATGAATCTAAAAAAGTTATAAGTAATAACAAAACAGTATGATCGTCATCCTAGACTTAAAACACTTAGTGGACCAATAAGATCCATGTGTAAAAGTTGTAAGACTGGGTCAATTGAGTTGAGTGCAATGGGTTTATGAGGAAATTTGTGTTGTTTACCCTTGAAACATGACACACATGTTCAACATGTTGAAATTTTTATAGTTAACCAACAGCGTGATTCCCTCTAACCAATTTATTAATGGTTTTGAGGTTGACATGTCCTAACCGACGATGCCACAACATTGAATCACTCTCTGAAGCTTTGGATAGGAAGCATGAAGTTGTTATCAAAGTATTTGAACTATGCATATCAAGTAGATATGTATGATTATCTCTAGGAGTTTTTAGTAAGATCCATTCGTCAGGTATGACAAAACCACGTTTAATGATCAAACATTCTTTTGCTGTAAAATGTGTTGAATAGTTTTTATCATAGATTTGAGAAAAACTTAGCAAATTGTGTTTGAGTTTTTTTAACATAGCTTAAATCTTCAAAACTCATTACTCTATTTGTAACAGTTCATTTCTTTGTGATCGTTCCTCCTTTATCACTAGCAAATATAACATAACCACCATCGTAAGATTGAATATTTTGCAATGGTAATATGTTTCCCATCATATGCCTAGAACAACCGCTATCAATGTGCCATAAGCTATCGATAGTCCTTTGTTGTTCCTGCATAAAGCTATTTATCAATATATTTAGGAACCTAAGCCAAAGTAGACTTGGGTGAGTTGTTTTCATCCATGTGTGTAATGGATTTTAAAATCATATCACATTTGTCATTAAACAAATTATCTTTTGTCGTATCAAAAGTTCTTTTTGTACTTTAACTTTCCATTCCTAAACAAGTTTTGTAAATTGTTTCACATGCTCTTTGGATTATACTATGTTAACTATTGATTTTGATTTGATTGCATCATCATTTTCCACCTTGTCAACAATGTTTGTTTTCCTGATTTTCTTATTATTTTCAAAACTAGGTTTTCTAACATATATTTTCTTTTGGAATAGATTGTAGTTAACATTATCTTTTGAAAAGGATTGTTTCCTAATATGTGAAATAGAATTATGAAATCATTGTTGACTTAGAGATATATGTTGATTAATATAGTTTCTGGCCATGTGATTTGGTTTTCCACATATGAAACATCTTTTATGCTGAACCCAATGATGAGATATATGATCAGATATAATTTTTGTGATCAATTCGATTGACTCATTCTCATTTTTCTCTCAAACTGTTTATGACAATCACCAAAGTTATCATAGACTTTGGCTTTAATATATCTTTAGCCATATGATTTTTTAACATTCTCTTTGAATTCGTTTTGAACTTTTACTTGTCTAACTTGATATGTGATTTGAAAACCGACTCTTATTCTTTGATCCTAGATCTTTAGTTGAGGACACATGATCTTTATCTTTCACTCCCTGTGGGATAGATGCTGGAAATAGACTAGTCTTTGTGCACATAAGCTAGAAACATCTTGTTTTGTAGAGTTAGTATTAAAAGAAAGTCTATCTTTAGAGAATTGAGTGTTCAAATCTTTAAAAATATGTTCTTCCTTGGCTATTGTACGCTTATAAACAAATCCATTCTTGAAATCTCATTTCAAGTTAGATGTTGTTCGTGTCAACTTTTTAGGTTTTATCTTATTGTTACTATGCAGAATTTTTGCTTTTAATTTCTCAAATTTAGTCAAAGGGTTTGAACATCACTTTTGCTAAAAAAGACAATGCTTTTCATTCAAACTCAATGATGGTTTACAATCAGATTCATTTGCAATACATTTCTTATTATTATTTTCCTCAAAAACTATATCATCATCAATTTCCCAATCTTCCATTATCCCTTCTTTTTTCAATTTTTTTGTATAAACATTAGCATTATTAAATTTCATTTTATTTTTTGTGAGAGGATCAACAGTCAAATATGTGTGAATCAAATGTTTTATGTCATTTTGTGGTTAAAATTCCAGACCATAACTCAAAGTGATATTGGATCAAGGCATGCAAGTATAATCATGATTAATGGGAGGTGTTGTTTTAAAAAAGCCAACACCATACTCACCACCATTAATCTTTTGTGTCATTTGAGATTTAATAATTTCTTTAACTATTGTTGATAAAGTTTAAATTTTTCAACAGTAAGCTTAGCTATAGCAAGTTCAATGTTATGTCTGTTGATTTCCAATGCGAGGTCATCATTCCTTTTAGATAAATCATTTTTAGCCCATTCTTTATCATGTAGATTAAGTTGTAATTGATAGATAGTTTTATTAAGACCTTCTAATATTTCCTTATAAATACTATCATCAAATTATATTTTCTTTCTTTATATTTAAGTTTTTCAACTTCTAAAATCAAGTTTTCATTATGAGCTCAATATCTTTAAACTTTCTCAACCTAGTTAATGGTACACAAATCATTATATATCTTAGTGTTTGTTTTGGATGCTTCAGCAACATCTGAGACTTCTTGGACCATAAAAGCCTTCAACACAGTCTTTTCTTTTACCAATTGTTCCTTTGATTGTGCTAGAGTAATCTTAATATGTCACACCCCCGCTTAAAGCGGAAACACGAGGATGTAACGGACGGGATCGTCATAACACATTGTTAGTTAATAGAGATGCATTAAATGATGAAAAGTCAACGTGTCATGACGTCACCAGACACAAATGGAGACTTGTGCTGTGGCTAGTCAATTCCACGTCAAACATAGCCAAAGAATCAAAGAATTGTAAGTCCCACAACCCGGGAGCAAGTTCACAAAACATGAATAACAAAGAAAATCCAATGTAATTGTCAGAGACATCCAATATGTTTAAAATGCAATCCTAAGTTCGTCGCTAAAGCAGCATCCCTAGCTATCTTCAATAATTGTTACCTGAAAAGATATGCTCAAAAAGGTCAACATAATGTTGGTGAGTTCGCAGGTTTAAGTAGTAAACATAATTGATGCTGTGTAATAGTTTTGTAGGACATAGTGTAAACAGTTATAAACAAGTAATATCACATGTAAACATGAGCATCATAACTAAACCTACGACGTACACACAGATCTAGTCGGAACATATTCACCCGACGGCCCGTTCCTGGCCACTGTCAGTCCCAACTAGTATACCAACAAACAAGGGTGGGGTGTCAGCCCAATAGTACTATCAATACCTATCCGTCGGTTCCAATACAGGAATTAAATAGTTGTGAATAAAGAACCACACAGCAAACTCATGCATGTACCAGATATAAACTTACAAAATAGTAAACACAATAGTCCAAAGAATAAATGAGTTCACAGCATAAAAAGGGTGAGCATACTTTTCCCCCAAGTTTGTAAACAATTGAAATGAAAACAAGGCCGCGAAACTCACCTTGAATGTGATGTAATAAAATGAACAAAGACTTCAAAGAATAAGGGCAAAGCACGATCAGACACCTATTGTTAATTGTAATTAAGTCTTAAAATGCGTTCAACGAGAGTATTTGCATTCGGTCGGTTCGGGTCGGATTGGGATTCGATGCGCGATACACACACAAATAGATATATATATACAACGCACACCTTATAATATTAATATTAATAATAATGATAGTAATCTTAATAAAGACATTAATTTTACAATTAATCAAATAAAACGATAGTTATAATATTAATAATGATAATAATAATAATCGTAATAATATTAATGTTAATAATGATAATTTTAATAATGAAATTATTATTATTATTATATAAAAATATACTTAATAATAATAATAACAATAATAATAATAATAATAATAATAATAATAATAATAATAATAATAATAATAATAATAATAATAATAATAACCACAACAAACACATCACCAACTCACACACACTAAACACATACACACATCATATACGCCCACAATCACACACCTTCACACACACATTCACACACAAATATATACAAACATATATATACATACTAGTAATGTGCCCGCGCGATGCGGCGCGTGCGAGACTTTTTATTATGGTACTCGTCTCTGGTTAGTTTTATATTTAAAAAACTGAATTCCTACTTTTAAGCATATTGTAACAAACATGGAAAAAATTGTATATAATTAAAGATACAAGGGTCTAAGTGTAAATAAGTTTAAAATTCCACTTTTTAGTAGCGTTAGAAAGACATAATTACCCTTGTTAAATTGATTTTTTAGGTTGTACCTTGTGCTTAAAATTTATAAATCTCTTAACTTTGGCCGGAATCCTTCCTTCGTGCATTATAATATAGTATAGATACATACACACCTGCATACATACGCATATATACGCATATACACAACCTGCGCACACACACAACCTGCGCACACACACACACAACCTGCGCTCACACACACACCCACACCAACTGCACACACACACACACATCGAGCACACACACACATCGACATACCTATACATATACATTATAACACCCTAAATTTCGTCAGAATAAAAAGGAAAGAAAAGTAATTTGAAGAAAATAAAAAAAAGGCAAAGTTGAGGGGTGCTTTGTGTAAATAGTACCAAAAAGTCAAAAGTGGGTGTATAAAGAGCATGGTCGCCCATGCTCTTTCTGCTACTGCTTTCCAAAGAAGAAAAGAAAGAAAGAAAGCTGGTTTTTGTGTTTCCTCTCGGTCGAATTGTGAAGAAGAAGAAGATTATTCAAGGTTAGTAGGTTTTTGTGATTAATTGGTTCGGTTTCTTTGAGGTTTCAACCTTAGAAACTGATTTCTATGTGTTTTTGGTGTTTGGGTGTTTGTTTTGGCTTGTTTTAGGTGTTTGAACTCTTGTGCATGCAAGTTGGGAGGAGATTCACTTGTTTGCTGCAATAGGTGAGTTCTAGGACCCCGATTCTATGTTTTAAAACTTCTTTGGGGCTGAAAATGCATTTAAAATGTTTTACAACCGTTATGTATTATAACTGTGTAAGTACGTGTATGAACTTCTATGTTCTATGAGGTTGTAAGCTTGTTCTAAGAGTTTAGCATGATTGATCTATGTTAAGAATGTATGAGAATGAGGTTTTAGAATTGGTTATAGCATAAGTCTCATTTACAAGTCTGATGGTTCATCCGCATTTACACTGTGATAATTGCCTATGTGTTTTGTTCACCCGCATTCACTTTTGTTCACCCGCATTTGCCTTAATTCAGCCTAAGTATCCATCAGCATTTCTTTTTATGCATGCGCATTTGCTACAGTGTCCATCAGCATTTCTTTTACGACAGAATAATTACCAAGTGTTCATCCGCATTTGCAATGTTCATCCGCATTTGCAAGTTGTTCATCCGCATTAGTTTTTGTTCATCCGCATTTGCAAGTTGTTCATCCGCATTTGCAAGTTGTTCACCCGCATTGGTTTTGTTCATCCACATTAGTTTAAGACAAGAAATTTTCTGGAATTTTGGAAGATCAAGATTAGGGTTTGACCATGGTTGACTTGATGCTTGTATCTGATTATCTTATGTATGTTGTGGGCTGTCCTTATGTGCCTATTATGATATTAACATGTGAATTTATGTGGATTGCCTATGATCATAAAGTATTATTATTATTAATCAAGTGGAAGATTAATATTAACGAAAAGTGGAACATAAGGAATGAAAAGACTTGCAAGTAAAAATTTACAGGAGGTGCATGACCATGTTGTCGTTAGCTCAACTGTGTACGGTTTAGCTAACCCAAAGGATGTACACAGGGTCAATATTTAAGATTGAGGGGACCACTGTTGCTGCCCCGGTACTGGTGCCAGCATATGTGCACCACGGATGGAGTCTATTTATAGACTTCAATGCCCATACCAGGTTTATGCGCATTATATGGGGGGTATAGCACTTTGATCCATATCGATAGTGAAAGATAATAATAATAAGCAAGAAAGAGAATGGTGATGATGTAATGGATATGATTTGTATGTATGGTGTCTGATCACATCCGAAAGAAAGATAAGATATTTTCTTTAAGAAGTATTTTGTATACAAATCTATCAAGATATTTTTATGATTTTAAAACTAGGACTCACTCAACAAAGCTGACTTTTATGGGTTTTCAGTTGGCAGGTAATATTGCTGAGGATGGCACTCGGGGAGGCTACTCGTCGGGACAAGGCTGACATCCATTCATGAATATAACATTGTTGTTTTGTAATGCAAACTAATGATCTTTTGTAACTATACCAAACATATATTACTTAGCAACAGCGTTTATAAATAAATGAATGACTTTTAAATGTTTAAATTCCGCTGCAAGGTGATAATGAATTATGAAATGTTTTATGAATAGTGCTGTGAATGTCGAACTATGAGGTCTCCGAAAACGGGGCCTTACAAGTTGGTATCAGAGCCAAAGTTTAAGAGAAATGGGTAAATATTTTCAAAAAAACCTAAACTTAAACTGAAAATGGGACCGAATGGAGGAATGTCAGCCCGAGTAGCTATGTGCCATTAGGTAATTCTTTTATAATGTTAACCGGTATTATGTGCTCTTGCTATTTGATTTATATGCTTTAGTAGATTTGAATACTGATGTAGTCAGGATAGAAAATGCTCGGGGAACGAAGAGTAAAGTAAAGTGGCTAATCACAACTGGCCACTGTAATTAGGGACTTACTAAACTTAACATTAACTGAGCTATTACCTTGAATGACCGTGTGAGTGTTTGAATCTTATAGTGTTAAAAAATGGCTAGAGGTAGATCATCTAAGGCTTCTCGAGGTGGAACTCGGGGTGGTCGTGCTGGTAGACCCCGGGCCGCAAAGAACAAGACGAGGACCGTAGAGACGGATACTGCTGGGCCTGATCTGCATCACCCAGAGGGGGTGGATGAGAGTGCTAACTTGAGAGCCTCGGTGAAGGAGGCAGTGGTGGAGGAGGTTCACCAAGTCGTGCAGACAATCCTACCGTCTGTCGTGACTGAAGTGATCCGAGCTGTGAGGGAGGATGAACGAAAGAGAAGGAGGATGAGAGGAGAACGACTGCTGGCAGGAGAGGTGATGTGAGGGAACACGATGAGGAGGAGGAGCTAAATGCTGGAGGGGGAGCCTCAAGTGATGATGAAGAGGTGGTGGTGTGGGAAACCACAAGGGGATGCAGCTACGGGGTATTCCAACGGTGTAAACCCCTACTTTTGATGGCAACGGTAATGCTGCTACTGCCCACCACTGGATAAGGGAGATGGAGGCAGTATTGAAGATCAGTGAGTGTCGGGAAGACCAGAAAGTGATGTTCGCCACTCACTCGTTTGTCGACTAGGCACTATGTTGGTGGGACAATCTTGTCTAAGCCGAGGGTGACAGGGCCATCGAGAGAATGAGATGGGGTGAGCTGAAGAAGTTGGTGATTGAGGAATTCTGTCCTCATTGAGAACTCAACAAGATCAAAAGGGAGTTCTTACAGCTGGAGGCGGGAACTATGACCCACCAGCAATAAACCGCCAAGTTTAACGAAATGGCGAGGTTGGTGCCGGATCAGGTTACGCCGGTATCGAGAAAGATCAATCGGACGTTCAGGGACTACCGACCGACATCCGCAGACATTTGATCGCTGCCCAACCAAGAACTTTTAGGTTGGTAGTGGATTTGGCGGGAAAGTTGTATGATGAAAGGGTCGGTGGTTGAGGTGAAGAAGACGGGTGGTAATAACAGGAGTTGGAACGGGAAGGGATTCAGGTGTGGTGGTTTCAACCCGAACAGTAAGAGGCCGAGGATGGATGATCAACGAGTGGTTACTGCAAGCTCGGTGTTGAGGCGGTGTGATAAGTGTGGGAAGGAACATAGCGGGGAATGCCGCTTGGGAATGAATGTCTGCTACAAATGTGGCAAGCCCGGTCATATTTCAAAGATGTTTGGAGCCCTACGGTGCTTTAACTGTGGTGAAATCGGTCATATGAACAAGGATTACAAGAAGCCGAGGGTTGAAAGTTCTGGGTTGAAGAAGTGGCCAGAAGAAGGAGGGCAGAGGGCAAGTGCAAGAGCCTTCACGATGATCCGAGAGGAAGCCCGGGTAGACCCCGACGTCGTGTCAGGTGTGTTCCTAGTAAACCAAACTTGTGCCTCTGTACTATTTGATTCTGGTGCTAGTAGGAGTTTCATATCTGCTGCCTTCTGTGCTAAATTGCCTGTTAGTAGTAGGAGCATCGATGAACCTTTTGATGTAGAAACTGCTATTGGTAAGTCTACCAGAATTTATGATATGATTGAGGATTGTGGCATAGAGTTAGAAGGCCATAGGTTCTCCTCTAAACTATTTGTAATGCCCCTAGGCGGGTTTGATGTAGTTCTGGGGATGGATTGGTTGGTAGCCTATGAGGCAAACATCGTGTGTCGGAAGAAGATGATTCGGTTAGTTGCACCCGATGGGAGTTCAGTGATAGTTTATGGTGATTGCGTCACTACGATTCCGAAAGTGATTTCGATGGCAGTGGTAGAGAAGTGTTTGAGGCGCGGATGCTGTGCCTACTTGGCATATGTGAAAGATGTGGACGTGTCGATACCACAATTATCAGAAGTGCCAGTGGTACGTGATTTCCCAGATGTGTTTCCCGAAAATCTACCAGGTGTGCCACCGGACCGTGAGATAGAATTTCAGATCGACTGATACCCGGTGCGCAACCCATTGCCAAGGCACCGTATCGGTTAGCTCCGATCGAGATGAAAGAACTAATGGATCAGCTACAGGAACTGATGGAAAAGGGGTTTATTAGACCGAGTATCTCTCCTTGGGGTGCTTCGGTATTATTCATAAAGAAGAAAGACGGTAGTATGAGAATGTGTATAGACTACCGGGAGTTGAACAAGTTGACAGTGAAGAACAGATACCCCCTACCAAGGATTGACGACCTGTTTGATCAGCTTCAAGGTGCCAGTTGGTTTTCCAGAATAGATCTTCGATCTGGCTACCATCAGCTGAAGGTAAAGGAACAAGATATCCCGAAGACAGTGTTCCGCACGCGTTATGGACATTACAAGTTTCTCGTTATGTCATTCGGTTTAACTAACGCGCCAGCTGCCTTTATGGATCTGATGAACCGAGTGTGTCGGCCGATGTTAGATAAATTAGTGATTGTGTTTATTGATAATATTCTGATTTATTCGAAGAGCAAAGAAGAACATGTCGGCCACATACGTGAAGTGTTGGAGACACTTAGAAAGGAGAAGTTGTATGCTAAATTCTCTAAGTGTGCTTTTTGGTTGCGGGAAGTTCAGTTTCTGGGTCATGTGGTGAATACCGAAGGAATTATGGTGGACCGGCAAAGGTTGAGGCGGTAATGCAATGGAAATCTCCAAAGACGCCATTTGAGATTCGCAGTTTCTTGGGTTTGGCAGGTTACTACCGAAGGTTTATCCAAGACTTTTCCAAGATAGCCTCACCTTTGACTAAGTTGACATGCAAGGATGTGAAGTTTATGTGGGGACGAGAACAGGAGGATGCTTTTGAGGAGTTAAAGGCAAGATTAACTCAAGCTCCTGTTTTGACATTACCCGAAGGGAGTGAAGACTTAGTGGTGTATTCGGATGCCTCCTATTCGGGACTGGGTTACGTGTTAATGCAACGTGGGAGAGTAATAGCCTACTCATCCCGACAGTTGAAAACCCACAAGGTCAATTATCCCACGCATGATTTGGAGCTCGCGGTTGTGGTCTTTGCATTAAAGATTTGGCGGCATTACCTGTACGGGGTGAAATGCACAATCTTCACGGACCACAAGAGCTTAAAGTATTTCTTCGAGCAGAAAGATCTCAACATGAGGCAGAGGAGGTGGTTAGAGCTGATTAAGGATTATGATTGTGAAATCCATTACCATCCGGGTAAAGCCAATGTTGTGGCTGATGCCCTCAGCCGAAAATAGAGGCTCGAGCCAATCCGGGTAAAGGTTTATCAATTGGTGATGACCTCTGACGTGATGAAACAGGTTAAAGGATTCCAAGATGAAGCGTTAAAAGAAGATCGCCTCAACTCCGAAAGGATGAGAGGTTTAGTCGCTGAATTGGGAGGGAATACCCACGGGGTTAGAACGCGCTTTGGACGAATGTGGATCCCTTGATATGGGAATCTACGTGGGCGAATTATGGATGAAGCTCATAAAACTCGATACTCCATTCATCCCGGTGCTACCAAGATGTATCAAGACATGAAGAAAGACTACTGGTGTCCGGGTATGAAACGGGACGTGGCAGAGTATGTAAGTAAGTGTCTTACTTGCTTGCAAGTGAAGGCAGAACATCAGAAACCATACGGGAAGATCCAACCGTTGGATATACCAGAGTGGAAGTGGGAGCACATCACTATGGACTTCATAACGAAGCTACCCTGTATTGCGAAGGGGTGCGATACCATATGGGTGATAGTTGACCGATTGACAAAGAGTGCTCACTTCCTACCGATCCGCGAGACGTATTCCTCCGAGAGACTGGCGGACCTGTTCATCAAAGAGATAGTAGGTCGCCATGGTGTGCCGGTGTCTATTGTGTCAGATCGTGACACCCGGTTCACATCGAAGTTTTGGAAGAGATTCCATGATGCCATGGGGACGAGACTACACATTAGCACGGCTTACCATCCTTAGACAGATGGTCAGTCTGAGCGGACGATTCAGATGCTCGAGGATATGCTCCGGGCATATGTGATCGACTTTGGAGGAAGTTGGGATGATCACCTACCGTTAGTAGAGTTCTCATACAACAATAGTTATCATGCCAGCATTGGTATGCCACCATACGAGATGCTGTACGGTAGGAGGTGTAGAACGCCCGTGTGTTAGGGAGACATTGGGCAGAAAGAATTGGGAAGCATCGAGGTGATTGAGGCTATAACTAAGAAGCTGGAAAAGATCAAAGCCTTTATGAAGGCGGCGAAGGATAGACAGAAGTCGTATGCCGATAAGAGGCGTAGACCCATCGAGTTCAACGTGGGTAATAAAGTTATGTTAAAGGTCTCACCTTGGAAAGGGATCATCCGGTTCCGGAAGAGGGGTAAGTTGAGTCCAAGATACATAGGGCCTTTCCAAATTATTGCACGAGTAGGAGAGGTGGCCTATCGACTAGAATTGCCCGATGAGTTGAATGGGATTCACCCGACATTCCATGTATCTCATCTAAGAAAATGCTTAGCTGATGAAGATATAATTGTACCATTGAATGATATTGAAGTGGATGAATGGCTCAATTATGTGGAGCAACCAGTGGCAATCATCGACCGAAAGGAGAAGAGATTGAGAAATAAAGTGGTTCCACTTGTGCGGGTACAATGGAAACACCGAAAAGGATCCGAGTCTACGTGGGAGACCGAAGAAGAGATGAGACAGCATTACCCACAGTTATTCGAAGAGTGACAGGTTTCAGGGACGAAACCTCTTTAAGGGGGGGTAGACTTGTAACACCCGAAATTTTGTCAGAATAAAAGGGAAAGAAAAGTAATTTGAAGAAAATAAAAAGAAGGCAAAGTTGAGGGGTGCTTTATGTAAATAGTACCAAAAAGTCAAAAGTGGGTGTATAAAGAGCATGGTCGCCCATGCTCTTTCTGTTGCTGCTTTCCGAAGAAGAAAAGAAAGAAAGAAAGCTAGTTTTTGTGTTTCTTCTCAGTCGAATTGTGAAGAAGAAGAAGATTATTCAAGGTTAGTAGGTTTTTGTGATTAATTGGTTCGGTTTCTTTGAGGTTTCAACCTTAGAAACTGATTTCTATGTGTTTTTGGTGTTTGGGTGTTTGTTTTGGCTTGTTCTAGGTGTTTGAACTCTTGTGCACGCAAGTTGGGAGGAGATTCACTTGTTTGCTGCAATAGGTGAGTTCTAGGACCCCGATTCTATGTTTTAAAACTTCTTTGGGGCTGAAAATACATTTAAAATGTTTTACAACCGTTATGTATGATAACTATGTATGTACGTGTATGAACTTCTATGTTCTATGAGGTTGTAAGCTTGTTCTAAGAGTTTAGCATGATTGATCTATGTTAAGAATGTATGATAATGAGGTTTTAGAACTGGTTATAGCATAAGTCTTATTTACAGGTCTGATGGTTCATCCGCATTTACACTATGATAATTGCCTAAGTGTTTTGTTCACCCGCATTCACTTTTGTTCACCCGTATTTGCGTTAATTCAGCCTAAGTATCCATCAGCATTTCTTTTTATGCATGCGCATTTGCTACAGTGTCCATCAACATTTCTTTTACAATAGAATAATTACCAAGTGTTCATCCGCATTTGCAAGTGTTCATCCGCATTTGCAAGTGTTCATCCGCATTTGCAAGTTGTTCATCCGCATTAGTTTTTGTTCATCCGCATTTGCAAGTTGTTCATCCGCATTTGCAAGTTGTTCACCTGCATTGGTTTTGTTCATCTTCATTAGTTTAAGACAAGAAATTTTTTGGAATTTTGGAAGATCAAGATTAGGGTTTGACCATGGTTGACTTGATGCTTGTATCTGATTATCTTATGCATGTTGTGGGTTGTCCTTATGTGCCTATTATGATATTAACATGTGACTTTATGTGGATTGCCTATGATCATAAAGTATTAATATTAATCAAGTGGAAGATTAATATTAACGAAAAGTGGAACATAAGGAATGAAAAGACTTGCAAGTAAAAATTTACAGGAGGTGCACGACCATGTTGTCGTTAGCTCAACTGTGTACGGTTTAGCTAACCCAAGGGATGTACACAGGGTCAATCTTTAAGATTGAGGGGACCACTGTTGCTGCCCCGGTACTGGTGCCAGCATATGTGCACCACGGATGGAGTCTATTTATAGACTTCAAGGCCCAGTACCAGGTTTATGCGCATTATATGGGGGGTATAGCACTTCGGTCCATATCGACAGTGAAAGATAATAATAATAAGCAAGAAAGAGAATGGTGATGATGTAATGGATATGATTTGTATGTATGGTGTGTGATCACATCCGAAAGAAAGATATGATATTTTCTTTAAGAAGTATTTTGTATACAAATCTATCAAGATATTTTTATGATTTTAAAACTAGGACTCACTCAGCAAAGCTGACTTTTATGCATTTTCAGTTGGCAGGTAATATTGCTGAGGATGGCACTCGGGGAGGCTACTCGTCGGGACAAGGCTGACATCCATTCATGAATATAACATTGTTGTTTTGTAATGCAAACTAATGATCTTTTGTAACTATACCAAACATATATTACTTAGCAACAGCGTTTATAAATAAATGAATGACTTTTAAATGTTTAAATTCCGCTGCAAGGTGATAATGAATTATGAAATGTTTTATGAATAGTGTTGTGAATGTCGAACTATGAGGTCTCCGGAAACGGGGCCTTACAAGTTGGTATCAGAGCCAAAGTTTAAGAGAAATGGGTAAATATTTTCAAAAAACCTAAACTTAAACTGAAAATGGGACCGAATGGAGGAATGTCAGCCCGAGTAGCTATGTGCCATTAGGTAATTCTTTTATAATGTTAACCGGTATTATGTGCTCATGCTATTTGATTTATATGCTTTAGTAGATTTGAATACTGATGTAGTCAGGATAGAAAATGCTCGGGGAACGAAGAGTAAAGTAAAGTGGCTAATCACAACTGGCCACTGTAATTAGGGACTTACTAAACTTAACATTAACTGAGCTATTACCTTGAATGACCGTGTGAGTGTTTGAATCTTATAGTGTTAAAAAATGGCTAGAGGTAGATCATCTAAGGCTTCTCGAGGTGGAACTCGGGGTGGTCGTGCTGGTAGACCCCGGGCCGCAAAGAACAAGACGAGGACCGCAGAGACGGATACTGCTGGGCCTGATCTGCATCACCCAGAGGGGGTGGATGAGAGTGCTAACTTGAGAGCCTCGGTGAAGGAGGCAGTGGTGGAGGAGGTTCACCAAGTCATGCAGACAATCCTACCGTCTGTCGTGACTGATGTGATCCGAGCTGTGAGGGAGGATGAACAAAAGGAGAAGGAGGAGGAGAGGAGAACGACTGCTGGCAAGAGAGGTGATGTGAGGGATCACGATGAGGAGGAGGAGCTAAATGCTGGAGGGGGAGCCTGAAGTGATGATGAAGAGGTTGTGGTGCGGGAAACCGCAAGGGGATGCGGCTACGGGGTATTCCAACGGTGTAAACCCCCTACTTTGACGGCAATGGTAACGCTGCTACTGCCCACAACTGGATAAGGGAGATGGAGGCATTATTGAAGATCAGTGAGTGTTGGGAAGACCAGAAAGTGATGTTCGCCACTCACTCGTTTGTCGACTCGGCACTATGTTGGTGGGACAATCTTGTCCAAGCCGAGGGTGACAGGGCCATCGAGAGAACGCGATGGGGTGAGCTGAAGAAGTTGGTGAACAAATGCAGATATTTGATTTTCATCTGGTCTTCCCGTTCCCACGTGAATTCTGGCCCTCGTTTGGAGTTTCATCGTACCCGGACAATTGGAATTTTGCTGCGCTTCAATCGTTTAATTTCCAGTTCATAATTTCTATCGGTTCTTCAACGAAATGAAGTTTCTCATCAATTTTGAGTTCCTCGATTGGAACATGGAGAGATCCATCGGCTAAACATTTCTTGAGATTTGACACATGGAAGGTATCATGCACGCCACTAAGCTCTTGAGGTAACTTTAATCGATACGCTACAGGACCAATTCTCTCAGTGATCTCGAATAGTCCCACATACCTTGGGGCCAACTTTCCTTTCTTCCTAAACCGTACGATTCCTTTCCAAGGAGAAACTTTCAATAATACTCGATCACCCACGCTAAATTCCCGAGGTTTCTGACGGTTGTCGACGTAACTTTTTTGACGGTCTCTGGCTGCCTTAAGTCTATCCTTGATTTGAAATATCTTATTAGTTGTCTCCTTAATAATCTCCGGACCTGTCAATTGACTTTCACCTACCTCCGCCCAACATACTGGAGACCTACACTTCCTTCCATACAATGCTTCAAACAGAGCACATCCAATGCTCGTATGGTAACTATTATTATAAGAGAATTCGATCAATGGTAAATGGGTAATCCAACTACCACCAAAGTCAATCACACATGCCCTAAGCATGTCTTCTAGAGTCTGTATCGTACGTTCACTTTGACCGTCCATTTGAGGATGATAGGCAGTACTTAAATCTAATCGAGTGCCCCTTGCGTTCTGTAGAGTCTGCCAAAACCGCGATGTAAATCGACTGTCACGATCTGATATAATTGACACAGGCACTCCATGCCTTGCCACAATCTCATTTACATATAATCTCGCTAGCTTTTCCATCTTATAATCCCCACGAATCGGTAAGAAATGAGCGGACTTCGTCATTCGATCCACAATAACCCAAATTGAATCATGCCCGCTACTCGTTCTAGGAAGCTTAGTGATAAAGTCCATCGCTATATTTTCCCATTTCCATTCGGGGATTTTCGGTTGCTGTAATAATCCTGATGGTTTCTGATGTTCGGCTTTCAATTTTGAACAAGTCAAACATCCACTTACATACGTTGCAATGTCCTTTTTCATACCTGGCCACCAATACAATTCCTTAAGATCCTAGTACATCTTGTCTGCACCAGGGTGAACAGAATACTTGGACTTGTGCACTTCATTCATAACCAAGGTTCAAACATCTCCCCACTTAGGTACCCATATACGATTCACAAAGTACCGTACACTATCCTCCTTGCAATTCATCTGTTTATCCAACCCTCGAAACTCCTCACTTGCAATATTCTCTTCCTTTAGCGCTTCACCTTGTGCTGTCAGGATTTGGGTTTTCAGACTTGATTGAATGGTCATTCCTAACGCTCGTGCACGTAATGGTTTCACGCGTTCCTTCCTACTCAAGGCATCAACCACCACATTCGCCTTTCCAGGATGAAATCGGATTTCACAGTCATAGTCACTGAGAAGTTCCACCGATCGTCTTGGCGCATATTCAATTCCTTTTGATCAAAAATGTGTTGAAGACTTTTATGATCAGTGTATATAACGCACTTAGTCCCATACAGATAATGCCACCATATCTTAAGTGCAAATACTACCGCACCTAATTCTAGGTCATGTGTCGTATAATTCTTTTCATGAACCATAAGCTGTCGCGAGGCGTAAGCAATCACCTTATCCTTTTGCATTAGTACACAACCTAGTCCTTGATGTGATGCATCGCAGAACACTACAAAGTCATTGGATCCATCCGGGAGGGTCACTATCGGCGCATTACACAATCTTTCGTTTAACGTCCGAAAGGCCTCTTCTTGTTTATGACCCCAATCAAACTTCTTGTCTTTCTGTGTTAACATTGTCAAAGGTTGAGCGATTTTGGAGAAATTTGCAATGAATTGATGATAATAACCAGCCAACCCTAAAAATTTCTTTATCTCTAAAGGCGTCTTAGGTGTATCCCATTTCTTAACTGCTTCAATCTTTCCAGGATCAATGTGAATTTCATTCTCATTCACCACATGTCCTAGAAATTTCACTACTCGCAACCAAAATTCACACTTTGAGAACATGGTGTAAAGTTTCTCTCCCTTTAATAGCTCCAGTATCACTCTTAGGTGCTGATCATGGTCTTCCTTCGATCGAGAGTAGATAAGAATATCATCTATGAACACGATTACAAACTTATCCATATAGGTTTGCGAACCCGGTTCATTAAATCCATAAACACTGCCGGAGCATTGGTCACTCCAAACGGCATGACTAAGAACTCATAGTGTCCATATCGAGTTCTAAACACTATTTTTGGTATGTCATCCTCATGAACCCTCAATTGATGATAGCCTGATCGTAGATCGATCTTAGAGAAGTAAGAAGCTCCCTGTAATTGGTCGAATAGATCATCGATTCTAGGGAGATGATATCGATTCTTCATGGTTAACTTATTCAGCTCTTGATAATTAATGCACATTCGAAACGATCCATATTCTTCTTAACGAATAATATTGGTGCTCCCCATGGTGAATGGCTGGGTCGGATAAAACCCTTATCCAACAATTCCTGCAATTGGCTAGATAGTTACTGCATTTCTGATGGTGCTATGCATTTCTGATGGTGCTAATCGATATGGTGTCTTTGCAATGGGTGTTGCTCCCGGAATCAAATCTATACGGAATTCCACCTGTCGAGGAGGAGGCAAACCGGACAAGTCATCAGGAAATACTTCCGGAAAGTCTCGCACCACCGGAATATCCTCCAGTTTCCTTTCCTCTGCTTTCTTTTCCACTACATGCGCTAAAAAAGCGTTGCATTGCTTCTGCAGGCATCGACGAGTCTTCATACATGAGATAAGCTTTAGGTTCCTTCCTGGCCGTTCTCCTTGTATCCTGAGCACATGACCGTTAGACATTGGGATTCGCACCACCTTTTCTCAACAGACAATCTCAGCTCCATATTTCGATAACCAATCCATCCCCACTATTACGTCAAAACTTCCCAATTCAAAAGGTATCAAGTCTATATTAAAGGCGTGGTCCTCTAACGTTATCATGCACCCTCTAATTATCTCACTAGCTTTCACAAACTTACCGTTAGCCATTTCTACGGAGTAACTAGTCTCTAGACAACTAGGGTTCAAACCAAGTAGAGGCGCATATTCAGAAGAAACAAAACTATTGTATGCCCCAGTATCAAATAATACAGATGCGAAATGATTATTGAGAAGGTATGTACCCGTAACAACATTCAGATCCTAACGAGCATCGTTTGCTCCAATCACGAATGCACGTCCTAGGGCAGCATTTCCTTGATTCGCCTGACCTTGGTTGCCAGCTATCACCATCACCTGATTTTGATTATTCCCTTGTTGACCCGGTGCCCGATTCAGTCTAGGGCACACATTCCGATAATGGTCGGGGCTTCTACACTCATAGCAAACCCTAGCGTTCCCTGCTGGATTAACTACATTTACCGGTGCAATCATGTTGGGCACCACCCTACAATCTTTCGCAAAATGCCCCGGGCGCCTACAGTTTATGCACACCCGACACGGAATCGCTTGCGGATGATGAAAATTGCACTTACCACACTTAGGATATGGCCCAACATATTCTCTCCTTCCTTGGTTTACTGCCACAAAGTTTCTCATCACCTTCGCCTTCTTATCAAACCTACCCCCGTTTTGCTTGCTTGATTCTCCATTATCTCTTCGTTTCTCACCACCCTTGCCTAATACTCTGGTTCTCACCATTTCATCAGTCAAAGTACCAGCTTTTAGAATCGCACTTTGAATCGTAGGGGGAGCGGTTGTAGTTACCATTGCCCGGATTTGAGGAACCAGACCCCAAATGTAACACTCAATCCTCTTTGACTCGGGGGTTACCAAGTGTGGCACCAGCTTTGCCAATTCATGAAACTGGTCGGTATATGTGGCATGACCAGACCCTACCATCGAATGGTTCCAGAACTCATGTTCCAATTTTTGCATTTCATTCATAGGACAATACTCTTCAGTTGCCAAAGTTTTGAATTCAGCCCAAGTCATGGCCATTGCTGCCTCCCTACCTTGAGCATGAACTTGGGTATCCCACCATGTTAACGCCTTTCTCACCAATGAGCAAGTAGCATACTTTACCTTCTGATTCTCAGCACAGTTGTTGATATCCATCACAGTTTCCATCTTCTCAATCCAACGGGTCAAAGCGATGGCTCCACCCTTTCCGTCAAACTCCTTTGGTTTACAAGTCATGAACTCCTTGTAAGTACAACCAATCCTACTCCTAGTACCATTTCCCATAGTATGTTCATTTCCACAATCTCCAGTTCCCAGCAGCATCTCACCGCCATTCAATCCTTCTTCACCTCCATGGTTACCATTGTCCCCTTCATTCCCGTTTCCTCCACCCATACCACCTCTATTATTCACAATATTGTTACTTACTTGCATAACAATAGTAGGGATTAGCTCAGCTAACTGTTGGGCAATGATAGTGGCGATATTCGGGTTACCAGCCTCATTATTCCTATTGTTCTGTCCATTCTGACCTCTTCCACCTGTGGCTTCACTGCGGCCACCAGCACCTCTACCACGTCTTCGTCCCCTAGGGACTTCACCTCCATGGGCCGAGCTATGAGTAACCCTTCTTGGTGGCATTTTTTAATCAATAACAGATAACACGTAAGCTTCAATCATATCAAGGTTTATCATAACTCAAACATCCACGAGCAGTTGATATATCAATGCAAACCGTATAATTTCCAAGACAACATCACCGCAATCTCATAATAATAATCTAAAGTTCCATTCCCATAAATCATAATACTCCAATCATAACCCAATACTAAAATCAAAGTCAAACATACTAATCCCGATAATCTCAAGCCAACAATTCTTAAAAGAATAAATAATAATCAATAATGACATAAGGCGTTCCTAGTTTAGTCCTTCTTATTGCTCCATGAGCAAGAAGCGACAAGTCCTCCTGTTATGCGACGTGCAAACTCCCTCTTGCCCTTTAGAGCCGAGGGGGTAGGCAGACGGCCACCATCATCCTGAATAATCGGTGGGTATGTAGCCGCCTCCCTTATAGGCCCCACACGACTCTCACAACTGCTAACGGATCTAGGAGAACCAGGTGGTGATTCGGGAATGTCGCTGATATCTCCTCGAAGCGGTACAACGTTCCCTGGTTGAGGGACGGTTCTCTTCACAACATAGGCTCTCCTGGGTGCTCCAAATCCATTGGGTCTAAAGCACTTCGTCATGGACCTCGTCTTCAGTCTACGCCTTTGCGCACCTATTGCTAACTTCACTTGTTTTGACGGGCCAGGTGACACCTCCTCACTCTTCGAGTCAGAAGAAATCACAATGATAGAAGGGGGAACGGAAGAACCAGTAGAAGACATCCTATAAGGAAAAAGTAGGAGTACTTTTCCTCAGGTGAAGTAGATCAAATAGTAGAGAAACAGATAGATAGAATAAGAGGAACATACATGTACTATCAAATGCACACAAAACCCTAGCATGCATTCTACAAGAAGGTTCCTAGGTTATAGTCAAGGTCGAGTGATTTGCCTAATTCTTTATAACCAATGGCTCTGATACCAATTGTCACACCCTCGCTTAAAGCGGAAACACGAGGATGTAACGGATGGGATCATCATAACACATTGTTAGTTAATAGAGATGCATTAAATGATGAAAAGTCAACGTGTCATGACGTCACCCGACACAAATGGAGACTTGTGCCGTGGCTAGTCAATTCCAAAAACAAACATAGCCAAAGAATCAAAGAATTGTAAGTCCCACAACCCGGGAGCAAGTTCACAAAACATTAATAACAAAGAAAATCCAATGTAATTGTCAGAGACATCCAATATGTTTAAAATGCAATCTTAAGGTCGTTGCTAAGGCAGCATCCCTAGCTATCTTTAATGATTGTTACCTGAAAAGATATGCTTAAAAAGGTCAACATTATGTTGGTGAGTTCGTAGGTTTAAGTAGTAAACATAATTGAGGCAGTGTAATAGTTTTGTAGGACATAGTGTAAACAGTTATAAACAAGTAATATCATATGTAAACATGAGCATCACAAATAAACCTACGACGTACACACAGATCTTGTCAGAACATATTCACCAGAGGGCCCGTTCCTGGCCACTGTCAGTCCGAACTAGTATACCAACAAACAAGGGTGGGGGTGTCAGCCCAATAGTAATATCAATACCTGTCCGTTGGTTCCAACACCGGAATTAAATAGTTGTGAATAAAGAACCACACAGCAAACTCATGCATGTACAATATATAAACTTACAAAACAATAAACACAATAGTCCCAAAGAATAAATGAGTTCACAGCATAAAAAGGGTGAGCATACTTTTCCCCCAAGTTTGTAAACAATTGAAATGAAAACGGGGCCGCGAAACTCACCTTGAATGTGATGTAATAAAATGAACAAAGGCTTCAAAAAATAAGGGCAATGCACGATCAGACACCTATTATTAATTGTAATTAAGTCTTAAAATGCGTTCAACGAGTGTAGATGCATTCGGTCGGTTCGGGTCGGATTGGGATTCGACGCGCGACACACACACAAATAGAGATATATATATAATGCACACCTTATAATAATAATATTAATAATAATGATAGTAATCTTAATAAAGACATTATTTTTACAATTAATCAAATAAAACGATAGTGATAATATTAATAATGATAATAATAATAATCGTAATAATATTAATGTTAATAATGATAATATTAATAATGAAATTATTATTATTATTATATAAAAATATACTTAATAATAATAATAATAATAATAATAATAATAATAATAATAATAATAACAATAATAATAACCACAACAAACACATCACCAACTCACACACACTAAACAAATACACACATCACGTACGCCCACAATCACACACCTTCACACACACATTCATACACAAATATATACAAACATATATATACATATACATACACACCTGCGTACATACGCATATATACCCATATACACAACCTGCGCACACACACACCCCCACACCCACTGCACACACGCGCACACATCGAGCACACACACACATCGACATACCTATACATATACATGCACCTGTCTCATACATATATATACATACGCTTACACACATACATATATATACATACGCATACACGCATACAACAGTCCCTCAAGTTTGATTAAATTACAAATTAGACCCTGGACTTTATTTATAATAATATTAATATTAATACTAACAAATTTTATTAATAATAATAAGAATATTAGTTGTTATAATATTAATAATAATAATTTTAATAATAATAATTATTAACATTAAAAGTTAAAAGAAAGGAAAGTATTAAATAAAATTAATTGTATTATTAGTAACTAATTTTTATTATTTATTATTTATATAGTATTAAGGTCGACGCGCAAAACGAATGAGACAAGAATTTTGAGGTCAGAACGAATTAATTACGCGACAAAAGTAAGTACACAATGAGAGTTAACGAGTGCCACGTTAATTGACGGACCTGTCGGTGACGGATGTCACACAATAGCAGTTTACATCTTGTCATGATCAGAAAGATTTGCTAGAATAGTCTCAATAGTAATATGGAAACACCATCTTCTTTGACAATCTATGCCGAAGTAATCTCAACAACATTTTCAACCGTAACATCTTCAACTTTTTCTTCCTCAAGCTCTTCATCTTCAATTCAATTGCTTCCACAATCTCAAACTGATTTCCTTCACTGTCATTCTTTGTATCTTCTTCGAACACACCTTCAAGTAGATCTCTAGAACCAACCTCAACAAAAGGATTCTTTAATTTTTTAACTTCTTCTTCTTTCTTCACTTCTACAAAAAGCCGTGGAGATCTTAAGATCCAGTATTTCCATTTGATCTAACAATAATCTATATTTGTTTGAGAAACTAATGTTTTGTTATTTCTTGAAGACCCTCCTTTCTCATTACTTGTTTCAACCTCTACTGTCACCATCTTTTTTCCTCCTTCATACTAAGTTGATTTAAGTTCTATGCATTCCCTAGCAAAATGCCTGGGTTCATCATAGTTGTAACATTTGAGAGTAGATTTATCATAACTAATTTTACTTATATTGTTTAACCCAAACATCTTTCTTCTAGTTCTTCGTGCAAAGTTTTTGGCTCTGTAAATAACCATAACCATTTGGTATTAATGTTATTTTATTCTACATCATCATGGTTAACCTATTGCAGAACATCAACTAACATATTTGGAGCACTCAATCTACCAGCCATAAAAACTTCACAGCTTGACATGAATGTAGTGAACAAGGCTAAGTTCTCTCTGCAATTTGAATGGTTTGTTTCGGAGGACTAGAGTTTGCAACATAGGCTTGATGAACATTTTGCTGAGGGTGAACCGATGAGTATTGAACTAGCATGGGGGATGAATACTGAATTTAACTTGGAGCTGAATGCTAAGAGACCTATGGTTCTTCTACTTCTAGAACAAATGTATGCCAGATTGTTATTGCTGACACATTTGTGTATAACTAATGTAATAATTCGAATTGCTTGCCATTTTGCATAAAAAGCTGTAGCTTCAGCACCCATTGAGTTAAAATGATTAACTGCTCTTTGTTTATCATCCATCTCATAAGATTACATAGTTGCTATCAGATCACTCAGTGATAGGGTGAATAAATCTTTGGTCCTTTGATTGAAGTACAATTGTTGTTCCAGCTATGTGGCAAAGAGTTCAATAACTTCTTATTGAAAGCAATGTTCTCCAGGGTGAATCTAGCACTCTTCATTTTGTTATCAAGCTTGACAAACCTTACAATTTGAATTTTCGGAGTTTTTTCGATCACATGATAAAACATGTTGAATTCTTGATTAAGCACATCTTTCTTGCTCTCTCATATCCGTGTTTCCTATTATTTGAGCCTCTAGAGCATCCCAATGAATTTTGGCTCCTCTGAATTCTTTGAATCTATTAGAGATCTCAGTGATCAAGGCCATAATGATTGATGTATATGCCTTATCATCAAGCTTAAACTTTTTCATATCCTCTTCATCTCATAAATGTTCAAACTTCTTAGCCATTTCACCATTCTCGTTCTTGTACATTGGCATGTAAGGTCCATACTTGATTGACCTCCACATACGTGGTTCAGTCGAGTTAACATGGTTTTCGAAACAATAAGCCCAATCAGCATAGTCATCTTCACTTAGAAGTCTGGGAGGTTTGGTACTCATACCAATCTCATTGTCTAAGCTAAGTGACGTAGTGATGTTCTTGGTGTTGGAATTAGCAACCATTTCTGAATTCGGAATTGAACTTTGAAAATTTTACAAAAATGTTAAAGTTTTTGCAAACCGTTTGCGTGACAACTTTAACTTTCGCGTGAAAACTTTCAAAGTAACCGTCTTTTGAAAAATGAATGATTTTTCATGCAAAAACTTGCCACATTATAACCGTCTTTTGCGAGTTCTGTACTTCTTGCGCGAAAACTCTTAGTTTTCAATTATGTTCATTATTTTGCATAAGTTTTGTTACTTTAATTTCAAACAAATTTCCAAGTTTCACAGTCCTAATTTGTATAGAAACTATAGTAAAGCTTAATTAAGTTTAGTTATGTTCAAATTAGCACCTAAATGTCTGTAGTTCGTTTCAATTGCACCATATTTCCATCCAATTCTTCCCAAAATCAGTACATTAATTGTTCAAACACTTGACTAGTCCTTCTATCACCACACAATCAATAAATTATCATTTTAACCTCAAAACAAGCTTCATTCCTTGTAAATGCTCCAATAATGAGCTTCAAAACTAACCAAAAATTGATCAAGAGCACCTATTGGTCTTATACTAATTGTAAGAACCAGGATTTTCACAATATGATCGATCTCAATCCATCAAACGTGAAACGAATGATGATTGGATTGGTTAACAAGCTCACACAAGACACAAAATCAAAGAAACAATGGTGCTAATAACTTTTAGCTCGATATTCCCACTGTTGATTACAAGACAGAATTTGTGCAACTCTGTTACATATCAAAAGCAAACATCTATTTATACTAAAATGATGCTTTCGCATGAAAACATAAGGTTTTCGCGTGGAAACTTTAAGTTCTCGCTCAAATTGTTCTTTAATCTTCAAAAAATCTATTTTGATTTCTTGAGCCTCTTGGTTTGATCTTTACATCTCGTCATTCTTGATTAACTATTCCATATTTGTTGCTTCAAATTGATCATAAAAATTAGACAATTTACATGTTCATTGTACACTAATATGCCCCATCTCTCGATACAAATACATGTATATCTTCCATTATTCTTCCTTTTAGAACTTCTACAAATCACTTGCTTCCAAACTCCTTGAGAACAAAGTCGTTCGATTTCCAACAACACCGACCGATTTCACATGATCACTTCTTTACTAGCCATATAGGCTTCTTCTAGAACACAAGAAAAGCTTCTTCTACAATGCCACGTAGGACTAAACTTCACTGATTGACTCTTTTGATATTCTCTATAGGTTCCACAAATGATTTCTTTGATACCACTTCTTGTCTTTCACAGACACACGAATTCACTTGCATACACAATATACGCATAGAAATACACATAATATTCATGTGCGAACATTAACAAATAATAGACCTCAAGGCTACTTATAGCCATAGTTTTGATAGTTATTTGGTAGTTATTTTAGCGCCACTTTAGCGGGTAAAATAACTACAAATTAACACATTAAGATGCCTACTTGACCATTGTTTCACATATGAAATACTAACAATTTACATATTAATTAAGATAATAATCTTAGATATTAGGATGCCAACATTACTCTAGCAGAAGTTACTAACCAGACTTTAAGAATGTTATTATGGGCACTTATCAAGACCAATTTAAACAGTGGGACGAATTTTTTGCCTCAAAATAAGTTCGCTTATAATTTAGAACCTTATATGACTACAAGTATCAGTTTGTCGTTATTATCTAAAGCACTAATCCTAAAATGCAAAATCAATGAGAACGCAAGCAAGATAGCTACTGAAATAAGCATTACATGATCATGTCCACATTAAAATCACTATATTGAATGTATTGGTCAAACCTCAAGTGGAAAAGGGGTGCACAAACAAAATTATCAACTAGGTGATTTGGTTTAGGTTCATTTTCATAAGAAATGATTCCCCTCTAAACAATCTTTAAAGTTGAGCCCATGATCTGATGGCCCCTTCACCGCACTCTCAAAAATGAATGATAATGCTTATAAATCTAATTTACGTGGAACTTAGGGTAGCATCCACATTCCTTGGTGACTTGCAACGTACTTCAATCTGGATAAGGCTCTCCTAAGTTCAAGGAGAAACATTTCTTAAGCATGGGAGAATGATACATAAACTATAGCACATTCAAACTCACTAGCTATTTTAGTAGGCAATGATGCGTTCACGTTGTAATTGGATATACATATGTCAACTAAAATGAGCCAAACTTAGGTTGGCTTTATTCGAAAAAATCCTATGTCACTTGAGGATTGTACACACACAAACCACATTCTTCAACATACAACTTATGCTTATTTTCATATTATTTTATTTCATTTGTTTCGACATCACGATAATTATCCCACTTCCCTAAATGTTAGTAACGTGGTTTGTTTGTTTTTTCAAATTCCTCTATACATGTGCATATATGAATGACAAGAGATTAAAATAATTTTTTCATACTTTATGTTTATTTCTTATCTTACGAGTAAACGCCCATTGCTAGTTCAGTTTGGCATATTGAATGGTGTTTGTATCTTGATTCATGTTAGAACATGCAACAAATAGAACAAGTGGTGAATGTGTATTTTAAAACTATTTTTTGTTTTACCCTTAGATTAAAGAAACACCAATTCCAAACATTGAAGACTTTGTAAATCAACGAGTCTCAGCTCTTCTTCTTAGTGTGACGGTCAAATAAGGAGAAAGTGTAGGAGGCGCCGACTAGGTGGTGTTGGTGGCTAATGTTTTTAACTTGTAATTATGATTAAGAAATTAGAAACCTAAACCTTTTACTTATAGACCCTCACGATTAGGGTTTCAAGACTAATTCCTAAATACATATTTAAAATATATCTTATATATGTAAACATGTTTATAATTTAACACAAGTTCCACTAGGTTATATTTATTTATTTATTTCTATTCATCAAAAGTTTATATATATATATATATATATATATATATATATATATATATATATATATATATATATATATATATATATATATATATATTAGTGGATATGCCCGCGCGTTGCGGCGGTACGGCTATGCGTGATTTTTTTGGGAATTCGATATTAGGCAGTATCAACTCGGTGCGTTATGACGTAAATTAAAAAAATCAAAATATAATTATTGAAAAAATTGAATGAAAGAAAATAATTACGTATATTACAAAAGTCTTTAAGACAACTACATTATCCCAACAAGATTAGTGAAAGCATGGGTGGTATTTGTGATCGGAAATCACTTATTACCTAGATTTAAGGGGGGGGGGGTTTGTTTATGAATGTAGATTAGCGTTTTGTGATCATCGGAGACAGCTTTCAGTGGTGATTTGTATAGACCGGAGAAAGTTAATGGAGAAATTGTTACCAGAAATTACCATCTTGATTGTTATTGAGCTGTTAACAACCGACAAGGGAAAGATGGTTATTGCTCAATCACAATGAATGAACGACATTGAAAGTAAATGACGGTTTTGTTTGGCCACATGTATATGCTTTAGTATTTATATTATAAGCCTCATATGTTATACTTTATTGTAAGGGCATAAATGGAACAAAATAGTTAATTTTTTAAAATTTAAACATGACTTTTCATATGGGTGTGTTAATCCATATGTAAAATTATCATTATATTCTCCTTTCACTATTATTATAAAAGATATAAATAAATATTAAAATTATTAAAATTATTAAACTCACAATATGCCCCTAGAAAAATATTAGTAATATAGTTATTATAAATATGAAGATATATATAAGTTATATACTTAAATATTTAAATAAAATAATACTTAATTTAAATAGTATTTTGTTATAAAATATAATTAGTAATATAAATCTAAATGTCAATTTAAAGTATGATAAATAAAATAAAATTTAATGAAGTAAATTAAATAATATCATATTTTTAAATAATGTTTATTAAATACATGAAAGAGACAATGACAAAAATATGAAGGTATATGAAATTTAATGGATAAATTCACCATATTGCCTCTAAAGTATCTTAAAATCTTAATCAATTTCCTATTCTACCCCTGTTAGATGTCACACGTTGCTTCAAAACTTGTATGCTTGGTAAAATTGTATCTCTATCTAAAAAGTTGTATTATATAATAGTATAGATATAAGTATTTAAATAAAATAATACTTAATTTAAATAGTATTTAGTTATAAAAATATAATTGGTAACTATAAATTTAAATGTCAATTTATATTATTATAAATAGAATAAAATATAATGAAGTGAATTAAATAATACTATATTATTAAATAATGTATTAATAATGTATATTAAATAATACAATAATTAGAAGAAGTTAATTAAATGGGGACAAACTTAGAACTATTCCATAAATCACTTGTACTATATGCTTAAAATGTTATATATGTGTCTTACACTTTGAATGAAATTACCATCTTATCATTCTAATATGTATTAATTCGAATTTTGAATTTTGAAATATAGTAAGTAGCTAAATCATAATATTAAATAACTAAACGTTAATTCTAAATAAACATTTATTTATAGTTTAATATTAATAACTAATTATAAATATTTCTCTAAATAATAAAAATTAGTATTATGGGGTTATTATGATAACTATTTCTTTAAATATTTATATGGACAATATTGTTGATCTATGAAGAGGATGAAGCTACCGAAAACTCAGGATTTCAACACTGGCTGCCAACTGCCGAATTAAGCCAAGTGTTGGATCCATTACCGATCAGCATATGCTGAATGAATGCCGATTAGCATATGCTGAGCAACCACCGATCAGCACTCTACCGATAAGATGCCGATCGATTGCTGTTGATCAGCAGTGAACTCCATGAGGTGCTGATCAACTGCTACTCAAAACAAGAATGTTTATGCCGACGTCTGTTGTATTTCACCTTTTGGAGACAACATAGTACTGAAGTTGCCAACTCTGATACACAGGTTATCTATTTTACTATACAATCTGAAATAGAAGTTCGAGAACTTTGGTTTCTCAAGTGGAGAAACCTTCTCAAGTGGAGAAATCATGACTACTACATATCTTAGATATGTTGAACTTTTAGAATCTTTAAATGAAGCTGGAGTAAAGATGGAGAATAGTGATGTTCTCAATAAGTTCTTAAGATCATTACCAAAGACGTGGACAGTTTACACTATGCCCATCAAAAAAATGAAGAACCTTAAAACAATGACTCTTGAAGAGTCATATAGCATCCTAAGTGCTTTTCAAATAGAGATGGATGTAGATCAAGAATCACTGGGCGCTCTTTAAATCCCTCAAAGTCATCAGCTCTCATGGCCCCATACATAAGCCAGTTCACTATCACTCCCACTCCCAAGTCTATCACACTTATATGGTAACTCATCAAGTACCAATGATCACTTACCTAAAATCTCCAACTACTGAATCTCAATCATCAACGTCCTTCAGCAGATGGAATCATCCAGCCTCAACATCCTTTTCATAATCATATCCCTAAACTCTACCTTTTTCAGTGACCAAACCAAATTTTCTTAACTCTCTAAATAAGATCTGGAATGCATTCATCCAAATGACCTTGAGGAAATGAATATCAACTACCACATAGCCATGATATCCTTCAGTGCCAAGGAGTTTCAACAGAGAACCGAAAGAAAATTTCTGAGGTAGAGAAGAACAGGATTTGGGTTTGACAAAAGCAAGGTAAAATATTTCAACTACAACCAACTAGAACATTTTACCAAAGAATGCAAAGCACCAAAGTCAAACCGATCGCCTCCAAGTTTATCAAACTACAACAACACTCAACTTATCAAGGTCCTTCCACTTCATTCAACCAAAGAAATACAACAGTAATAGCCTTAGGAGAAGAGGTGATTGACTGAAGCTTCCAAGTGGAAGATGTTACACCCATCAACAATGCATTGATGGCAGGAAGCTCAACCTCCTCACCTCAGATAACTTCTGAACCTTACTATACACCTGAATGCATATCTAAGGCTAAGTTGTCAGAAATCAAAATTTGGATCTCATAAAGGATGTTGAATCAATCAATCTTCTTAAAACTGACTTTAAGAAAAATGATTAAGCTCAAAAGCAAAAGATAATGAAGCTAGAAAAGACTGTTTCAAAATTAAAACATAACCAACCTTGAGACCCAAATTGATGACCTCCTGAGTAGATTGAAATTAGCATAATATGATTTAGCCATAGCTAAAACATATGCTGATAAATATAATGTTCAAACTAAAAAGTTTTAAGAAATTACTTGCTTTTACTGAAAACTCCCAACCAAGAAAGGTTTAGGGTATAATTCTGTGGAACCACCAATGACATACACTCACACATATACCCTTAAGTACCCCTAAGTGCAACCTTGAGGTAAAGAAGCTAGTATCTACCGAACTCATATGTACAAGGGCATCTAGTGAAGAGATTGAGACAGCAGAGAAGGAGGAGAAGGATGGAATAGTTGAGGAAGTAGATGAAAAGGAGGAGAAAAGAGAAAAGGAGAAGGAGGAGAAAAGATAGGAGGAAAGGAGGAGAAAAGACCTCAGGGTAAAAACTAAGGATGTGATTCGGTAGATGGAGCTTGTAAAAGAAAAGCCATCTTCCAAAGCCAACCAGTTGTCTGCCAAGTCAAATCCCTCCCCCAAGACAAAGTTTCATTCAAAGTACAGCTGTAACAAGAATGACCACAATAGAAGCTGCTATGCTGGAACCTCATACTCTTTAGAAGTGAGACCCCAACCATATATTCAAAAGTTCATTTTGGAAGCAGTTGAAATCCACAACAAGAGGTTCCTTAAGAAGAAGATAGAGCTACCCACCCATGCTGATAATAAAATAAACAAGAAGATGGGTGGAGCTGAGGGAGACAAGAATGAGAAGATGAAGAAGGAGCTATAAAAGATCAGGAAAATAATGAAGTCAGCAAAGAATCAGCTGAAAATCACATGTCTAATATGTGGGGAAGACAGTCACTTTGCAAAAGACTATGAATACAATCCCCTAGCCCACACCATTAAACTTCCCAACAAGCCTAAACCGTCAAGGAAGTCTACATCTGCCAAACATCCATATTAAAGAAAAGATGGTGGTCACAATCAGCAGTCAAGTTCCTCAAGTGTTGATTATAAAGAAAAATCAGCACCTCTAAAAGATTTACTAAATAAGTCAGCAGTTGCAAACCAAAAAAAGAAGAATACTTTTGAGAAACCTTCACCATCTCCAAAAGCTTCAAAGGGTCACAACAAGAAGGATGATGTCATAGCATCAGGCAAAGCCAAAAGAAAAGCCTGTAAATCAAAGACAACTACTGAATCCTTAGATGACCTAAAACCACCACTTACCCCATCTGCACTTACCATTGATATAAAACTGCTAAAAACTTGAAGACCCAAGACCAAACAGGATTGGGTCCCCATTAGTCACTAATCAATTTTTTTATATGCAGGATCATCCACAGGCTAAAACTAACTTGTGGATTGTGGATAGTGGATGCTCCCGGCACATGACAGGTGACAGATCATGCTTACTAAATTTAGAACCATATGATGGTGGAACTGTTGCTTTTGGATGTGATACAAAAGTAGGATATATTACTGGCAGGGGGACAATCAGCAATGGCAAGGTAAGCTTTGATAAGGTAAACTATGTGAAAGGGTTAAACTATAACCTACTGAGTGTGTATCAATTGTGTGATAAAAAACATAACACTCTTTTCATAAAGCATGAATGAATTGTCTTATCTCCTGTGTTCAAAATTCCAAATGACAAAATACTTTTAAGAGATCCCAAGAAGGACAATATGTACATGCTCAACATGCAGAATGCATCATCTTCAGGAAATGTATCATGTTTCATTTCCAAATCTTTTTTTAATGAGTCCTCCCTTTGGCACAGACGATTGGCATATGTAAATCTCAAAAACATGAACAAACTAGTTTGGAATGGGGTAGTCACAGGCTTGCCAAACAAAGAGTTTGCATGTGCTGACCACTGTGTTGCTTATCAAAAAGGAAAGCAACACAAATCTTCTTATAAGTCCAAAGAATTGAATTCAGTCATAACTCCTTTACATCTGCTGCACATGGATTTGTTTGGGCCAACAGGTCTAAAGAGTTTAGGAAGAAAATCATATTTCTTGGTAAAATAGATACTTTTACTAGGTTTAGTTGAGTTTTATTTTTAGAATCTAAATATGAAACTGGTGCAATTTTAAAATCATTAATTGTCAAAATTGAGAACCGAATTGATCAAAAGGTTAAAATAATTAGATGTGATCAGGGTATTGAATTCAAAAACCAACCCTTGATTCTTTTTATGAATACAAAAGTATTGCAAGGAAATATAGTGCTCCTAGAACTCCTCAGCAAAATGAAGTTGCTAAGAGGAGAAATAGGACACTTATTAATGCTGCAAGGACCATGTTGTCCGACTCCAAACTCCCTATAACATTCTGGGCTGAAGTAGTTAGCACTGCGTGCTATGTTCAGAACAGGGGTTGACAGCCAAGACACATGGAAAACCTCTTATGAATTATGGCATAAGAGAAGATCATTCATAGAGTTTCTCATACCTTTTGGATGTCCATGCACCTTTCTTGATACCAAAGATCATTTATCTAAGTTTGCTGAGAAATTAGTAGATGGGTTCTTTGTTGGATACTTATCACAAGCTAAGGCTTATAGTGTATACAATAAAGTTGATCACACTATCAAGGAATCTAAAAATTTCATATTTAATGAAAATTCTTTAAATAGTGTTGGAAATATCCCAAGTTGGATGGTTGATCTAGATGGATTCACAAATGTATTTAACTATATGATTGAGAATGTTTCGGGAGACTCTTTCAACATGTCAGCAGACATACAAGTCCCAAGTACTGAAGATCACAGGGTAGATCTACCACAAGGGGTCAGTCATAACAGGTCATCTGCTGATACAGTCCAGCCTCATTCAACAAAAGCAGATACTAGTACCACAAACAATGTGGGTCAACCATCTTTTGCTCATTATGACTCATTAGATGAAAAGTCTCATGATTATTGTGGTACTAGACAATCTCAAGTATATCATAATTGGAGAATCATTCTTCATATCTTCTTTCATTGTTTATCAAACAAATTAGGAGGATGGGATCAGGTACCACTGGATTTAGAAGGGGCTATCCATGGTCTGGTCAAACAGCAACGTTACAATTTTTCGAACTTTATCTTTTAGAAAATATGTAAAAATGTAATGGTTCTGCAAAATTTTAAGTACTTAATGTACCCAAGATTCATATAACTGATTTTACAAGAAGAATTGGGTGATAAACTTAAAATGGGAGGAGTTGTCCATGCTTTAGAAACTTTAAACAACGCAATCTTTTTAAAGTTCAAGCCAACTCCAAAATATTTTTTTAGGAAGGAAACTCCACTGTTTGCACATATGCTTAAGATCACTGAGCCTTAGGGTGACAACATGGCCACACCTAGCACTATTGATCCTACACCCTCCACTTCAATGCTAAAAGCAAGAAAACAAAAGCGAACCCCTACATCTTCTACTGAGATGATGCAGGCCCCCAAATCACCTCTCCTTAAAAAGACAAGACTAGAAACTAGGGTCCTAGTCAAATCAAAGGTGTCAGCCACACCTAGATAAGGCTCAAAGAAGAAGGTTTCTCTTCCTTCTTCTGAGCTGACCCACACCTAAGCTATAAGCCCCCAATAGAAGTCCCAATACTCCATTGAGCAAACCAAAAGGGATACCGACATCACTAATACAACTTCTAAAAAAGAAGTCTCATTAAGAACTGGTTCATATCCTGGGCCATTAGACTCAGCTCCACAATCTCCCATACACATGTCTACTACCCAGGATGATGATGTACCTACTACACTTTAGCATGATCCACTGTCTCCCCCCTTTCCATATAGTATAGACAGTGGGGACTGATATGTTTGTAGCAACATCTGACCCACATCCTTTATCCCAAGAGATTGATCCTAGGGAGGAAAGGATCAATGTAGAAGAGGCTATCTCTACTACTGGTCCATCAATTGATCAACAGGACAAAGGCATCATCATTAAGACCTCAACTAGGGCAACTCACCTTGAGAATATCTCATTTGAGTTATTCCTTGAAGAGAGGAATCCAACACGTCAAGAAACCATATCTGGTGGTAAGGGTGCAGAGGCTCGGCCTAGTACCACATCTCCCAAGGATTCCACATCTGTGGATGAGGGAAGAATGAAACAAATAAATGAATTAACAGTGCATAACCTTGAGCTTGCTCAATAACTGAATGCCTTACAAGCTGAGAATACAAGGATTCAAGGTTATGCTGAATGAGTCACAGTTCTTAAATTTGAGAACTATTTGCTGAAATCTTCAGCAGATAGAGTATCTGAGGTAGAAGCATAACTCCAAACTCTACAACAGCAAGCTCCAAGAGTGACCTTTCTTGAAGAACAACTCACAACTCTTTAGCAAGCTGCAACAAAGGTAATGGATCTTAAACACAAAATGGAGCAACTTTAAGAGACCATTGACCTTCAACAATCAATCCTTCTAAGTCTTTAGTTTTTAGCACCATAAGAACCTTTGGATGTGCCTTCCTCTACACGCTTAGTGTCATCTGGAATCTCAGATGATGCTACCAAAAAAGGGGAAGATGAGCCCAAAGAAGCTAAAGACATTCTCCAGAGACTGGCTACTCAAGTTGTACTTCCTACATAGCCAATCTCTTTCTCTTCCACATGGACTGACCAATATGAGCCTCTATCGAAAGCTGAAGCCAAAATGAATAAGCTTCTTGATAGATATGGCAATTATAGCTTGGAAGAGAAGGTGATAAAAGCTAGAAGAGTGATGAAGGGGATGAACCAAAAGGTTCAACTTGGGATGAAGAGATTGGCCATGATGAAAAGATCCAGTACCTCTTCTTTGCTCTCTCTCTCTTAAAAGAAAGAGATCTGATGAGGAATCATCAAAGAGAGAGCTCGTGCTTGGACTTGAAGCCCTTCCCAAGGTATCTACTGAAGAAGAAGCTCCATTACCAAAAGTGCTATTATAAGCTGCGAAAGAACTGAATAAATCAGCTGCTGATGCAACTGCCGAAAGCACTAGGCCAGAGGCTTCTTCACAGATGAACCCTCAGAGAAAATGGTGGTTTACACAAGAGGCACCCAGACCATTGAAGATGATATGGAAAGGCATGGGGTGACTCTTGAAGCTAAACCAATCCAACTTCATAAACAACAAAAGGACACACCTGAGTGAGAACCCAAAAAATCAGCTGAGGTGATATTTGGTCAACCGGGTGTTAAAACTGAAACCCCAGTTAACTCTTAGGTGAATGTTGAAACTAATCCCAAGTCAGTTAGTGAGGCATCAGGTGTAACCATCAGATCTTCGGCAGTCATACTTACTGAAGTCTCTACCTATGACAAAGGTAAGAGACCTATGACTGCTAAAGAGGAAATTGAGATTAAGTCACAGAAATCAAAGGCTAGATTTCTGATGACAAAGAAGGTGGAGATGTTCCCATAAAAGTTTGAAGAAGAAGTTGTAGTACTGAAGGCATGTAAAGTTCAAGAATTATTTGTTAAGAAGAACATCATTGCACTAATCAAAAGTGCAAAGGATTCAAGATCTGCAAGAACTGCAACAAAAGAATTCAACCATGGTGGTGAACCCAGTAGAACAATATCAAAAGCTCCACCTAAATCAAAGGCCAAAGCTATCAAGAAAGTGTCATCTAAGTCATCCAGTCCATCTTAGCAGGCTTCAACAACTGCAACTGCCGAATCCAAACCCATGACCTTTACTGAAAAGAAAGAGAAGAAGGATCAAAAAAAATATCTCCTAATAGCTCAACTTGAGTTGAAGGGATTTAATTTTGATAAGGTAATGGAGTGGAGCACTGCTGAGATCAAATCTAAACTAATAGCTACAACTCTTGCTGAATTGGAGAAAATAGCTAGGTTATCTAGAAGAAAGAGGGCTGTATCAGAGAGAAAGCAAGCAGAAAGAGTTCAACAAGAGTTCAGGATAAGCAACAAAGGAAGCAGTTCCTCAAATACTATGGGTTCTCTAGTAGACAAGTAGGACCAATTAGTATGTCAACTTTTGATCTGAATATTAGAGGAATAAAGCAAAAGATTACAGCTGGTGGCTCCTAAAATTTGAAGAAGCCAGAGTGCAATGGGAAAGACAACATGTCAAGTCAAAGAATGTGACTCAAAAATCTTCCCATCTGTGGATTGAGTCTATAGCATCCCCTGACTCAACAACCTCTGATGATAGTCAACCCCTCTCCTCAATCCTTGCAAAGAAGAAGAAAGCACCAAAGAAAGATATATAAGCAAGGATTGTTGATCCAAAAGTAAAGGAGAAGATACTCAAAGGAACAAAGGTGTTGGCTGCCGGGTATCTTTGCTCAAATGAAGAAATTTGTTGTCAAGATGGATAATAGAGAAATCATGTACTATGATCATGAAAATGAGATACTTGACTTGTCCCTTGATATTGTAGAGCAAATTGTTGAGTACTTCAGTATCTTTGGATGTAAGAATGACAAATCCAAGTTGTTGCTATATAAAGTACTAACCTTAGTCAAGTCTGATGCTGGTGAAGAGATCCCTAAAACTCCACTATCAATTTATGATCCCATAATGGAGTGGGAATATGATCAGAAGAAAGATACTTACTTGATTACATGATCAGCAGATAGTAGAATGGCTTTCTCAAAGAATCAACTGGTATGCTTCAACCAGTTTGAGATAGATGATTTGACCAGGCTAAGACTAAGAAATCCAAGTAATGACTTCAAGGCAAGGGAAGTGAAAAAAGTTCTGATAAGGATCTACAAAACTCATCTAGAGAAATCAAGGTAGGCTTTAGAAGAAAGGAAGAAGAAACTAGAGTCTAAAGCTATCGAATCCATCCTATTTGCCGAACCAAGTAACCAACCATAGTCACCTCCTACTACTTCTCCACCTGCTCAAACCACTAAGCATGGTTCTCCACAAGTCCAACAAGCTTCTAAAACAGTCAAATCCCTTACCCAAAGCCAATTTGATAATTCCACAAATGAAGTAATCATCACTAGTGTTGCTGATAGAATGAGATATGGGTTGGAACATGTCACACCCTCGCTAAAGCGGAAACACGAGGATGCGACGGACGGGATCGTCATAACACATTGGGGGTTCAAGAGAATATCTAAAGGTATTCTCCGTACATGGGTCATGACGTCGCCCGACACATAGGAACACATGTCAAGGATAGTCACTACCAGAACGTCATACCAAAATGTATAATCATACCAAAGCTCCATACAGAAACAAATCAACACAATTGTCAAACAATAAAAATCTCCAAATCATCAAAATTACAATCCATAAAACCCAACAATCCATAACATGTCCCAAAAGTCTCTTGAATGTCTAATGCTCCTAGTGAAGCGGTCTCGTATAAGTCCACAGCCATACACCTAGACTTCATTACCTGAAAAGACATGCTCTAAAAAGGTCAACATACATTGGTGAGTTCACAGGTTTATAAGTACAAATATTTTGCCGTGTAAAACATGTATAGAAAATTGTATGTGAAAGAGATACATAGCAGTCAAGATATCAACATAAGTTCGAATGTAACCCAAGTCCAAGACATTCCAAAATTTGCACACAACCGGATTATATTCACCCAAGGGCAAGCCCCGGCCAAGTCGGTCTCGACTAGTATACCGACAACATGGGTGGGGGTGTCAACCCGTTAGTACTAACAATATCTCTCCATAACGTCCAAGTACACAAGTTGAAGCACAAGCACAAGCACAAGTACACACTCATGATTGAATATCAAGACTCATACCATGACCCAAACCACATACAATATTTCAAAAGAAAATCAAACACGGCATAGTCCAAAACCATGAGCATGCTTTTCCCCCAAGTAAAAATATATCAAAAGGGGCCGTGAAACTCACCTTGAAAAGTCACAGTTCAAATTCCACGACACGCAGAGTAAGCACTAAAAAAATATATAATACACAAAAGGATTAATATATCACCAAATATCGATGACTAATATGGGTGCAATCCTGTTAGTCCAGCCCTTAACACTAATCAAGGTTTTCCATCGTCACACTTATTAATTTAATTCTTTTGTAAAGAGTTTTAATCAATATTATATGCAAAACTTGTCTTAATTTAGACTATTTAATCCCAACCCTTATTTTTAAGTTTTAACAAAATAATTCAGCATACATATCTGATTGCGCATCAGTCTTGTATAAGCTGTTAGGAGATCGACACGACCACGAAACATCGCGTACGAGGTTTCATTTGAAAGAAGAGACTTTAAATTAACTCCAGAAAAAGAATCAGGTTCATTTGACAAAATATGAGTAAGTTATGACACGAAGAATAAAGACCAATCTGCTGCCCAGATTCGTCAGTTTTGACCTTCAGTTTTGTTTGCTACGTTTGGAGGACCAAACGATGTCGAAACGACATGAAACCACTTGTTTTAGTTAGAGGACTCATAGAGCTTAAATTTAGACCCAGAGTTTGCCCCAATTGGGCGTGTTTCGACCAAGTTATCACACGAACAAGATGACCCATTTTTCAGACAGCAAGCTGCCCAGATTGTTAGTTTCGTTGTTTCGATTTGTTCAACACATCAATACTTTCAAGGAACAATTCTAGTTATTTCAAAACGTTTTATAGGTCCAAAATCTCGATTAAGGGCAGGTCATCCAAGATTTCCACTCAATATCATGGATTCGATTACCATAAAATCCAAGAATTAGGGTTTCTTACCAAATGGCGAATCCGACGATCGTAACGCTTAGATTCTCACGATCTAGCACCAAAAACTAAAAATAACACCAAATATTTAGATTTTGAATATAGATTACAAGTCCAATGTATTTACTAGACTTTACTACCTCATGGACAAGTTGCAAAATATAGATCGTTAGTTCTGGAATCAAGTAATGGTGGGATCTAGTCATGCGCTTATCCCTACCAATTCCATAAGTTGGCAAAGGTGGTGTCATATTTGTGATACATAAATCAAAGCGAATGGAAAATTACCTCAGGGGGACTGGTTCTATAGTTCGTGGAATGGTGGTCTCTACTACACCCCAACCATTTGGAGTGCAATACTGAAGAATTGTATTTTAGTTGATGAGATGGTCGTATTAGACCCTTGAGAAAACTAGTGAGATGTAGAAGGATGTTAAAGAATTGAGTGAGCTAGTCGTTGTTAGAGTAGACAAGAAGGATAAGTTCATGAAAGGATACATGGTTGTCGTATTGGCAATGAAAGGTTATGTTGGCACTTGTCCAGAGAGTAATAAGTGCAATCTACACCACCCGACTATAAGGTCATGACCTGTGTGGTTCAAATTCAAGCAATTGGAAGGCTTAGCGAAGAGTTTTAGGGTATTTGTTAACCCAGTTGTGTCGATTAATACGGTCAGGTCGGAAGGAGTGTGACATTGACATTATGAGTGCGGAATCAGGAGCATTATCAAAATGCATTTGCGTGGTTAAATAAGGCTCTAGGTCAAAAGATCAATTAAATAAAAGGAGAAACAACACAAATTTGGCCTGCAATTTGTGCAAACCCAGGGCAAGCCTTGGGCAAGGCAAAATGGCAACCCTACGCGTAGAAAGGCATTCAGGATTGATGCCAACGATATCCAAGAGGATACATGCGTGGTGACTTTGACTTTTTTAACTAAGTTGGATTTAACCCCAGTCACGAAGAATGTGTGTTGTTAATGGAATAAAGATAGACTTGTAAACACTAGAGAGGTAATATGGGACTACACTATGCTATTAGCAAATCATGCATTTAAGAATACATCTGTACAATTTGGGCATGAAAGTTTCAACATGGTCACGGGGATGGATTGATCGTCAAGGGATAGTGCTGAGATCATCGGATGTGAGAAGTTTGTTGGAATACCGTTGCCAAATGGTGAGACACTTGACATGTATGGAGAGAGATCAGAAGGGGACAACATGAAAATCTTGAGCATGAAGGTGAAGGAATAAGAGTCAAATGATATACCTATTGTGCGAAAATTCTAAGAAGTGATCTGAAGGATCTGGTATGACTATCGACTTCACAATAGGTGGACCTTTGGATTGAATTTGTACATAAAGCGATGTGTGTACCTAGGGCTTCTTATCGTGTAACACCCTTGGAGCTATAAAACCATTCTAATCAACTTTAGGAGTGGTTTGGTAAGAGTTTTATACGACCCACATGCACCAAGAGGCATTAGTGCCTTCTGTAGAGAAGAAGAATGGATCGAGCAGGACGTGCAGGGACTATTAAAAGCTGAATAAACTAGCGGGCAAGAACCGTCATCATTTGCCCAAGCATAAATGACTCATTCTATTAGCTTCAAATATCGAAGTACTATTTGGGAGTATAGATCTCCGTTCGGAAATCATCTACATAGAGTACACGTGGATGAGATACCAAAGAAAACATTTAGAACTCGTTGTAGACATTACGAGTTCCTAATTATGAAGATAGGATTAACAATGGCACCCGCGGAGTTCATGGACATGTTGAATTAGAGGTGTATGTCATATCTGAATAAATTTGTCATAGTATTCATTGACGACATCTTGATCCATTCGAGGCACTAAACAGAGGTAAGTGTTGGTCACCGATGTAATGGGCTGAAGACATGTAGAATTAGGTGAATGGACTGTAAATCATTCAAGAGACGAATGATCGGGGGTTTTGGATTGTTTACAGACAAAAGGCAGTTTAGGATTGTTAGAGATTCACGCTAACAATCAAAGGAACCCTTGCTTTAGGCACATGTTCTATGATGTTGGTTGATTGATAATAATGATACGGTTGGTGAGTGGTACACTATCAAGGTGTTAGCAGTGTGGTGGGTTAGCTGCGGTACACCCTATATATAAACATTATTGATATCTTGAATGTGATGTTGGAATCCAGACCGGTATCTAGTTTTTGGTATTGGACGACAGCCATACTCTGGTGATATGAGTAAATAGGTTGTAAAACCTAAAGCGCCATCTTAAGAGACTTTGTTCTTATGGACAATTCACGAGCTGTTGTTTTGGAATGACATTGTTTATCTTGTAATAAGGAGCAAATTGTCACCTAGATTGCAAGTGTGGTTAAGACTGCAGATCAGTTTTGGTCCTGTGATTTATTGGTTGGTCCTAGGAATTCGAGCGGCCGGCAAATTTTAATTTGCCTATGTGCTAGCTTGGATTATGGTTATAGAAGTTAAAACTTTGAGAGGCTAGTAGAAATCCTTATCGTAAAGACTAGATGGAACTCAAAGCAAGAACCTAAATCTTATCCTTACGTGGGAAGTTTTATTAAGGGCTATGTACCCCCACCCCTACCTGTTTGTGGATGGCATTGCAGCTCATGACTCTAGTTGAATTTCGGGAAGAAATTCTCTCAACTGGGGGATACTGTGACATCCGTCACCAAAATAGGTACGTTGACTTTGGTATTGAATTGGACTTTGGCTTTTGACTTTGATTTTAGTCATATTTGGGTTTGGTCTTAATTTATTGTTCATTACTTGGTGGGCCCAAACTTTAGCTTATTAGGCCTATGTCTTCGTGTTGGGCCTAGGGTTCTATCATTAAGATGACCATTGGACTTGTAATCGTACGAGGTCCTGTGTACTGAGTCTAATAAAGGATTTTCTAAAAGGTGAAACACAAAATTCACATCGAAACTTAACTAATCCTACAATAATGGGCTTTGCCTAAAGTCTAGTAAATACATTTAATTCAATCTAAAAACTTAAAATTAAATGATTTATATGGCATGTGATAGCTCGTTGGAACCGTTATTGCGCGCGAAATTTGAAAACGTAAAAATTAGTCGACATGCGGTTCGAGACGAGACGGAATAAACGAGACGGGCCAAGGGCCCGAAGGCCCTTGCCCTTCCCTTCATTCGGCCAAACCTTGGCAAAAAGGGGGAATCCCCCTTGTTTTCTCACTTTTGCAAAAATTATTCTCCAAGGCTCTCTCCTTGGAAACCCTAGCCACCACAACATAATTCTCTCTTGTTCTTCACCATCTTCACAAAAATTCTGCCCTCTTTGTGCCATTCATCGAGTTTTGTGATAATCAAGACATCCATGGTCTTATACTAAGCTAGACTCGTTCATCTTCGAATCTACGGTAAGCAAAAAATTGTTTCTTGACGATTTTAATTCTTGTTTTTCTCAAATATCGATGATGTTCATCATCTATATTCATGTGGACACTTAAAATGACTAAGTGTTGTCCGTTGTGGACATGGACTGTCCGCTGTGGACACTTAAGCATTTAGTATGTCCGCTGTAGACACTTAGGTGTTAAGGGGTCATCCGCTGTATAACTTAGTCATTCTCTATATGCCTTAGTATGCCTTAGTATGCCTTAGTCATCCGCTGTGGACATTGACTGCCCGCTATGGACACTTAGTGTTTACTTCATCCGCTATGGGCACTTAGTGTTTACTTCATCCGTTGTGGACTTTGGTCGTCCGTTGTGGACTTTAGTCGTCCGCTGTGGACCTTGGTCGTCCGCTGTGGACTTTGGTCGTCCGCTGTGGACTTTGGTCGTCCGCTGTGGACACTTAGTGTTTAAGTCATCTGCTGTGGACCTTGTGCGTGCGCTGTAAACAGTTAGAATTATTCTGAATTTTGGGAGAAAGGGATTTAAGTGATTAGTACTTAATTTTTAATGGAAGAATATGATTGTTTAATGTTTCCTTGTTATGTTATATCTTTTATGGGCTAGTGTTATGAATAATTACATCTCATGTTATGTGATTATCAAGACAATGGATATCTTAAAAGTATTATTCATAATCAAGTGGACATAAAGAAATAAAAGAAGACATTGGAGCTTAATGAATGTTACCCCCGGGCCCTAATGATGAATGAAAAGCCTTGCAAGCAAAATAAATGGAGGTGCACGACCATGTTGTCGTTAGCTCAACTGATGTACGGTTGTTTCGACCCATGAGGATGCATATCTGGGGTCTAATCCTTATGATTGACCAATGAATGAATGAATGGCATCTGTATTCATAAGCAGGCTTCGTGCCTAGCAGTGTGGGTCAACTGTCAAGGGTTAGCTACCATGATAAATGTGTACTGGCAGGGGTTCGGCATCTGTTTTATATGAACATACTAATTGTATATATAGAAATCTTTTCTCTTTTTTTAATGAATTATCAACACATATGGTTAAATTAATTAATCATTTATATAGTATGGGGAGTTAAATACTTTATTTTACAATACATTGTTTATCAAAACAATGATACAAAATTCCTTGTTCTCAAAAAAAATTTTGGAAGTTTAAAAGCCACAAGGTAAAATTTTGTGCATAAGGAGTATTTATCCTCATAACACCTATTATGTTATTAAAATTCCTAGCTATAAGGTTTTCAATGCCAAGGGAATCATACTCCTTTCGGCATTAACCTGAAGATATTTTGAAAGTACTTCAATAATGAACCGGTAAATATCGTTTATAAAACTCAAACAGTTTTAAGCATGATTAGTATTAAAAACATGTTATGTCATATTGAAAAGTCTATACATTCGACAAAGGATATTCATAACGACGTAACCATTGTATACACTGATATCTTGCCTTTGATTATATGTTGATCACATTCTTAGTTTTACGCTTGTCTTTTAATAGTATCGTGTCAGGCATATTACGACTTAATTTTCGTAATACATGCATAATTTGATCAAACATACATATATTTATAGCTCGAATAATATCATCTACAAATTCCCTTTATACATCAACAGAATTTAATACAACCTCATGTTGTTCTCAAAGATATAAAACATTTTCATATTATAAAACATAAACGTATTTTCCTTATATATAAAGCAACAACTTAAATTTCTCTATAAATTGAAAGATGAGTTGACAACACTTCTACATAGCTTCGTATATCCAAACAGAGGTTCCACACACTAATAGTGGTGTAATACCGTCTTAAGGAGGTATTATGGATGTACAAGTTTTGATTATGTTTTTGAATGACAAACGATCCAACTTAAAACCTCTATATATAGGCTGGATTCCACCTTATCGTGGACCGCTAATCCAAGGGGTCGCGGTCTGCTATCGAGACCTGGTGTGTATAGTCACTGCTACACATCAGCTTCCAAGCCACATGTCAATCATACACCATAGCAGAACGTTAACGGTTTCACGACAAGCCCATATCATTAGACACAAGCCAAATTTAGGCCTAAGTCATCACACAGAGGCGGTTTCCCTCGTGGAGTGCGAAGCCAGCGATAGTGGTCCGCCACCGTCCTAGAACCTAATTATTCAGAAATTTCATTTTCAACCTTCTCTTCAATTGTGAAATTTCAGTACAAACTTTTGCGAGGTGTTACATTTAAATAACATAACTAATCAAAGTAACGATTAGTTGCACCTGTAAGGTGACAATAGCAAAATAAAAAAAGGTGCTAGCTTGTTCCATCTGAAAACCATTCAGTTGGAACTAATGTTTGATGTTTTTGATTCTATCTAATTGTTGTTGAACCAAAGATGCCACTAATGTCAACATTATATGTCACTTTCATGTAAGGTCATTAGCATCTTCATTTTGCATCTGTCACATACTTCCCTTTTGGAAATTGGGTTTGTAAGCTTTTGGAAACAGATTGTGTGTTTTACACGTGGGAGATAATTATTCAGAGTATTGGTCAAATGAAGAAAGCTAATCGAATTCAACTGTCAATTTGTAATAATTCTTAGCTAATAAATTAATAATGAAAGATGAATTTTAAAATTTTGTTTTTCTTCATTGTGATTTCAGTTTGATAGCATTTTTCCATTGCATTTGTTTCCATTAATTCAAATCATGATTCACCTTGAATCAAGTTGAAGCATAGAGCTCAAATCAGATCCCAACATTTTAATAAACACATTCGTTTTAGTGTTTTATTTAAACATGAAGCATTATATAAATAATCCTGCAAAAACGTGTTATGTCAAACATGACCCGTTCTTAAGCACATGGGACGTTTTGCCAGGTCTGCAATGAGGACCCAATCAACTATAATAATCAAGGAAGTAAGTCCAATCCACAGATATAAAATAAGACCATTTTTAATCAACAACATAGCCTTTAATTAGCAGAATAAATACAGTATTGGATGTCACCAAGCTTCCATTTGTCTTTAAAAAACCAATTCTGGAGTTTTTAGGGACAGAGAATTAAATATAGAGATGTTGATGGCTTGTTTCTTTGAATACAGTTTTCATCAATCAAAAACAATTTCCAACATGTATATCTACAATTTAAAAATTGTCCCATCATACATGTGACAATATAACAAATTATGCAGGAGAATGAAATTTCAAAACCGTCTATTTGGGTTCTTGCATATCTTCTTCGGTTTTCCAAACAACATCATTGAGACTACTGGAAAGTCTTTTGTAGAACTGCACCAAAAAGAAACAAAACAGCTCAAAAAGTATAACAGGAAAATAATAATGATGGAAAATGTAATACATATCCTGTCAGTTTACATACTTTACAAAGTTATTAATTGGTGACAATTTCTACCAGTTAGGCAATGGTTAGGATTATATTGTCTCAAACAGGTAATGAAAACAGATCAAAGGCCACGCAAAGAGGAGAGCAAATAAAATATATAAACCTCGTAAATTGCTTTCTTTATTTATTAGCTTTGTTGTACATAGTATTTTTTATGTATTTATATTTCACATGCTATTAATTTATAAAATTTAAAAAGTAAAAGACAAATAGTGTTTCGTGTGAGGTAGAATAGTTTTGACTGTTTGCCCAACCCGACCAACCAAAATGAAGTCATGTAAATGACAACTGAAAACTGGACAAATAACATCTTTAGCTTGGAAATGGGTTTGAAAACATTCTAAACAACCAATCAGTGTATTAAATTTAGTCTATAAAGAAACTACATATGCCACTCTCTTCACACAATAAACAGTTGGAAAGACATTATATACATGATATATAAGTGTGTGTGTGTGTGTATGTAAAATACTCGAAAATTCAAGCTACTAGAAATATTTGAATAGCATACCTTATGAAATTCCAAGGTATCTCCTTTAGCTTTTCGTACTTCGACCATGTGAAGTGATGGTGCTACTTGAAATACCTAATAAAGGTTAATATCAAAAAATATTAAATGAATTTTCTTTTTCTGTCAAAATCATTGTAATTATAATTGATTACACATCACAACATGGTACCTCGGTAGCAATATTGAGATTTCCTTTTCTCCCCGCTTTAATATTTTCGAGCCTTAACTGAGATGAAAAACAAAGAATGATTACTCATCCATCATCCAAAAACCCACCCAGCCATTTAAAGCCACATTTAGGTGAAGTAAGTTTTTCTAACCTTGTAGTTTTTCTTGTGCACATCAAAGCCAAGAGGTTTTGCAGCTTCTTCAATTTTACTTACTATCTCATTCGCTGGGCATTTCGATGTGAATCTTGTCTCCCTTTTGAATCCCTGCAGCCAGATTTATTTCCAAACCAGAAATAGAGAATTTCAGTGTTACAGAACAGTAAAAATTTCTTGATTCGTACTGAATTTTACTTTGATCATGAATCTAGAGGTGGCAATTTTACTTATGTATGGGTTGAGACAGGTTATGTTTTATCTCTTAGCAGTTTAAGGGTGTAAAAGAATAGCTTAAGAGAAAATGTGTAGAAAGTTGCCCAAGGTGTAATTTTAATGCATAAAACCACTTCAATCATTTTACTCGCAAAATTAGAATGCTATATGAATGATATGATTTTTGTATATCATATCTGTCACTCAAGTTCTTCATAGAAAAAAATATTATTTTTGAATGGTATTCCAAGTCGACCCCACCCCACCAGTTTGACTAGCACCAATAAACTCCCTGTCATTGACGTTACTCAACCTGCCACCCCGACCTGCCCATTTTACCACAGCTAGTCATGGCTCTATGGATGTACATACTATTACATAAAGCATGAGGAGATAGATAAGAACCATTAAGAAATAGAAGGATATAACCTGCAGTATCAATGATTGAAAAGCCATTAATATTGGAGAAACAAAGTATTAACCTGTTCCATCTCAAAAAGATTGCCAAGATTGAGCCCCTTAGACATAGAAATTAATTCAAAAGCATTCATGGCAGCTGGATGTTCTTTCTTCTCTGTCACATGATACTCCTGTTTTAAAACAAACATATCAACTTTCAGAAACTGAATTAGCTTCCTAAATGAATGCACATAAAAGCTTAATTTGATAAAAACAGAGCAAACAATATGTAAAGTTGATTTCTATGTAGAATTAGAAATCAACTCAAAAGTTTTCATGGAAGTTGGATCTTCTTTTCTTTTCCATGACACTTAAATTTCACAAAACTATATTAAGCTATGTAAAAATAAGGGGAAAAGCTTATTTTGATATTACATAGCAGGCCAATGAGCCTAGACATTGCAATATCATAACTACTTAGAAACACATAAAAAGATTATATATAGTAATAAATTTGATAAACTTACTACTGAACCGTTAAAAGCAGCTTCCACATCATCAAAATTTGCCTCTTCTTTCTCATTGAACTCAGGTCGTTTAAAATCTTTTTTAAACCACTCATCGTTTAGAAGTTCAGGTATTGTTATCCGCTGCCATAAAAAAAGGGTGTTGAGATAGGCATAAATATGTATTTACATAAGGGTGACAAATAGTAAAATGCTGCCAGGGACATGGATACAGTTGTTAATGCTCCAGTACTGATCACAAATAGTTGCATAATAATTGTTTTGTAATGCATGTATATTTAGAAGGTCTTGTGCGTTTAACCATTTCAGATGCCAAAATTAGTTCTAGTGCGGTTAACAATGATATGAGAAGACAATTCATGTATCTAAATTATAATATACGATTGGTGGATTGTTCCAAATGAACAAAATATTAGGTCATGCATTCCATCTATCTTTAGATGTCATTAGCTGCTTCATATTTCATTTCAATTTAGTGAAGAACTAGCTATCTGCATCAAAAGGGGTGCTTGGACGTGCCATTCGAAAATGATATTGAAAATTTAACAGCCATAATCAGATAATAAGCTGAAATATAAAGGGCTGTAAAGCCTGTAATGAATACTATTTCATAGTAATTCTGTCGGTTGAAGTTGCAATAATTTGTAATCAAATATTTTAAGTATTTGTTCATATCATTTAAGAAGGTAATAGATAAATTGGCTAAGAAGAACGTTTTTTTGTGAAAATGTAGAGGTTTCAAGAAATGGAAATACAGGTATCTCAAATGAGGTTAGAAGATGTGAAATAAGCAAATTACTTTACCCTCAAATGGTTTTGTTCCAGCTGATAGAAACTAATAATAAAAACAAATTATTGACCAAATGCCAGTAAAGGTACAAACACTTACTGTCATGGGATTGGGATCCAATATGCGAGTTAGCAACTTTACGGCGCCAAAGGAGATCCATGGAGGACAAGTGAATTCTGCAGCTGAAATCTAAATGCACACCCATTTAGAAGGAGATGATGAAACAGGGAATCAACCGTACAACACAACTTAAAATATAATGCTCACTTTTTTATACAGGTTCATTAGATTAGAATCATCAAATGGCAAGTAACCAGCAAGCAATACAAAGAGAATGACTCCACATGACCATAAGTCTGCAGTTGTCCCGTCGTAACCACCATCATTCAAGACCTAAAGAGGATGAAATATCATTACATGGACTAGCACAATGTGAAGATATGTGCATTAGAGGTGGCGGTTTCGACCCATTAGGAATCAGCCTTATGTTTTATAGCAAACGGGTCAAATTAATCAACCAGCCTGCCCACCTATTTTGCCACCTCTAGTATGCATAATGAAGAGTCTATAATTAACAGTTCTATGCACCTCAGGAGCGACATAATTTGGAGTTCCGCATGCTGTGTGCAGCAAGCCGTCATCCTGTAAAATAACATTTTAAATTTGATATGAGATTTAACACAAACAGTAATTAAAAGTTTAAATGTTACACACACCCTAACTTGCCGAGAAAGGGCACTTAATCCAAAATCCGAAACTTTGAGGTTTCCAGAAGCATCTAGAAGCAAATTTTCTGGCTGCAGGAAAAGCAATGTCAGAAAGTAGTGAGACAATATACAAAAATGGATACCAGTATGCTGTAAAAACTACTAAGCAAAGGGGCATTAAAGAACGTCAACTACCTTTAGATCTCTATGATAGACACCCCTACTATGGCAATAATCAACAGCGTTAATGAGCTGCTGAAAATATTTTCTAGCTTCGTCTTCTTGCATTCGTCCATGGTTCACCTTCATAATCAAATTTTGGAACATTAAGGTATATTCTTTGTAGCCTGTAATATTTTAAGTATGCACAGTGCCAAATATTTTTTAATAGACATGATGCATATATAAAGATCAGTATATTACAATTTTATCAAAAAGCTCTCCCCCTGTGACAAACTCTAGTACGATGAATATCTTGGTCTTGCTCCCCATAACCTGCAGAATCAGAACACAGTTAAAGGAGACACATAAGTTAATAATACAGTCAACTACAGTTTAGCAAGACCCCCCCTCCCCTTTTGAAACCTACTTAATGAAGAAAATGATATCTTAAAATAACATTCAGCAGGAGTTTCATGTTATTTACACAAAGATTTAAAGGACCTCGTATAAGCGGACGACATTTGGATGTTTTATCAACTTCATAGTTGCTACTTCCATTTTTATCTGCACCACCAAGATAATAACACATAAGTAAGGAAGCAAAAGAACTGAATTCAGTGAAAGTCATTCATCAAATTTTAGAAAGTTATAAGAGATTGTTTAGTAACCTGTTCAGCCATTTTATGTCTAACAACTTTTTCTTTATCAAGAATCTTGATAGCCACAGGATCCCCAGTCTCAGTGTTCCTAGCAAACTTCACTTTTGCAAAAGTCCCCTCACCAATTGTCCTTCCCACCTCATATTTACCCACTCGACGCTTAATTTTCGGAGGATTCATCCCTTTTTATCTGATAACAATTAACAAAACATCATTCTCTTATCATATGACATTCAATCAACAGACAAATCATCCAACTAATCATTCATCTTTCTGCAGTCACTGAATCACATCAGTGACAGATTAAACATGAATTGACCTCCACTTCACCATACAGTTAACCTCACAAAAACAGTAACTCCAACTATTAATTTGAACCAAAAACACAATGAAACTGAGTGGTTCCATTGTCCCAAAACCAAAAAAATCAAAAATCCCACAACTAAAAACACCAAACCCATGCATTAAAAGTGAAAAAGAAAGAACTACAAGAAACTATACCTTCAATTCACGGAAATTCAGATGAAAAAAACTGGAAAAAGTAGAACAGCAGCAGTTTGATTTGTGATAACAAGTGATGATACACAAGAACACAAGAAGCTTTGAAAGTAAGATTTGTAGCGGGAATGAAGGATCAAATGGTGATGAATGAATTGTTAATTGTTAATTGTTATTCAAAGATTGAAGAAATTGTTGATACACATATGATTTGATATCCATGTGGGCATGATTTTAAGAGGAGGCCGTCCAACGTCCTCCACATATGCGATGACAACCAACACATCGGGGCCCATTGTTGTTGGATGCGTACGGATTTCAATCAACTTAAAAATAAAATAATACGTTTGAGTAGATACAAATTTATTATTATTATTATTACTATTAGTATTATTATATCAGGCGCACGGTCTGGGAGTTGAGAATTCATTTACGTATTCATCTTATACGTAGTATAACAAATAACATAAGAATAATATATATGCAAAACTTACAAGTTTTGCAATTATCAACTTCTATTAGGCATCTTTGTCTAAACAACTAAAGAACGTGAATAATGTATGTCATGTCATCGAATTTTTTTTTTTTATAGGCAACATTATAATCATTTGACTCAAAACTAAACAAATTAGCATTATATAATTGAGAGGAAACCTCCTATTCGATTCTTTTGAACTCTCTGAAACCCCAATTGCACTCGAAACACACACGCACTCGACATTTGATCTTCGCCTTCATCACGAACTTGTGACTCAATCAGACCATACATTCTGAACTTTCTTAATTGCAATTGATTGAGGACTATTGGTTATTATCATCTCTAGAATCTCTACAAACCATCAATTTGATTATCATCATCATCATCTCAGATTCAACCTCAACCTCAACCGAGGCTATTTTTCTTTATATTATTATCAATTCTGTATCAATTTAGGTAATTGATCACACACACACTCGTAATCATGCGTATACCTAAAGCCCTAACATTGACTACATCATCATTTTAATTGCGTATTTAATTTGACTGATTTCGAGTCTAGGGTTCATGCACCAAAAATTGGGCTTTGGGCAACTTGTTAACACACTATACGCGTACAGGGGGACCCAGGTTCGAAACACCCCCCCCCCCCTCATTTTTAATTATTTACAGTTCTAGAAAAATACTATTATATTAATATAATAAATAAAAAATTGTTAATTATTATTATTCAAGAATTTATTAATTAATTCCTGGTAATTTCAAAGTTATAATTTCATATTATTTTTCTTACAAGTTACAAAATTTTATAAAATTAATAAAAAGGATTATAAAATTTATTTATAAGTTTTAAAATTTATAAAAATTCTTATAAAACAAAATCTATTATTTCAAATTGTTTTAAATCAAAATCTATACAAATAAAATTCATTTAAATAATTAATTATTTTGACCAAATTTATCTAGAATTTTAATAATTAACTTAATTATTTTCCATAATTTAATATTTAAATTCAATTTAATAAACCATTATAAACTAAACATTTTAGTTATATTAGTCAAATGAAATTTAATCATTACATCTTATTAAATTAAAATTTAAATCTTATTTAATCAATATATTTTATTTAATGAAGTTATACTACAAAATCAATTACATTATTTTAAACCATGTCTTAAAATCTCAAATCCCAAGTTCCAAATTGAAACCCTAGTTTCTCATATCAATATTTAGACTTTAAACATGTTATTATTCTAACATAAGACGTTATTCCTTAGGTTAACCTGTGAGAAAATCTTTAATTGGTGTCTATTCTAGCATTTTATTATTTAATTCACCAACAATTATCATGTGAGTATTTATAGCTATTTTTTATATTTAATAATTTGAGGAAAATCATATAGCTATATTCAATCAAATGATTATTGTTTATTCATTCTTAAAATTTCAATTCAAATCATGTTGTGTATTACTTGCAATGTGTGTTCATAGTTAGATAAACATTATTCAAATACAATCATTAATTTATTCAAACTACGGGAATAATGATAAATCTATTGACTTGACAAACCTATCCTATTTTATTATTCGAGGGTTATTAAAACTGGATTCATGCATGTGCTTTAAATAGTTAAAGGTATATAGCATATGAGATTATAAAAATTTTACAAGTCCCGTTGTATTTTATCAAAGAAATATTTTACACTTTCCTGAATTGGTTTATTGTATTGCTTTGATTGTATTTACTACTTCCACTGCAGGTTATAAATAACAAAACCATAACAAAGAACATAAATATTCAACAGTTTTTCTTGACCCCTCCCACGTGGACTTTCAGCAGTTTTTCTTGCCATTCTTTTCTTCCTCCTCTGAGTTGATGGAGAATCCTCAGGGACAAAATCAGCATCATGTTCCTCAACAGTGTGTTTAGCTGGAGTTCTTCCATTCTGGGATGTTCCTGAAGTACATAAGGCACGTTCCCTATCTGATCACTATCAGTCTAACTCCCTGAACTGAACCAGGAGTTAATCTCAGCATCTATAGACATTCTAGCTGGTTGAGAGCTTTCAGGAACATCATCAAAAACTCTAGTAGATGTTCCAGCCTGTTCAGTCTGAGGTGCCACATATTTAGGTCGTGGTGCTTCTTCTTGATAATCCTAAGCAAATCTACCAAGTTTGGCGAAATGTGATCCATCCCACGTATTCCCTCTTACTCCCATAAGATATATGAATATATCCTTCTTCATTACCATTACATCAGCTATGATGTTCTTCTGCATCTTCGAAGAAATAGCTGTGGATATGTTGTATGGAATATCATCTTCAAGAGATATCAGCAGAGATCCAAAGACTACACTGAGGCTATCCATACCAGCCTTTAGGTTAGTGAGACAATGAATCACCACATGAAACAAGTACTTCTAGAACGGAGGTAAGTACTTCTTCTCTAGAGATGGATATCAGTGATCATAGCCCATCCTCTTCAAACAATCCCTTGCCACATCATCATCTATCTTGACTGGCGCACTGGGCTGATCCTCCAACAGTAGAACACTATTAATCAGTTCAGCAGTGATAACAATCCTCTTGCCCTTAACAGTGGCAGATATACACGGTTCACCCTACTCATCTCTCTTATTGGCTGTTGTTAGCCAAAACTAGTCAACCACATCTGTGTAGATAGTGGGATTAGCAGTAATAGCATGATGGATCCTAATGTCTTAAGTCCATCAATCAAGGATCTGAATAGGGCTTTATCTTCTGGAACATCTCCAAGATAAGCTATTGCATTATGGTTTTTATTAAAAACCATAGGTCTTGCCATCTGAAAATTAAACAAACTTGAATTAGAACACCCAAATTTTCAGACTTAGAAAAAATTTCAGACTTAATTTTTTTTTGAAAATTTAAACTTCTCGCGTGAACCAAAGTACTCGCATGCGAAAACTTAAGTTTTCAAGTTCAACTTTTCACGCGACAAGATAGGTATTCGCATGAAACTGAATTTGACCAGAAGTCAACTTCTTGCGCGACAACTTCACTATACACGCGAGTAGTTCTGTGCGAATTTTGAAAGTTCTCGTGCCTGTTCATATTTTGATACTTTTCGCATGTGACAAGTCCAATTTTTCAGATTTCAAATTAAGTATTTTCAGGGTGTTTTTAACCATTAATACATGTTCATTAAGTGTCGGTTAGGCCACTATTAAGGTTTCATATGTTTAATTTTGTTCAATTTTAGGTGTATTTGTCCTTAAACATTTAGTCATCAATCGAACACACATAAAACCAATCTAAAACCAGTAACCTACCTTATCAAACACTAAAGAATCAATGGACGACCACAATGAACAATAATATCAAGTATGATTACGTTTGAACACTTAGAATTTTTTAAAAGTGAAAATCAGAAAGTTCTCGTGCGAATGATGCACTTCTCGCACAAGTGTTGCTTTTATAGCCTTCTAACTTCTCGTGCGAGAAGTCAGATCTTTTGCACAAACGGACTTTTCGCTTCATAGAACTTTTCGCATGCGACTTGTTCAATTTTGAACTTTTCGAATAAATAGTCGCATAACTTCACACATTTTGAACTTCTCGCACGTGTGAAGTTCAATTTCCTTTGAACTTCTAAAATTTTAAACTTTTAAAATTCAAATTTATTTATTTTGTTAAACCATTAGATTTGTTATGAGTAAAAGTATATTTAGCTAAGTGTTTATAAATATCAAAGAACCCTTAATGTTGTGAAATTTTGTAAATCAAAAACAAACTTTAACATAAAACAAATGGATATTTTTTTATGCTTATAACTTAAATGTTTTTGGTAAATTTTCAAGTATAGGATCATATTTCTTATGAAATTGATCATTAACATCGTCCAGCTTTGTTTAAATAAGACTGGTTATTTTGATTGTTAATATATTTTATCCATTTTAAACTTAGACTTCAATATTTACTTGTACATATGTTCTGTGATTTTATCATGTTTAGATTGAGTTATATGAAATCTATGAGTTTCACAATCAAAAATCCTGTAAAACTTTTATCCAGCTTCAAGACACTTTTGAGAATTCAAGTCACCCTAATTTGACTTAAACCTTTTACATCTGATCAGTATTTTCAAATTTTTTTTTATTATAATATCTATTTAGAGCATAACTAGCCTGAGAAATGTTTCTGAACATAGAATATTAACAAGTTTAGGACTTATTAACTGTTAGTCAGACTTATGTTTTGCTCTCGCAAGACGTTTAGGACTTACATGCCAAGTCGGACTTACATGCCCCATCTTTTGATTTTGCCTCCTGTGTCATAACATACCCTTAAAAAGAAAATATTTATCATATAGTATGTATGTCTATAACATATCTTTTATTATTATGCACATTGTCATCTTTTATTTCTATATGGCCTTTTGGCATCTTTTTGTTCTTTTTGATAATATTCATTTTCTCTTTTTGTCTTTACTTTTCATATCTTTTTCTTCTTATGATATATATATATATATATATATATATATATAAATACATATTTCATATTTCTTCTGAAAGACACTGAATCAGATAGTAACTGACTTGAGTATGCCTAGACTGTAACTCTCAGTCTGTTTTAACTTGTAATCAGTGTTACCATTTTTGATGAGTAACCCACTTCTATCATTTTGAGTTTACTTTAAGTGTATCATAGAGCATAGTGCTTTTCAGTCTTGGAAGTCAACCTATTAGCATATCAAACATAATCTAAGTCATTTTTTAATGTCTTAAGATGTAATGAATCAAACTTAAGAAATGTACTATCATTTCTTATATATTCTTGAAAATTTTAATTTTTTTAATATGTAAAATAAAATATTTTTATAAATTTTCTTTTACTCCCCCTAAGAACAAAAATCTTTTTCGAAACATTTTCAAATTTTTTAAGAACAAAAATATTTTTCGAGACATTTTCAAATTTTCTTCCCCTAAAATTATGATTATCTGCAAAGAAATTACATTTTTAACCAAAATGAATGAAAATATTTTTGAAAGGGTTTATAGAAAATTATTAACCAAAGTTAATCATTCCCAGAGATTAAACTAAGAAGTCAAATCTGGAATGATCAAATGCCTTAGTAAACAAATCAGCAATGTTGTCATCTGTTGAGATAGATTTCAAATGGATAAGTTTTCGATCAAAACAATCACGGATAAAGTGCATGCGAATGTTGATATGTTTTGTCTTTGAGTGTTGGATCGGATTCTTCACTATGTTTAACACTGTAGTATTGTCACACAAAATTTTTGTATCATAAAGATTAAGGCCATAATTAAGAAGTTGTTAATGAATCCAAACAATCTAAGAACAACAACTTGATGCAGCCACATATTCAACCTTAGCAGTGGATGTGGATACCGTCTGCTGCTTCTTGCATTGCCAAGAAATCAACCTATTTCCAAGGAATTGACAGCCACCGGTTGTTGATTTCCTGTCCAAGTTACATCTTGCATAATCACTGTCAGTATAAGCATATAACTTGAAATTAGAATTTTTAGGATACCAAAGATCGAGTGTTGGTTGACCCTTGAGGTATTTGAAAATTCGCTTGACAGCTTTCATGTGTGATTCCTTTGGATTACTTTGATAACGTGCACACTGACAGACAGAAAACATGATGTCTGGCCTACTGGCAGTTAGACACATCAGAGATCCAATCATTGATCAATACAAATGCTGATCAACGTCTTCACCCATGAGATCTGGAGTTAAAGTTGGACGAGAAGCCATTGGAGTGGGAGAAATCTTAGAGTCCTGAAATTTATACTTGTCCAGGATACTTTGAACATATTTTTCTTGATGTATCAGTATTCCCTTATCATTTTGTTTAACTTGGATACCTAAGAAAAACGACATTTCTCCAAGAAAAACGACATTTCTCCAAGATAACTCATATCAAATTTATTTTTCATCACAACTTCAAATTCCTTGCACAAATCATCATTGGTAGATCCAAAGATAATGTCATCGACATATACTTGAACAAGAATCAAATCATCACCAGTCTTTCGTAAGAATAAGGTTTGATCAATAGCACCCAGTGTATAAGCATTTGTAAGCAAATGTTCAGTGAGGATGGCATACCAAGCTCGAGGTGCTTGATATAAGCCATAAATTGCTTTGTCTAACTTATAAACGTACTCTGGATGATCTGGATCTTCAAAACCAGGAGGTTGACAAACATAGGTTTCTTCTTTTATCTTGCCATATAAGAATGCAGTTTTGACATCCATTTGATACACCTTGAAGTTCTTGTATGAAGCATAAGCCAAAAAGATATGTATAGCTTCTAGTCTTGCAACAGGAGTATATACTTCTTCATAATCAAAACCTTCAACTTGATAGAATCCTTGAACAACAAGTCTAGCCTTGTTGCATACAATCACATATTTTTCATCCATTTTATTTCTGAATATCCATTTTGTACCAGTCGGTAACTTACCTTTTGGTAATTCACACAGATGAGACACATTGAGCTTCTTGAATTTTATTAGTTTGTCTTGCATAGCCTCAACCCAACTGTTTTCTTTTAACGCCATCTTAATGTTCTTTGGCATAATTTGAGAAATGAAGCATGAGTACAGACATGTATTTATTATGCCCGATTGACTTTGAGTGCTGACAACTTATGATAACAGACTAATGATTGCTTCAGTTGGATGATTCTTATGAATTCTCAGCTGAGCAATGGTATCTTTAGAAATAACTTCGTCTAAATTAGACATATGACCAACTGGTTCTTCAGCATAGTTCCCTCCTTCAGGTTGATACACAATATCTTCCTCTTGAAAAGTATCATTATCAACAGATAAATCTTAAAATGGAACTTGAATTGTATCAATCGGATCAATATGAATAGAAGAAGAACTTTGATCAGAAACCTATGGAGCTTGTTCAACAACTAAATCAGAATGAGATAAAATTTAGACGAGAAGTGTGGAACAACTGTGACATTTGAAAAAAAAGGTATGTCTGAAGATCTTCCTGTAGCTGAAGATGACATAGGGCCAACTTCATCAGTAAGAATATCTTGAATTGATGATGACAAAGGTGGATTAGCTATAGAAATAACTGATGATTGATTAAATGTTTCAAATAATGAAGCATAATCATATACCCATGAAGGTGCTGAACCTGCATCTATTTTATTAGATTCGTGCCAATCAATATCAACTGACTTAATTATTTATTTAGTTCTTTTATTATAAACCCTGTATGCAACTTTATTAGCTGAATATCCAACAAAATAACATTCATCAACTTTTTCATCAAATTTTGATTTAGAATCAGATATGTTTAACAAAGTACAACAACATCCAAATGTTTTGAAAGATTTGACTTTGGTTTTATGTTTGAAAAAGATTTTATAAGGAGTCATATTTTGTTGTTTGTTGATTAACATACGATTCTGAACATAACATGCAGTGTTAACAGCTTCAGCCCAAAAGAATGATGGTAATTTGGCTGCTGATAACATTGTTCTGGCAGCTTCAATTAAAGTTATGTTTCATCTTTTAGCAACTCTATTTTGTTATGGAGTTCCTGCAGAACTAAATTGTCTAACTATCTCCTTTGAATCATAAAATTCATTCAATGTATGATTGCAGAATTCTGTTCAATTATCACTTCGAATGCACTTGATGGTTTTGTCAGTCTGATTTTCCACTAGAGTCGTGAATTTTATTAGCAAGTGAGGTGTTTCATCTTTGGTTGCTAAAAAGAAAACCCATGTAAGTCTGGTAAAATCATCAGTAATAACCAAACAATATGCACGACGTCCTAAACTCAAAACGCTAACATGACCAAACAAATCCAAGGGCAACAGTTGAAGAACTGAGTCAATTTTGGTATGATTAACTGGTTTATGAGAAAGTTAATGTTGTTTCCCTTATGAACATAACAAACAATGTTCAGTAAGTTGAAATTTTTTCAATGGTAGGCCTACAACATGATTTCCTCTAACCAACTTATTCATATTTTTAATGTTTACATGACCAAGGCGATGATGCCATAACATTGAATCACTTTCTGAGGCTTTAGACAATAAACAAGACACAGTTACAAATGAATGTGAATCATTCATGTCAAGTAAATATATGTCTTTATCTCTCGGTGTTCTCAACAAAATTCATTCATCAGGAATTACAAAGCCAGGTTTTAGAATAAGACATTCTTTATCAGTGAAATATGTTGAATATCTTTTATCACAAATTTGAGAGACATTTAGCAAATTATGTATAAGTTCCTCTATAAAATTAACATCCTCAAAGCTTAACACACCATTAGACACTATACCTTTCTTTGTAATCTTACCACCTTTATCTCCTTCAAATATAACATATCCTTCGTTGTATGGTTGTATGTTGTTTAACAAAGATATATTACTAGTCATGTGCCTTGAACAACCACTGTCAACATGCCAAACACTGTTTATAACTTGCCTTGGTTGTTCCTTATTGGTTTCTTCTTCCTTTTTCTTTTCTTCAGGTATGACATTTACCATGAAGGCTTTTGGTATCTTTTCTTCTGCTACTTCCGGTGCCGGAGTAATCTCAACAGCATTTTCAATTACTTCACAAGTAGATGTTGATTTTTTCTCAATAACAAGCACAGTCTTTTCAACCTTGGCCAGAGTGAACTCAACAGCCTTTTCTTTCACTTCTTCAATCTTCTTATTTTCAATGATGTTAGATTGGGCTGGAGTAATCTCCACAGCTTTTTTAATAACTTCTTTCTGTCTTTCAACATTTATCTTCAAATTAGCTGGAGTAATCTCAACAGCTTTTTCATTAAGCACCACATCAACTTGCGCCTCTTCAACTTTCATATCTTCAACTTTTACCTCTTCATCAAACACTCCATTCATTAGATCATCAGATGCAAACTCAACTAGTACATTTTCACTAATATGTTCTTCAACAGTTTGAATTTCTGCTAACAAAGCTGTAGAAAATTTTATATCTAGAATCTCCATCTGATCGGACCAATCTTACTCTTTATTAGTCTGAGAAACTAGGGCTTTATTATTTGATGAACTTGCTTTGTCTCCCTTTGATTCCACTTCCACAGTCACCATCTTCTTTCCATTATTAGCTTGATTAGACCTTCCTTCAGTGCATTCTCTTGCAAAGTGACCAGGCTTGTCACAGTTATAACATCTCAGACTTGATTTGTCGAACCCAATCTTGCTTGAGTTGTTCAGACCAAACATCTTTCTACCAGTTCTTCTTGCAAAAGTTTTAGCATGGTATACCACCATAGCCATCTTATACTTAATATCATTCTCTTCAACATCATCAGGATTAACTTGTTGCAAGTCACCAACTATGATGTAGAGTGGACTGAATCTTCTAGCAGTGAATGCTTCATAACTGTTCATGAAAGTGGTGAATAGAGCTAGATGTTCTTCAGCTATTTGAATGGTTTGCTTGGTAGGGTGGGAGTTTACAACAAATGCTTGTTGTGAATGTTGAGTGGTTTGACTTTGTGGGTAAATCTGGGGTTGTGATTGAGATTGAGTTGGATTGTAAAGGTGTTGATGAGAAGCTTTGAATTGAGGCAAGGATAGATCTTTGACATTTGGATGAACAGGAGTGGCTAATTGTTGTTGTTGGCACAACTGGGAGTAGCTGACATAATAGTTTGGATTACTAGCCATTTTAGTATATAAGGCTGATGCTTCAGCTCCCATTGTGTTGATGTAATTAGAAGCTCTCTGCTTGTCATCCATTTCATAAGATTTGATGGTTGAGACTAGATCACTGAGGGACAAGGTGAACAAATCCTTGGTTCTCTTGATGGTAGTGCAATTATTGTTCCAGCTGTAAGGTAATGAGTTTAACAACTTCTTATTCATAGCAATATTCTCCAAGGTAATGGCAGCACTTTTCATCCAAGTAATCAACTTCACAAATTTTGATATTTGAGCTTCCAAGGTTTTTCCAAGTATGTGATTAAACATATTAAACTCTTGGTTTAACATGTCCTTTTGACTTTCCCTCATATCCTTATTTCCCATAATCTGCTCCTCTATCGCATCCCATAAATCTTTTTCCTTTCTGTAATCTTTGAACTTTTGAGCAATCTCAGTTGTAAGTGCCATAGTGATGGCAGCATACGCTTTGTCATCAAGTTCCATTTTCTTCATGTCTTCCTCATCCTAGAGGTGTTCTGGTTTTGGCTCTAAGTCTCCCTTCTCATTGTTATACATTGGGATATATGAGCCTTGTTTGATTGACCGCATCATCCGGGGTTCGGTGTAAATAACATGATTCTCGAAACGGTAAACCCACTCAGTATAATCTTCTTCGCTGAGAAGTCTAGGGGTTTTTGTGATTGTGCCAATCTTATTGTTGAGTTTGAGAGTAGCAGTGATGTGCTTAAGGTTAGCCATCTTGAAGATCAGAAATCAAACTTATCAAACATTTAAAAAAAATTTAAACTTGAAGTTTTCGCGCGAATAGTAGAGTTCTCGCGTGAACAATCACCAATTTTTCGCGCGAATACTTTTGTAACAGACTTTTGCGAAAAGATCAACTTCTCGCGCGAAAGGAATCTTCTGTAACAAACTTTCCAACAAACTTTTATCAAAAACAGACTTCTCGCTCGAACAGAGACTTTTCGCGTGCGATTAGCTAGTTTTCGCCTGAATCATTTTCATTCCAATTTCGATGATTCCAACTTTAATTTTTCACCGATTTGTTCAAAATTGATGAATTAAGCCTTGAATTAGTGATTTAGGTTCAAATTTTGATCCTAATTGTCTTTAATTGATTCAAATTATCTTGTTTAATCAAATGAACTTCACCGAATCTTCAATCAGCAACATAACAGCCTTCAACATCTTTAAGAATGGTCAAAAACAGTAGAAATCATGTAGATCTTCAACAATAACCAAATCGGAGCTCAAGAATACTTCAAAAACACTCTTCAATCTTCAAATCAATCAATCTAGAGCATACCAAGCTCTAATCCAATTGTGAGGATCAATACAATACAAATAAGATCGATCTGGTGACAAGAATGCGAACTGTTAACATCACGGAATAAGATTGAATAGTAAATGAAGAACACGAATGTAAATAAACTTCACACTATATTACTCTCTGATTTGAAATATACAAGTTACAATCGAAATCAAGAAAATGACCAAAAGCTCTCTAAGTTACATTACAAAACAACTATTTATACTAAACTTAGAAGTTCTCGCGTAGTTCTTGCGCGACTTCCAAGTTCTCGCGCGAGATGCAAGTTCTCATTCGGCAAGTCAGGTTCTCACGCGACTTGATCTTCATAATCTTGATTTGATTTTCCGAGCCTCTAAGTTCAATCCCTACAAAACAGGTGATGCAACTGGAGCAGTTTGATATGGCACACATAGAACTTCATGCCGATCATGTGGCGTGGCTACGTAGGTACGTGGCGTAAATTCAGGTCCACGATTGGGTCCAGGTGTGACTAGATGATTATGTAGCGTGACAAGCAAATGCAGTCTAAAAGGGGTGTAATTAAGATGTTGTGTGGGTAGGTTAGTGCACCTCGGGCTAATTGGACAAGCAAGAGTAGCATAGTGTGGCTTATTAGTCGCGACCTAGGTACGATGATCTAGATGTGAGCGCCTGATCCAAAACCATAGATCCAAAGACTTGCTCACATGCCTGTCAAAGACACGTAACTAGATGTAGGATGGTTGTCTAGGTGTGATGCGGCTTAAGCAGAGTGTGTCAGCCAAATAGGTGCACACATGTGCAAACTCTTGCTTCTTTAACTACTCTGGTACCACTGATTTCCAGTAGTTGTGGATGTTGAAAAGTTCCAGTCATGTAATAGTTGAAATAGCAAAGATCCGAGATTCAACATGCCACTAAAACTTATTATACTTACATTGAATACATTCAAATTAATTATATTTTTATTTTAATAGAGTTGGAAAGTTACAACTTGAGTTTCACTATAAAACTAAGGTAATCCTTGGTTGAAATTACACCACAACATACCAGGGAAATCTCGCTCTTATACTTTCCAACAACCATCTTAGATCTTCCAACTACTTGCTTGTGGTATAATTCAGGGTCCTGTGTCCACCCAAGTAATGCTAGCCTAATAAAAACAAATTCTCTTAGGAGACTCAACATCTTTTTAAGAGAACCGTGTTGAATATGAATTCCCAATCATCCTTTTCTTCTAATTGTTCTTGCATTTTATTTTATTTTAGTTGTAATTGGTATTTTAATTTACTGCTTATTTATTTACAAGCCAATAAAATTTATTAAACTACATTAAAGACATTCAAATCAATTAAATTTTTGTTTTAATAGAGATGGGAAAATTTCAGCTTGAGTTTCCTTATAACTAAAGTGTTCCGTAGTTGAATTACACCACAACATACTAGAGAAATCACACTCTCAAAACTTCCCAACATCATCTTCATCTTTCTACTAGGGATGTAAATGAGTCGAGGCAAGCCAGGGTATACTCGAGCTTGGGTCATTTAAAACTTTAGTCGAGCAGGCTCGGCTCGTTTATCTTAACGAGCTAAAAACGATAGCTCGAGCTCGTCTCGTTTTTTTTTCAAAAGCTATACATGGAAGATTGAATGAATTTCACTTGGCTAATCTAGTAACTCCGATCAGTATGCTATTCCTCTCTCACAATGAACCGACCGGTTTGCTAGCTAACTTATTAATGTTTGCAAAATATAAATTTTATTTATTTTGTACATCGTATATATATATAAATAAAAAATAAGATTTTATACATTTGTTTATATTAACTCATTGAAACATTTATAAAAGATTGTTATTTTAAGGACTATAGTTATGTTTTTATACTTTCATACTTAGTTTCTCGTTAGAAATGTCAAAATGACCATATATATGTATATATCTTGATTGATTTAGACATCATAATTTGATTTATAAATTATATGCATTATAATTTAGGTTTTAATATAATTGAGCTAACGAGCGAGACAACATGCAAGCCACAATTTAGTCTTAGCTTGTTAGAAACCAAGCCGAGCCGGCTTGGCTCGTCTAGAAAACAAACCGATTTCGAGCGAGCTATTTTTGAACAAGCCACAAGCCGTGAATTTTTTGAACAACCGTACGACATTTCTTTTAAAAGATTCATGTTTAATACAAATCCTTATCATCCTCTTCTACTATTGTACATGCATTTTATTTTATTTTAGGTGTAATCAGTATTTTATTTTAGTGCTTTATTTTCTTTTCTTGCAGTGTAATTTAAATCTAAAAATGTTTTATATTTACGAACGTAATTTCTTCTACATACCGAACAAACTTTCACAAAAATATGCATGATATTTGCCTCTAGATAGTAATCATCTAAGGAAATGTACAAAGATAAATATCACTCTCAAAAGAAATTTTTTATATTATTAAGAAGCATGTTTCATGCTCCATTAGTCCACTGTAAAGAAAAACTAAAATAATAAACTACGTTACAAATCTATTTATTTAACCATATTTTTTTAATGATGTTTACTAAAAAATCCAGAGTTCTCATATTTTAGTTTTTTAAAATGAATCGTAATTACTTCCGCTAACCATTTATCTATACTATATAATAAAAAAATAACTTATGCGTCACGTGTCATCGCACCTCTTAGCTTATTTTTCAGCCAAAATCATGTTTCATGATTGGTTTAAAATCTTTTTGTAAATACAATTAATTAAGTAAAAAATCACACATTTATGACATCCGTTTTCTTCAGTTATCTTAATTTAATCCTGATTTGAATTTAAAAATTAAAACATACTATATATAAGTTAACTTCAAAAATTTATAGTTGATTCATTCAAAAATTTCTATTATTTTTAAAATCTACACGTATCGCCATATTTGACTTTATAAATAAATTTATTTACACTAACTAATTGATTTCACATATTAAACTTATTACAAATGTTTGACAAGCTTGATAATTATTATCTTTTATAATATTAATTATCAATTGATGCATTTGGTGATTTTAACAAACTCTTCTAATTATCTTTGAAGTCCATATAATACAATATAAATACAATATAAAAGCAAAGACATTAAATTTATTAATCTTAGATAGAGATGATAATATTATAAATACGATATAGATGTTGTATACAAAATATAATTTAAAGATCTATAAATTATAACATTTTTTTATTTTTTATTTTTATTTTTTATATTTATACAGTCCGTATATCATACATGTTCTAACCTAATATATGTATATAAAAGTTACACCATCAACCTCTTAGATAATACGAATGCACATAGAATTTTGTAACCCTTTCGTATATTATTTAAACTCTCGTCCTTGATAAGCCACACTAGTCGGTTCACATAGCAAGTCAAAGATTCATACCCTCCAAGATATCAAAAAGTGAATATATAATAGCAACAAAATAATTATATTACTTCACTTATACCACATGTCTATAAATTTTTAAAAAATAAATACAACATGTTACGTGATCAATTCAACCCGTCTTAGTCTTACTATAATATTATTACATCTACTTTCTCGCCAACTGTATTTTAAAACTTTAGCCGGTTACACAATGTGTTGCAAGTCGACCATAACATCCAATCAAAACCCAACAATATCTTTTTATTTTAAAGAGCGAAAACTATTTATGATAACACGTTAACACGAATAAAAGTATAAATAATACGTTTATAGACATGTTTAAAAACTTACGTCTATTATATTATAGACAGTTTAAAAAAATCATTGTATACTAAATCTTTAATGTTTCGTCCGGTATAAAGATATAATAATACAAAAGGACAACGTACAGTCCCATCAAGTGTAAATGTTTATTGAAGTGGGTCATAATTTGGTCTGTTATAGCAACGTTTTCGGCTATTTTCTTGTGGTGTATATAATGCTTAAAGTCGGTGGTGTGGGTCGGACCAACAGTGACATGACAGGCTGGAGGGACCATTTTATTTCATGTCACGCTAAATTTAAAACCATGCAGGTTCGTCGAAACATCCGAAGATTTGAAAGATTTTATATCATGGCATTTGTTGTTATTTTAACGAGTTAAATACCGTATAAATACTTATACCTAATTCTGATAATATATAAGATGATATAATAGAGAAATCATGGTTAGATTTGTAATTTTACATCAATTTTAAGATGACATATGAAGAGTTACAAGCTTTAATGTGTAATGTCAGCTTTAATGTGTAATGTCATAAGATTTATTCCTATTATGCTCCTTTTAAGCTTTAGATATTTGTACTCCACCATTTTCTGATTAAATTTAAAGTATCATTATTATATTTAAGGTTATCTTAATCTACCTATATATATACTACTATATAATACAATTTTTTGAACAACATTGTAATTTTAATCCCTTTTTAAGACACTTAAGAATAATTTTATTACATTTGGTACAAGTGATTATACATAAACAAGTTGTTATTTACAAATTTGTTCATCCTTATAGTAATATAAATATGTTTGATATCCCACAGTAATCAAATAAAAAAACAAAATGAGAGTTAGCACAACAAAGTAAGGTTAACGAAAAACACAGTCCAAAAAATATTTATACCCCCGCCGAACAGCGCGGGTTTCACCCACTAGTATATAAGATGAAGGATAAATAGAAAAAACTACAAGATTAGATAACCATCTTATTCATTATTTATACTACACTAGGTTAGTACCCGTGTATTACACGATTGGTTAAAACAATAACACGTCAACAAGAAATCAATGAAACAATTGAATTATCATAAGTAAAAAAGAATTACTTCCTATGGGTAATTATAAAAATGCAATTGTATTGAGAGAAATAAACACTTGTTCATCACCAGGGAATACTAAAGTAAACAATCATTAATTTCATAAAGGACCTCATTTTTTTATGAGTATTGCTCTTTCACGAAAGAATTCTTTGTCTTTGTAGTTATCGAGATTAGATGGATACATATAATAAAAGTGAATATATACCTGTGTATCACATGGGTTGAAAGAAAAAAAATATTTAGTTAAATAATTAGGAATTAAAATTTTGAAATTGTAAAACAATTCTGATCCACCAAAATTGCAAGATGTCAAAGACAGAGAAATAATCGTTCATTTTTGTAATTGATTGTACTTTGTAATATTTGTGGGGGTGGTCCATCATTAGTTTCGAGTTTCAGCACCATTTTGTCAATTAAACATAAGCAGCAGCAGGATCCACTACATCAAGTTTACTAATGCCTTATCGCAAATCTTGTTATCGGCACAGTTACAACTTTTCACTTGAGTTTATGGAATAACTTTGACATGTAGTTTTTATCATCAGTCTTATAATGCTTCTAGAGCAACTACTATTTCTTGGTCTTTAGTTGTAAAGATTTAGACTTCTTCTACATATAAGAACTCAATCCAAATACATTTATGTTGTGATATTTAAATTTTCATGAAAGGATTCTTACCAATAATGAGACTTTTTCTTCGGCTTGCTAATATTCTGGATGTTTGAAATTTAACCCAAAGACATTTATGTGGCAGTATCAACCCAATTAAAATTTAATTGTTACTTAAAAAGTACTCATTTTGATTCCTAGCCCACAACTTGCCACCCCTAGCTATCACCAAAAATTGTGATATGAAACGCAATTGACATAAATAAAAGCATATATACTTTTACTCTACCTATCAAGTATTTGAAGTATGTAACGATAAGTGTTGGACTCAACAAGTGCATTAATGGAATAATGCTTTAAAGGATGATGATTGCCATAATCAAACATAAACAAACATAATGTGTTCTAACATTCAAACAATCATTAACTAACATATTAGCATCATTAACAATCATAACATTCACTAATCAGTGTTTAAGTTTCTTTTTCAGGATTGTAGATAAAAGAAATTTTGACAAAGTGTCGGCAACGGATGAAGAACTGCCCACAGCGGATGTACAAGAGGATGCAACGGATGAAGATCAAGACCAAGTACTCGCAGCGGATGAAGACATCCCACAGCGGATGAGTAACATACAGCGGATGCCTGTCCACAGCGGATGTTCATCCACAGCGGATGTTCATCCCACAACGCACAACAAACAATGCAAACACTTCACAGCGGACAACATCTAATGCACAGCGGACAAGTGATCTGACTTCCACAGCAGGACATCTTAACATCCACAGCGGACAGCTAATCATCCACTATGGGCAGCTTATAGTCTCAGGATTTTCATGTAATTTTCGTTTACATAAGTGTAGTTTAGTAATTGTATATAGCTCTTTGTATAGGCTATAAATAGCATACTACCCTAATCCTTTGTAAGCTTTTGAACAATCAATACAATCAAGCAGATATTATCATCAAAGCACTAACAATCACACAATCACATATAAACATACACAACACTGATATCATAGCATCTATCATGGGTTTCCGCACTATGATTGATGTTTGTTGAATACAAAATATAACAATCTGTTGTTATATCTTGTTTGAGAGATTAGAAAAGATCCTTGGGGGAAATCAACCTATTCATCTGTTGATTTCATCAAGTGGTATCAGAGCTTTGGCTCAAATCATACATTGATTTTCGATCCTCTCAATCAACAAGATGATATCAGTGGTTCATTAGCTTCAAACCATACATTTTTGAGCAGAAAATCATCACAACAACCTTCTTCTACACCAAACATTCACTAAATACTTAAAACATGATTTCTTAATATGTTTTTATGCATTGTGAAGAAGATTCTGTGGTTTTAAAGCTCAAACCATCATTCATACACGATTTTCAAACGTGTTCATCACAAAACTCACTAAAACCTCATCGGTTTTAAGGGTTTCGAATAAACAATATACGGTTATTGTTCAATCCAGTTTTTATCAAACAAACACTGGGTTGAATACTTTGAATCTGTTCATTGTATTTAAACATCACATTTGAGTTGTTTTTCACTCAAAACAGGCGATTAATCTTCATCAAACAACAAACCGATTGTTGTTTTTGTTGAAATTATCTCAGCCGCCAACAAACCCTAGGATAAAATCTAGTTTTGATCATTCATTAACCTTCACAATCTCCGGTGATTATGTTGGTTCATCATCAAAATCAAAGAAGAAACATAATCTTCTTGGAATTTTTCTGAAAAAGTTACTTTTTGATCCAAAAAGTTAACTTTTAAAAACATTTTCTGTGTTTTTAGGGTTTTGACTTTCATTGACTGACATCATTAAAAGTTGACATTTCCCTTAACAAAATATTCCTTTCTTTTCACCGAGATTTGAAAGTGACCTAAAATTAGACATTAATTAATTTCAATTAATTAATTCCTTTATTAGGTAAGTCAAATTAAAAAAATGATTCAATTAACAAACAAATCCTAGAGACTTTAGGATTAAACAAGTTTTTCATCAAGCTAAATCATCAAACAAATTTAACTTAAAACGTTGGGTTAAAATTAAACAATCATGGCTGATGAAATTTCGGGAACAAATAGTGGTCTAAAACCACCTAGACTAAAGAACAAGTCAGACTTCAAACAATGAAAGATCATGTTCAGGAACTGGATAATTTTTCAAGACCCTGATTTATGGACTTCTATAACCGAGGAACCATTCATATCTGTGACTCTTGGACCTGATTACAACATACAAAAACCAATAAGCTTGAAAAACATAGCTGGTGATGACCTTAAGAGGGTAAAACAGACATTAAAGCATACAACATATTGGCAATGACTTTGCCATTTGAAATTTTAACACGGGGTTGAAAATTTCAGAACAGCCCATGAATTATGGAAGGTACTTCACACAATGTGTGAAGGGAGTGAAGAAATTCGTGAAATCAAAAAGGAAAAGTTGAGGACACAATATGAAACCTTCCATCATATTCAAGGAGAGTCAATTCCACAACAGCTCCATAGATTTGTTCAGCTGGTAAATGAGATGATAGTCTATGGTCTCAAATACGAATCTGTGGAGATCAACAAGAAGATGTTGCACACACTGCCAGAGAGCTGGACTCAATCAGTCCCTCTGATGAAAGCAACATTGGATCTGGAGGCACTATCCCTAGACTCTCTAGTGGCTAAAGTTGAAGCACTAGAGCTAGACGTAAAATCCTGAAACAACAACCATATCAGACGTGTAGAAGCTTATAAATTCAAAGAACAACAACAGACAGATAGTGCATTTTTGAGATGCACTGGAGAAGAGGAAGATGAAGAATTCTTGGATTCTAGTGATACATCCTTCTTCTCAGCTCCTGAAACGTCCAGTAACAAATAAAAGTCCAAAAAGTCTGGTGTGCATGCTTCCCATGAAGCAACACCTCAAAGCAAACATCATCCACACATCTCCAGTTCAAACAAACAACTACAGACACAGAATCATAACATACATAGACTTGAAAAACCCATGGATGCTCTAACAATTATACTGCAAAGTGAAGAGCAAACGGTAGCATATGCAGCATTTGCAACAAGCTTTGAAGCTTATTTGGGTGCAAATCTAACACCATCCTAACTTATTCAACAAGACTTGGATGAGCTCCCACCAAACATGGTTGAAGAGATGGATCTTCAATGGTCTATGGCAATGATTCCCTAATAAAAATGAAATCTGCAAAGAAATCGTGGATTGAGCATGGATAAGAAAACCAAGATTAGTTTTGATAAATCCAAGGTGAGATGCTATAATTGTCAACTTTATGGGCATTTCTCAAGAGAATGCCAGCAGCCAAGGGTTGACAGAAACACCAATCAATCGCAAACATCCAGTAGCTATCACTCAAACAGACATGTTCCACCTCCAATTAGCATCCCTGCTGCACCAACTCCACCACAAATAACACAATACAACCCAAATCAACACTCCAAATTATCAGCAATGATCATAAAAAAGGATGGTGAGTGTGATTAGAGCATGTATAAGGCTGAAATTCAATCTCCAGATCATGCCCTCATGGCAGACATTGAAGATAAAATTTCAGAAATCCCGAAAGAGGTAAGGGAAAACCTCTGCACACAAGCATGCATTGATGGAGTCAATAGATATAGAGAGCATGCAGACAAACTTTCAAAGAAAGTTATTGAAACAATCATTTTGAATGAAAGCTTAAAAACAGAACAAAAACAATATAGTGCAAAAATGCTTTCATTACAAAATGATTTAGACAAACTAATGTCTGAAAAATTAACACTAGCAGCTCAAGTTGAGCAACTCTCTGTATCATTGACTGAGTTAAAAACATTGCAGGATGAAACTGAAGTGAAACTTCAGAAGTTTCAGGTAATCAACATGAAGTTTGAAGAACTTCTTGCACAACAAAGGGCATTCAAAGACCCGTCAAGTTTAGGATATAATAAGTTAACCCACCTTATAATGACAATTATGTTCCTTTACCTGACTCAATGACAAACACATAGGGTAAGTCTTTTGACCCACATGACCAGACTGATGATTCAAAACAATCATCATCATCATCATCATCATCAAAATCACTATTAACATCAAAAACACCTTTGATAAAATTTGTTAAAAGTCAAACACCGCCACAAATTAAATCAACAGATATTTATCAAGGAGAGAATAATGAATTTGATGAACAGACAACTGATGAAGATGATGTTGATCTATTGGATGATGAGTCAACTCAACCAAATACTGAAACTTAAAGAGTTTCAAGTGTGGTTGATGCACCAACCAAACAAACAAAGCAGACTCAAGGGTTTGATATCTGCTTTGGTGGAAGAAAAGCTGGATCTTCCACTGCCTCTCTAACAAAGAAAGGGAAAGGCAAAGCTCCTATTAGCAAAAACAAGCAACTGTAACTTTTGACTTATCTTTAAAATCAAATTTAAAATCAAAAGTTATAAACAAACAAGGCAATGCAAATCTACCATACTATGAATGGTGTGATCAATACACTCACACCACTGAAAAATGCAAATATGGTAAATATTGCAAGTACGGTAACATGAAGAATCACAGTACTAAAACATGCCATTTTCACAATTATTGTTCAATTTGTGGATGAAACAATCATAGCACTGCAAACTATTTTTTCAATAAGAAAAACAAAAAAACAAAACAAATAGCCTCACGTTGAGAAATCAACTGAGAAACAGACACTTGTTCCTAACAAGAACAAAGGAGGAGCATCAAGACAAACTCCTCATCAAAAGGTTGTTTTAAATAATGATAAAACTTTTTATGACAACTTTAAACAACCAAGCAGGAGACATAAGTCTCAGAACAGACAACCATCAAACATTGGCACTCAAAAGAGAAGAGCTCAAAGTACTTCTCCCGACAGAGCCAAAAACATTTAAAGGAAATCCAGTGTGCCTAGATTTTCAAAACCATCAGCCAACACCACTTTAGAAGAAATATATGTTATGGGAAAAGACGGAAAACCCAAGACCATCTTGGCTTGGGTTGCACCATCTAACTAATTTCTTTGATTTTACATGGACATCAAAGAAGGCCTGACAATATATGCTATGTTGACAGTGGATGTTCCCGTCACATGACAGGAAATTGTTCCCACCTTCAGGATTTTAAAAGCAAACATGGAGGAAATGTAGCTTTTGGAGGAGACAAGACAGGTGGACAGATAACTGGTGAAGGAACAGTTTTAAATAGGTTGATTAGCTTTGAAAATGTCAACTACTGCTCCAACCTCTAGTTTAATCTTCTAAGCATATCTCGAATCTATGATAAAGGATATGCAACCTTATTTGACTCCAGCAACTGCTACATACTTAAGACGGGTTTTCAAATTCCAAAAGATTGTATCCTTTTGAAAACACCTCGTCATAACAACACATACATTGTTGATATGAACACTATTTCAGCATCAACACCTGAAACATGTTTACTATCAAAAGCATCAGAAGATGTTTCCCAGTTGTGGCACAGACGATTGGGACACTCAAATTATAACAGAATGAATCAACTTGTAAAAGGTGATCTAGTCATAGGTTTACCATAAAAGGAATTTTTTGTACAAGCCACTGCACTGCATGTCTGAAAGGCAAACAACATAGAGTGTCTCATAAGTCCAAATTGGAAAACTCTAACAACACACCAATCAAATTGCTTCACATGGACCTTTTCGGCCTAAAAACATCCTAAGAATAGGAAAGAAACAATACTGTTTTGTTATAGTAGATGATTACACCAGATTCACCTAGGTTTTCTTTCCACTACACAAGTCAGAAACAACAGAAACCATCAAATCATTTATCACTAAGATTGAGAATCAACTAGATCTTAAAGTTAAGTCTTTAAGAAGTGATAATGATACTGAGTTTAAGAATGACTTCATTTCTTCTTTTTTTGTAGAGAAAGGAATCAGTCATCAATTCAGTGTAGCAAGAACTCCTCAGCAAAATAGAGTAGCTGAAAGGAGGAACAAAACATTAATAGAAGTAGCTAGATCAATGCTAGCTGACTCTCTATTGCCCATATCCTTTTGGGCTGAAGGAATCAATACAGCTTGCTACATCCAAAACAGAACTCTAATAATCAAAGAACATTCCAAAACACCTTATGAGTTAATGTTTAAAATAAAACCATTCATAGTATTTCTTAAGGCATTTGGATGTTCTGTTTCAATATTAAACACCAGAGAACAATTATCTAAGTTTTCTCCAAGAGCAGATGATGGATTTTTTGTTGGATACTCCCAAAGCTCAAAAGTTTGCTGAGTATACAATCCAAGACTGAACATAGTTGAAGAAACAACAGATGTTGTTTTTAATGAACACTCTTTCACTAAGAAATTCATTGGATTAGAAGGAACATCCGTTGATCAGAAACTCTATAGATCAATGATAGGCTCATTGATGTACCTAACAGCAAGCCCTCCAGACATCATGTATGCAGTATGCATGTGTGTCAGATACCAAGCAGATCCAAAAGAATCACACATAAATGCAGTAAAGAGAATCTTCAGATATTTAAAAGGCAAATCAGCTCTTGGGCTATGGTATCCAAAAGATGGAGATTTTTCTTTATATGCATACACAGACAGTGATTATGGTGGATGCAATAGCAATAGAAAATCCACTATTGGCGGTTGTTAGTTTCTTGGATCAAGATTGATCTCATGGCAGTGAAAGAAACAAACAAATGACTCTGTGTCAGCAGCTGAAGCAGAATACATAGCTGCTTCTGCATGCTGTTCTTAAGTGCTTTGGATTCAAAACCAAATGCTTGATTATGGCTTTAATTTTCTTAAAACACCCATACACATTGACTACTCTGTTTCCATGTTTATTACTGACAATCCAGTTCAACATTCAAAAACAAAACACATAGAGATCAGATATCACTTTTTGAGAGACTGCTTAGAAAAAGGGTCTGATCAAGTTGATCAAAGTCCATACAAATAATCAATTGGCTGACCTGTTTACAAAATCATTTGGTTTAACAAGATTTGAATTTTTGGTTTAGTCACTTGGTATGATCAACTATGAATCAAACAAGTAATGTTTTTCAAAACATTAAAATCAAATAAGCTTGATTTTGTCAAAGTCCAAGTTTAACATCAAACATGTATATTTCAAAATCAAGATATCAAACAAACACTTCATTTTTAAACACATTGAATCACACATATCACTAATGAGAAATGATAGTACACTAGTTTAGTTCTTCACTTAAGTCATTTTCCACTAATAAAGGGTGACTGTATTTTGTTTGATATGTGGATAGGCTCAGCATGGGACACCTAACAACACATACAACAGTGAAGCATTAAATTCTCATGATTATGTGGTCAACGACACATCTTGGTTTATGGTGAGTATTAATCTATCCAATATAGGTTGCTTATAAAGTAACTACAATACACCAAGTGAAACAGTTTATAAATTGCTCAATCATACAAGTGTCTCCTCTATTATGATTTTCATATAACTGGAGTACACCAAGGCATTCTTTGTTGTGCTAAGTACAGACCTGAATGACCTAAATCATGATCCAAAAAGATTCCTAATGAGGAACACATCCATCTTGGATGAACAATCAATAAAGTCTTTTAGACTACATTCCTTATGAATGAATCAAAAGAATCCCAAAGAGGATCACCTTCCAAAGTGAAGTGAAAAAGAATCCCGATAAGGATCAAACAACATTGATCACATTGAGCATTTATACTCCTAACTAGCTAGGTCTTAAGTATTGAAAGTGCTTTCTAGCATATCTTAAGGAGGGTTGTACCAAACATACAATCAGATGTGGGGTACATACAACTCATATCAATTAACTCAAAAACATGTTAATCACTTACTGTTTCAATCAATCATTAATACCATGCATGAGTTTAAGTGGATCACAATATCTACAATCAACATTGTACTTGTCTATGTCTATTCTCAAAATCATTGAAACAACTCAGTGAGAATTTAAGACTAGTATGATCTCATGTTATGTGAAAATGATTCATGTTCAAACATGAAAATCATTCATTTATTAGTTAGATAAGGCATTATCTTTCTAACTTTTATCAAGCAAGCAATAAATTAGACTTTGATAATTTTCATTCTAACACATACAAATTTTTGTCATTTTATAAAATGTTTTTATAAATGTGCAAAAATTTAGGGGAGAAATTGAACTTGGAAATATCAAAGGTAGCAGAATTGTGCATATTCATACATTTTTAAAATTTGAAATTTTCAAAATTTTGAGTTTTTAAATAAAACCAAGTCAAGCTAGCACCCAAACACAGCAGGTTGACACACATACATATGTACAGTATTGCACAATATTGCTTGTGAGTAATATCTTAACAACCACATATTAATCATGTTAAAATTTTAGTATTTTAACATACATTTTAACTCAAATATTTAAACAAACATTTTGATTTAAACAAGTTTCATCAAACAAATATTCTTTTGAAAGAAAATTTTATCAAACATAAGCTTCGGAAGAAAATTTTACAAAATTTGCTTCAGAAGAAATCATGTCAAAACAAACATTTACTTCGGAAGAAATCATTTCAAAACAAACACTTGCTTCGGAAGAAATCATATCAAAACAAACATTTGCTTCTGAAGAAAATTAATCAAGATTTTTCAAAATTGTAGAAAATTTGACAACTGTTGTCACAACGGACACACAAGCATACATTCGCTGTAGCTACAGTACCACCATAACATGCAAAATACACGAAGTGTATATAGCGGACAAAACAAACATACATCCGCTATGTACTAGTGAACATACAAGTGTTCACAGCGCATGATGTTGGTAAGGCATCCGCTATAAATACAGTGCCATTCCACAGCGCATGACTAACATAAGTCATCCGTTGTAGAAACAGTACAAGTGTATGCAGAGTATGCACACATGTAATCATATACTGTAAACATTCACACATCACATCCAAGTGTCCACAGCGCATGAACAAATGTTCATCTGCTGTGAACAAACAAACCATTTCAATAACATACAATCATGCAATCAAACTATTTAAGAGATAACACACAATCAGTACAATCTTTCATATCAAACTCACACACACATTTTACTAACAAACATGACATTAACAAGCAAACATTAAAAGGATGGCAACATCATCCTTAGGGGAGTATTGTTGGACTCAACAAGTGCATTAATGGATTAATGCTTTAAAGGATGATGCTTGCCATAATCAAACATAAATAAACATAATGTGTTCTAACATTCAAACAATCATTAACTAACACATTAGTATCATTAACAATCATAACATTCACTAATTAGTGTTTAAGTTTCTTTTTCAGGATTGTAGACAAACGAAATTTTGACCAAGTGTTGGCAGCGGATGAAGAACTGCCCACAGCGAATGTACAAGAGGATGCAGCGGATAAAGATCAAGACCAAGTGGTCGCAGCAGATGAAGACATCCCACAACGAATGAGTAACATACAACGGATGCATGTCCACAGCGGATGTTCATCCACAGCGGATGAACACTCCACAGTGGATGTTCATCCACAGAGGATGAAAACTCCACAGCGGATGTTCATCCACAGCGAATGAACATCCCACAGCACACAACAAACAATGCAAACACTTCATAACGGGCAACATCTAATGCACAGCGGACAAGTGATCTGACTTCCACAGCGGACATCTTAACATCCACAGCGGACAGCTAATCATCCACAGCGGACAGCTTATAGTCTCAGGATTTTTATGTAATTTTCGTTTACATAAGGGTAGTTTAGTAATTTTATATAACTCTTTGTATAGGCTATAAATAGCATACTACCCTAATCCTTTGTAAGCTTTTGAACAATCAATACAATCAAGCAGATATTCATCCAAGCACTAATAATCACACAATCACACACAAACATACAGAACACTGATATCATAGCATCTATCATGGGTTTCCGCATCATGAATGATGTTTGTTGAGTACAAAATATAACAATCTGTTGTTATATCTTGTTTGAGAGATTAGAAAAGATTCTTGGGGGAAATCACCTGTTCATCTATTGATTTCATCAATAAGTTTTGAGAAACAATAGTAGAGTCAAAGATAACAGAAATTTGACTTAACAGGTATATTTTTACAACTAAAAATGAAATTAGCCGATGTTTGGTACCACCATGAATAGATGGAAGAGAGCCAGAAAAATAAACAAAATGCCCAAGGTAAGATATTGAAGATACAACAAATAATGCTGCTCAAATAATGCTCCTCAAATAATGCTCCTCAAATAATGTTGCTCACTTATCAAATAAATTTAAGTTAGAAATCAGAATCATAAAAGATACATTACACCAGCACTAAATATTAGCAAAAGATAGAGCATAAAACTAAAATAATGTATAATTCTTTTTCAGTTTATTCAAGTTGATAAGAGACGATTGGTATGTCTAATAAAACATCTTGAGGTTCGTATTTTAGATGAGCCTGACACTTCAAAGAAAGATAAGAAGAAAAAAAAACAATGACCTTTTCCTTGTTTGAAACAATCGGATGTTCAAATCCATCCTCATCCTCCTGCCAATGTTCCTTAAATAACAAATACCCAAGGAAAATAATTTTCTAATTGTTTGAAAACTTGAAGTCAAATATTGAGCTACAGGCTTGAACACAAAAATTCAAAAATCTAAACACCATTAATCAATATCACCACATTTGAATATTCATATTTGTACCCGATCAAAGATCATCATAAGTGGTAATTTACACACAAACACTACAATAAATTGTTGCAAGAGCATCAGTTAACTGTAAGCACATTCTAAAATAGCCAGATTGTAAAGATCAATTAACATGCTTCTATACAAAACCTATAATATTTTAGAACATCCTACCATGGGAAAAGCAGTAAAAAAGATCTTATTGAAATTAGCCTACAAGTAAGCAAGTACTTTACTTAAAATGCCAATCATAACTAATTATGCACAAGATTTGGATTTCTCATTCGCAAGTTCAAGATGTCTAGAGTAGTGACTTTAGGAGCGTTCATTTTTGTTCATATACTGTAGAAACTTTTTCATATAAACTGAACATGAATATGTAAGAATGTTTGATGAATTGGTAAACGAATATTGAGTTTTATGTAAACACGTAATTCTGTAATGTTGCTGCATAAGCACGTACTGTAGGTTGACAGTGAATGTGTCATGGCTTTACGATGCAGGTGTTGGTTCTCAATTCTTGTACGGAACCTTTAGGATAAAAGGGATTCATTTTAGAGGGATCATAGGACCTTATGATGCTACCACTGGTGGCCCCTTTAACCATTCTTATATCCTCTTTTAAAATGTTTTTCAAATGTTCAGACTATGCTTGAATAAACACTAAATTTATTTAGCTACTCTATACCAAAGGTTTATAATATATGGGTGATACACAACAGTTTCTAGTTTTATTATACAATGGACTAAAACTCTACGATCATAAATTTTATTTTTTACACAAACTCCAAAACCCCTAGGCTTCTAGTCATATATTTTCTTTTAGAAATGGAATTACAATAGCATCAAAACTCCTAAAATTGTAACATGAAAACTAACAAATTCATATAAAATTAGCAAAAAGAATTTGAAGAAAAGACTGCAATTATATTGAATTGTTAAGAAATAAAACAACATGCTTATAACAATGAAACATGAAATTCAAAAGTAATAAAATGGAACATTACCATATAAGCATTAAGCCATACTCGAGCTTCTCCTTCTTCTCGTCATCCCTAGGATCCATCGCATCCATCCAATTTAAATAAAAGAGCATATGATCTTTCTACATTCTTTGATGAAATCGAACACATTATAACATAACAAGATTAAAACAAATCAAATAAATTCAAAAAATGTTTCCCAGATCTAATGAAGTCCAACAATTACATGAAAGGTAGACTTAAAACTTACAGTGTTGGGGCAATGACCAACTTGTGTCATGATTGAAATACAATACTCTCACATCTTCAACAATTTTCTTCAAATTATGATGAAACCCACTCTTAATTCCACAAATAAAATCAGTTATAATTTAAGAGTCTTGATTGCCAGTTTTGATGGATGATGCCCTTGATATTTCATAAATTGGAATCTAATTGTTAAATATAAGGAAATAATAATAAAAAAGAGCAATCGGATTGCATAAGGCTACCTTATCTGAGACATTTGTCTGCTAGGCCCCAAGCGCCTTCAAATATGGTGACAAAGATCCTAATTTTTTAGGAATAGGAAGTGTGCATAGCTCCTTCAAATATGGTGACAAAGATCCTAATTTTTTAGGAATAGGAAGTGTGCATAGCTCCTGAAACCAAACCATTTCACCCCCTAAATTGATAAACTTACTCCATTAACAATAATAATCGAGCAATTTACTTGCAATTGGAGTTGAGGAATAAAACTTAAATGAAAATCAATTGAATCAAAGTTTCCTTATGATAGAAAAGTCATTAACATGAGGATTGGATATTGTGATTACAGTTACAGAATACCTTTAATACACCGAATAGCTTCAATGAGCAGTAGGTAGACGTCGGAAAAACATAGGATGAGCGAAGGATAACGAACGACTATGTTAATCAAGTTAGAGGTTTGTTGTTTAGGATGAGAATGAAATATTAAGGCAGACGAATACCTGGTTTGATCGATTGGGTAACAGTGAAGATTAAAGAGGCGGTGCTTCTAGGGTTTTAGAATGAAAAAAGGAAAGGAGATAATAGCATGGGTTAAACGGTCTGCGTGATGGATCTAAACAGGTCTAGGCGGGAATTGAAAATTAAAATGGTGTAAGAGTGTGCCACATGTCAAATTGGTGGTTTAAAACATGCCATGTGGTTTTAAAACCTTGTTTCATTAGAGTCTATATATTATACGGTTAAAGCAATATGTATATGTATTTATATGATTATGTATTATGTTTGGTTGCAATAATTTAAGTGAGACATACCCAACTTCATTTTTTATTATAGTTTTGTTTTTCTTCCTTTTCATACTTTAGTTGATGTTTAACTTTTCGATTTTGTCTCTGGATATTCATAATTTGGTTTTACACTTCGATGATGCCTTTTACATATTTAAAATACGCTTAATAAGATATCTTCGTTGAAGTATAGATATTTCATGATTGTTTGATGATAGTCTTACCTAGAGGTGTTCAAAAAACCCAAAACCGGGTTGGGACCCAAACCGATTTCAAACCGGCCCAACCCGCCGTTTTGGTTCGGTTTGTAGGTGTTAACGTTCAAACCGGTTTCTAACCCAGTCCGGTTTCGAACCGGTTCCCAAACCAGTTGGTTCCTAAACCAGTTCACAAACCGGTTCTCAAACCGGAACTAGCCGTTGTATAACGGCTTTATAGCCGTTTTTTGGCCGTTTGAAGTGTTTTTGGACCGTTTTTGTGGTTTTTTTACCATTATACCCCCATTAGGTTAGTATATATATGTATTGGATGTTTTGGTTGAATCACAACAACTTAAAACGCTCTCTACTCTCAAAAATCACAAAAATGCTCAATACTTTCGTTCTCTTAGAAAAAACTCTCTCAAACCTCTCTCAAATGGCTTCATCACGTGCTCAATCATCTGATGGTTGTGATGCGTCTTCAAGCAACGTGGTGGTAGCAATCCTTCCTATGAATAGGAACCCCGAAATATGGAGCAATTATGATTTATGTCAAATGGGTAGCGGTCTGAACAAGGCTCGTTGAAAGTTTTGCCATAAGTTTTTCAAAAAAGATGCAAACACAACGTTGAAAAACCACATTGCGCATAAATATTGTAAGGCGTTGAAAGGTGAACCGTCTCAAGGTCAAGCTTGGATAACAAACGAAGGAAATGTTTGGGCTTATAACGTTGATGCGGTTCGGGAGCAAATGGCGCATTTTGTAATTCAAGAAAGCTTACCATTCACGGTTCACCGGACTCGTACATTTGTGTCACCCCCCATTGGGTTGAACCTGATTCGTGGCAAATGATGAAACGTATGATTGCGTTTGAATTGTTTGATTATCCTCACACCGACCAAAACATTTTTTTATCTTATTGATAAAGTTATAAAATGTATAAATTAGAAAACAAAATATTTTCTATATCTTTTGATAATACGTCAAACAACACGTTTGCGATAGATCATTTAAAATTAAAATATAAACCATGTGTGACGGTGTGTTTTTCAGAGACGATGTGTTGCGCACATCATAAACATAGCCGTTCAAGACGGTTTAAGAATAATTGAAACAATGAAAGATGGTTTTACAAGAATGTTACATGACATTTTTAGCAATAACCAAAGATATAGTAGGTATCGCAAGTTTTGTAAAGACGCAAATTCCAAATGTTTTTGTCCGAATTGGGACGTACCTACACGATGAAATTCCACTTGTAACATGTTTGAAAAGGTTATTGAACAAAAAGAAGTTTATAGCCTTTCATAATAGTTTGGTAAGTTGTGGAAAGGCAATACTTACCTTCATCTGGTTGGTCCGTTATTGAAGAAATAAGCAAATGCTTCAAATTTTTAAAAATGCAACTACTTGTCTTTCTGGAGTTTATTATCCAACGAGTCCGTTAGTACTTCACCAATTTATTTAATGATTTCAAAATTAAATGAGATGTCATTTAGGGTAGACCTTATTCGGATATGATATCCCAATGAAAGAAAACTTAAAAAGTATTTTAAAGAAATGCCTCCGGTTATTACATGTGCCGCTGCATTAAACCCTTGTTTAAATTTGTTAGGGGTTGAAACTTGTCTTGATAAATTACTTCTAATTTGGATTTAGAAGAAAAACCCATTTTATGGTCAAACTTTAAAAGCTTCTTTTAACCAACAATTAGAAAAAATGTTTGATGTTTATTTATTAAAATATGGTGAAACATCACACATTCATAAGTCATTGAGGCATCTGGCACATGTCGAAAGTTCAAATGATCCAATGTTTGCTTTATATAATACTTTAAGGGATGACTCCACAATATTTTAAAATTTTGATTTGTTGGCTTGGTGGAAAGGTAAGGAAGATCAATTTCCCATCCTATCCCCATGCCCGAGATTTACTAACCGTCCAAGCTTCCACGATAGCTTCGGAATCTGCTTTTTTTGTTAGTGGCAGGTTATATCGATAAGACAAACTCGAATCACTCCCAAAGCTGTTGAAATGTCAATTTGCTTGAAGGATTATTTGGATGCCGCGGAAAGAGTACAAGACAAATGCTCACTTGAGGAGAATTCAAATACGAAGCAGAATTATACAAGGACGAGGTAGAGAGCAGATTGACACCCGGAATGACCGATTATGAAGCGGCATATGATAAGTACCTTCGTAACAACTCCGGTTCTGGTGGCGAAGAATAGACGTACAAGTATGCAACGAACGAACAGAGAACGACTAGTCGACTATGCTAAATGTTTAGTTTTTAAAAACTATTATTTAAACTTTTATGTTGTTTAAATTGTTTATATGTTTTATATATTATATATTTCACTTTCATTATATATCTCACTTTGAGACGTTAAGTCATATTGATTAACAAGTAACGTATGATAATAATTTAACATTAAATAAAATAATGATATTAATAACATAATAATCACAACAAGTAAAAAACAATAATAATACAACAACCACCACCATGATATTAATAACAATATTAATAACAATAATACTCACAACTTTTATTTTATTGCTTTTGATTTAATTAGTATTGTAACAACTGACTCCTAGGTCCAACTCCCAGAACCTAAATGTAATTTAACATTGTATTGTTTACATCATCTCATTACATGAATGTATCTCCTTTTCTTTGTGATTAATTGATTTCTATGATTTATGTAACTTTGGTTGACTTTTGTATGACATGTTTAAGCCTAGAACTAGTTCCCGAGGCTAGAAAATTCACTTAAATTGACTTTATCCTTTGATAATTGTACACAAAATTTAAATCCAAGTCTTCCTTATGAAAATTTCCTCTAGGCGCATCAAAACTGTTTAGGCGCCTCAGAACTGATTAGGCCCTCAAAACTGTTTAGGCGCATGACAATTGTTCAGCGCATTTGGCAGTTAGGCGCATCACCCATGTTTAAGCGCATGAGCACTGTTCAGACGTTTTTGCCACACTTAGCATTTCAACATGTCCGAACCCTTCTAGAAGCATTTTGACCAGACTGCACACCTCCAAACCAGCCAATGCATGGGTTGTTGCCATGCATTCGGCCACCTCTCCAGCCAACCCCTCTTCACTTCGGTTTTCACTAACCCAAACCTACACTCCATCTTTTCCTTCTAACCGAATCCCTCATTTCATTCCACCCTTTTCACAACCTCTCGAAGTCTCTCTCTCTCTCTCTCTCTCGGCAAATCTAAAGCCGAGAACTTTCAGCCTTCAACCAAGCAAGAGCAAGATTTTCAAGCCTCAGACCCTCGAAACATCAACTCTTGCACTCCCTGATTCACTCTAAACTTGGAACAACTTGTGTGTAAGCTTTCTTGCACCCGAACAAAACTTTTATTTCTCTACCTTTCCTCCTTTGAAACCCATCTTTCTTGTTCAAAGGCAGGAACCCGCGACCAAGTTGATTGTTTTGTGTGACTTTTAGCTCTACAAAAGGTACACACTCCTTCATACACGTATACCTTGTGTAATTGCCATGAATCTATTCGAAAACCCCCTTTTCCTGGGTTTTCAGGACATCCCGACCACTGCTCGCAGCTAACCCCTATTCCACACTTAAAAACCTGCTTAAAAACATATTATAAATGCTCTATGACCTGGACTAATCGATTTCAGTATGATAATGGGTGTTTAAAACCCGAGATTTCATGTTACATGTGTGTAAATAGATGCTTTGTACCTCAAACTTGACTTCGTAGCTTATATTTTTGTATCCATGGGGTAAACCTGAATTTTTCAGATTGTTTTATGATGTTAAATTGTCATTATTTTGGTTGAACGTTTTGGTATGGCACTATAGGCATTAGAAGCATATTTAGAGACCCAAAGAGGTGATAAGGGTACCTTAAATAACTAAAATACTTGACAATTTGTTAGAAACAAAAGTTTCAGGCCCTATGACTATAAATCAGAGACTAAAACTGGACTTAGGTGAATTTTTGGGGTCAACATGTTAATTCTATGAACTTATTTAGCTTAAACGAGCCTAACCGGAAGATTTTTGGATGAGATTCTAAGAATAATATAATGAGTCTAAAAACCAAGGAAACCATAATATTTCAGTAAGTTTGAGGGCCTCAAACTCGTATTGTGATGAAAAGATTTGAAGAGAATAGGTTAAAATGTCGATTTCGGTAAAAACTGGTTTTAACGGGTTAAATGTTGGAAACAAGATTTTTGTGCAAAGGACCCCAAAACTCTTTTTAAAACTTATTTAAAAGTAATTAAGGACCCTTAGATACTTTTAAGGGCCATAATGTGTCAAAATTTGGAAAGAACCAACTTCGGGTAAAAATTGTAATTTTGGAAACTTGAAGGACTAAAGTGTAAATTCTGAAAAATCGACCATCTTTCAGTAAGTTTGTGACCAGAATCTATTATTATACTTGATTTTCATGTAAGAGTCTGTGGTAAACCAAAAACGGGTCATTTTACGCCAAAAACCCCAACTTTCCTAAAAAGAAACTTTGTGACACAAATTCCTAAGGGATGTGCTCATATGTATTTTTAAACACATATTACCCTTGATTACACTTCCAAGAGTCTATGAATCTATAGCTTATACATGTATCTTACTCATATGGCGCTAGGACCTGAATCTATATGTGTTTGAAGAATCTTTTATCTTCTCAAGGTGAGTTTCTTGTGTCCCCTTTTTACTATTATTTTAGGGTGAGACATGCTCTGTTTGAACTAAACTTTATTGGACACTATTATACGATGCTATTGTATGTTGTGGCTATTGTTAGAACCTGCATCTTTGTATCACAATCATTAATTCTATGTGAACCGCTTGATTATATGGGTAGATCTACTTGGGGAAACCCCCACGCACAGTGCCTTCCGATGAGAAGGATACCACACTGAGATCCTGCGGGGTCGTTGCGGCATGTAACAGGTTTTATAAGATACTATGGTGTACCAATCGGCAGGTAAGGTATGCTTTCTGAGGCTCAGTTTCCCTCTATGGGATTACCGGCAACACAATTTTAGAAGAGGCTAGCCGGGGCTGAGTGCAGGGTTGATTTGTGATCCCACAACTGAGATACTATGTTTTTGAACTAAACTATGGGTTCATTGAGCCCTTTTGTTTTTAAACTTTAAGCGCTTGAACTCACCAACTTTTTAGTTGACACAATTTCTTTTTGAGCATGTTTCAGGTAACCCTTGATGGGCTTGGATTTTTATGAGATTCTAAGGATGGCTTAGCACCGTGACCCCCCTGGCATTACTTGAATTTTTTTGAAACATTTGAAGCAATTGGCTTTGTTATGTATTCACTTGGATAATTTTGTAATGGGTCATTTTACGTTTGGGTTTGACTGTGTTTACCCGATAAATGTTATGTAACGTAATGCCATTGTAGTTTCTCTCCTAGTGTGCTCTTGTGTGGTTTGTTTCCGCTGCCATGTATGTTGCTAATCTGTGATGTCCCGCCCTCTTTTGGTCCCGGGTGTGACAGATTGGTATCAGAGCCACAGGTTGTAGAGAAATCGGGAATACCTTAGTAGACCCTAGGCTACAACCCTGATACCCTAGGACTGTCCTTGTTTTGGAATGTGTTGGGATGAATGGGTTGGGTAAATTGATGATTACACTTGATCAACGTAATCATGAATTTACCAGGATGCGTGAATTCCGGCACGATCCCCTATTTGGTGTTAAAAATCTTTCTTTGCATAGAAAATATTTTGTGTGAATCTAAACTTTTGTCTCTGTGGTAACCTGTGCTTTCACTATTATGAGATACTACTACCATTGTTACTGTTGTAACTATTAATATGAGATACTACTACCATTGTTACTGTTGTAACTATTATTATGATATACTACTACCATTGTTACTACTGCTGTAACTATTATTATGAGATACTATCGTCACTATTGCCTTAAGCTATGAGAAACCAATTACTCATGATGATTTTACAGGAACTCGAGGACTATGGCCAACACCCGTGGACGAGACCGCCCTTGTAGGACGGCTAAGGAGGGTGACTTCTCCCTCGCAATATGAGGAGTACATTAGGCGATGCAGTCACCCCGGATAGATATCTGTTACCTCTGACGACACCGAGCCATCCGAAGATTCATCCCCGACATCGCAGGCGAGGAGTCGGACCCGCTCCAACTCACCTCATGTTCCAGCATCGCGCATTCGCCCATCCCTCCTATTGGGAATAAGGGCGCGCGGGTCATCACTCGACCATGGAAGAGCACCCGACCTAGAGCTTCTGTCTCATTTAGGATGCCACCCCCTCCACCACCACCTGCGACTGTTCCTGCACCGGTGCCACTGATGATGGGACCACCTAGGCGCCTACCTCAGGACGAGTTTTTGATGCCTCCGAGGCGCAGCATGTACGATGGCCTGAGCGTGTTAGCAGGGAACCGCTACTCGCAGTCCAGCCACCATGCTAGTGACTTCGGTCCGTCTGACCCCACGTTGAGCGATATACTGAGGACCATCCATCGCCACGAGTTGACGATTCAACACGCCACGCGGACCTCGCAGTCCGCCCAGTTTCAAGCACTAATGGCGTCCCATGGAGTCCAGCGCTTGGAGAAAGAACAAAAGAAGAAGGGGTCAGGCTGGTTCGGGTGGTTAAAGAAGAAATGGAAATAGTGATTGGACGAAACTTGATTGTTGAATGATGCTATCATTATGAGAAACTATTTATTTTTGACACTATTTTTGGGGGTGATGGCACCTTCCAGCTTGTATTGCTACGAAACAATCAACCCCATTTAATGCTTGCTTCGCTATTTATGATTGAACTTCTATTATGATACTATCGTATCTATTGCAGGTTGCCTGTTTGGGTTATGCATTAGTATATTTTAGGGATCTGATTTGATTGCCTTTTTTTGAATTCCTAATTGATTCTATGTATATAGGAGACTATGTATGACTTATTGTATGTTATGAAAATCCTTGTGTGTTGTCAAACGAACTTAGGGAGTCAATTGGTGTGTGGGATACTCGAAACAAATTTATGAGACACTAAATGAGTTTAACTATGATTGACACCAGAATGCCGCTTAGAAGGGAAACACGCGAAGGAAGAAGCAGGGGTGTTGGACGCCCCAGGGGTCGAGGTGGGAACCGATCTCCCACTCCACCTAGGGCCGACCGGGAGGAGAACTCTAACCGCGAAAATGATGAGAGGATTGCCAACTTGGTGGCCCAACAAATTGCAAATGCAATCCTCACCATCATCGCGCAAATAAATGCTGATCGGGGAAATACATCCCAGAATGATGGACTCGGAAACGTTGCGGGAGATACTGGGAATGTTGAAGAGGTAAGAACCGGATGTTCTTACAAAACTTTCATGTCATGCAAGCCAAAAGACTTCTTCAGCACTGAGGGAGCAATAGACACCTATCGCTGGCTGGACGAAATGGAGGCTGTGCTGGATATAAGCGAGTGCAAGAATGAACATATGGTCAGGTTTGCCTCCCAATCCTTAAAGGGGCCAGCCTTAGAATGGTGGAAGACTATTGTTCAGCCAAGGGGCAGGGATGCTGCCGGCCGCATGAAGTGGTCGGAATTTCGAGAACTGATGACCGGTAAATACTGTCCAATGAACCAGCTGGAGAAGCAAGAGGCGGAATTCCTGAGCCTAGAAATGAGGGGCTCAAATTACACCGAGTATATAAACCGATTCTCTGCTCTATCCAAACTTGTGCCTCACTTGGTAACTCCCGAATCTAAAGGCATAGCCCGATTCATCTGGGGTCTGCATCCCAGAGTCAAAAGCATGGTCCGATTTGCTAGAACCACAACCCTCCAATCGGCTGTCGATCTTACTGACAGCTTAACAGACGACTGATCAGGCTGGATGGACAGATCAGGGGAGGAACAAGGACAAGAAGAGGTTATCGGGCGAGAAGAGGAGATGGATCGATGTTAGAAGGGCCAGTGGCGGTGGAAGTAGCTCAAGCAGGAGGGCCAATGAAAGGGCAAGGCGTGATGAACAAGGGACAAGAGGTCAAAGGCTATATGTAGGCACCAACCCCTTATGCACCAAATGCAAACTGCACCACCAAGGGGAATGCAATCCGATGCCCTGCTTTAGGTGCAAACAAACCGGCCATCTGATAAAGGATTATACCTTTGAGCCCGGAAGAAATGTTATGAATGCGGGGATCCGGGACACATGCGTAATAGATGCCCCAGACAGGCAAGAGACAAGGATGCTAGGCCTAACAAGCCTAAAGGGAGAGCGTTCATGATGGACCCCAATGGTGCTCGCAAAAATCCAGAAGTGGTAAACGGTATGTTCCTCATTAATAACCACCCTGCTACTGTTTTGTTTGATACTGGCACAACTGGTAGTTTTGTTTCTACTACCTTTAGACATTTAATTGATTTGGAAGCTTGTGCCCTAACTGATGCTTACGCGGTAGAATTAGCCGATGGCAAGATAATAGAAACCAGTGAGATTATCAAAGATTGTACGATAGAATTAGAGGGTAACCCGTTTAAAATAGACTTGATGCCTATTACGCTAGGAGGATTTGATGCAGTTGGGAATGGATTGGTTAACAAAATATAAGGCTGAAATTGTATGTGTGAGCGCTTGCTTAGGATACCTTTAACTGATGGAAGCACGCTAACAATCCACGGTGACAGAAACGACATGCTATACCCTATGATTTCCCACTTGAAGGCTACCAAGAGTCTCTGGAAGGGATGCTCAGCCTTCATAGTCTACATTATGAAAGCGAGAAAGGAAAAGAGGATTGAAGATATACCGGTGGTGGCTGAATACCCGGAAGTTTTTCCCGATGACCTACTGGGACTACCTCCGACTAGACAGGTCGAATTCCAATTAGACCTAGTGCCTGGTGCCGCACCAGTGGCCAAGGCACCTTACCGACTCGCTCCACCCGAGATGAAGGAGCTAATGGTGCAAATCCAAGAATTACTGGATAAGGGATTCATTCGACCAAGTGTTTCTCCGTGGGGTGCATCGGTATTGTTCGTCAAGAAAAAGGACGGGACCCTGTGAATGTGTATCGACTATCACGATTTAAACAAGCTTACAATAAAAAATCGCTACCCTCTCCCAAGAATTGATGACTTGTTCGACCAACTGCGAGGAGCCAACTACGTCTCCAAAATAGACTTAAGATCGGGGTATCACCAACTAAAGGTGAGAGCTGAAGATGTACCCAAGATAGCTTTTTGAACGAGATACGGACATTATGAATACTTAGTCATGCCTTTCGGACTGACTAATGCACCCGCCACATTCATGGATCTCATGAACAGAGTGTGTCATCCATACCTAGACAAATTCGTTATTGTGTTTATCGATGACATCCGGATCTACTCCCGTAGCCATGAAGAACATGTGAAACACCTCAGACTGATTCTTGAACTGCTCAAGAATGAACAGCTATATGCAAAATTCTCCAAATGCGAGTTTTGGATGCGCGAAATCTAGTTTTTAGGGCAGGTGGTGAACAAAGAGGGGATTCAAGTAGACCCATCAAAGATCAAAGCCATTAAAAAATGGAAGATTCCTGAAACCCCTACAGAGATAAGGCAATTTCTTGGGTTAGCTGGATACTACCGAAGGTTTATTAAGGACTCTCACGGATGGTGTAACCATTGACCGCTCTAACCAAGAAGAACACAACCTTCACATGGGGAACAGAGCAGAATGAAGCATATGAATTACTCAAGGAGAAACTATGTAGTGCACCAATCCTCGCCCTACCTGAAGGCGTTAATGATTTTGTAGTCTATTGCGATGCCTCGTGTCAAGGACTTGGATGTTTGTTAATGCAGAGAGATAAGGTAATTGCTTATGCGTCCAGATTGTTGAATGAACATGAGAGAAACTATGCTACCCACGATCTGGAACTGTGTGCCGTTGTGTTTGCCCTCAAGATTTAAAGGCACTACCTTTATGGTACCAAATGCGTCATCTACACTAACCATAAAAGTCTGCAACACAACCTGGAACAAAAGATGCTAAATATGCGCCAGCGAAGGTGGGTGGAACTGCTGAGCGATTATGAGTGTGAGATTCGCTACCACCCAGGAAAGGCCAATGTGGTAGCTGACGCCCTGAGTAGAAAGGAAAGAGAGAAACCCCTTCGCGTCCGTGCTCTAAGAATGAGCGTGTATACCAGTCTTACCGCTAGACTGATAGAAGCACAAAAGGAAGCCTTGAGCAATGACAAACTAGCAGGAGAAATGCTAACAGGAATGGAAAAACGTCTGGAATTGAGTAGTGACGAGCTGTATAAGCACGAGGAAAGAACCTGGATGCCAAAAAATGGGGAATCAGAGAGATAGTCCTGGACGAGGCACACAAATCTAGATACTCAGTTCATCCGGGAAGCGACAAAATGTATCAGGACTTAAGGGCTCTCTTCTGGTGGCCCGAATGAAGAAAGCCATAGCTGCCTATGTGGGGAAATGCCTGACGTGTGCAATGGTAAAGGCAGAGAACCAAAAGCCATCAGGAACCTTACAACAGCCCGAAATCCCTGAGTGGAAATGGGATAACATTACGATGGATTTCATCACAAGATTGCCAAGAACTTCCTGTAGGCATGATGCATCTAGGTAATAGTGGATAGACTGACCAAATCAGCTCATTTCCTACCCATACTAGAAGACTATGATTTACCGAAACTAGCTCGACTATACATTGATGAGATTGTATCAAGACATGGAGTGCCCCTATCGATTATCTCAGACTGTGATAGTCGTTTCACTTCACAATTCTGGAAGTCTCTCCAACAGGATTTGGGGACACGGCTTGATTTAAGCACCACATACCATCCTCAAACTGATGGGCAAAGTGAAAGAACCATTCAAACATTGGAGGACATGTTGAGAGCTTGCGTGCTCGATTTTGGGGGAAGTTGGGATAACCACCTTCCTTTGGTGGAGTTCTCCTATAATAATAGTTATCACGCAAGTATAAACCAGTGCCATACGAAGCCATATATGGTAGAAAGTGTCGATCGCCTTTGAGCTGGAATGAGATTGGTGATAGCCAAATAATGGGGCCTGATATTGTAATGGAAACCACGGACAAAGTGTTTAAGATTAAGGAATGATTAAGAGCAGCCCGAGATCGTCAAAAGAAGTACGCCGATAGAAGACAGAAGCCCCTAGAATTTCAGGTGGGCGATAGAGTGATGCTAACAGTGGCGCCATGGAAAGGCACCGTAAGATATGGAAAGAAGGGCAAATTAAGCCCAAGATACATTGGACCATTTGAAATCTTATCGAGAGTTGGCTCGGTAGCATACCAGTTAAAGCTACCGCAAGAGTTGAGTTACGTACATGAAACTTTCCATGTGTCAAACTTGAAGAAGTGTTTCATTGACAAAGCCTTGGAACTTCCATTGAAAGATGCCAAAATCACTAATGAGTTGAAGTTTCTGGAAGAGCCCATGGAGATTACTGACCGACTAGTCCAGAAACTCAGACGAAGTCGTATACCCTAAGTGAAAGTAAGATGGAACTCTTGGCGAGGACACGAATTCACATGGTAATGAGAAGATGTGATGAGGAAGGAGTATCCACACCTCTTTAAGCCCACTCATTCAGAATCTAATTGAAGCTAAAATTTTGGGACGAAATTTCCCAAACGGTGGGTGAATGTAACAACCGACTCCTAGGTCCAACTCCCAGAACCTAAATGTAATTTAACATTGTATTGTTTACATCATCTCATTACATGAATGTATCTCCTTTTCTTTGTGATAATTGATTTCTATGATTTATGTAACTTTGGTTGACTTTTGTATGACATGTTTAAGCCTAGAACTAGTTCCCGAGGCTAGAAAATTCACTTAATTGACTTTATCCCTTGATAATTGTACACAAATTTAAATCCAAGTCTTCCTTATGTAAATTTCCTCTAGGCGCATCAGAACTGTTTAGGCGCCTCAGAACTGTTTAGGCGCATGACAACTGTTCAGGCGCATTTGGCAGTTAGGCGCATCACCCTTGTTTAGGCGCATGAGCACTGTTCGGGTGTTTTTACCACACTTAGCATTTCAACATGTCTGAACCCTTCTAGAATCATTTTGACCAGACTGCACACCTCCAAATTAGCCAATGCATGGGTTGTTGCCATGCATTCGGCCACCTCTCCAGCCAACCCCTCTTCACCTCGGTTTTCACTAACCCAAACCCACATTCCATCTTTTCCTTCTAAACGAATCCCTCATTTCATTCCACCCTTTTCACAACCTCTTGAAGTCTCTCTCTCTCTCTCTCTCTCGGCAAATCCAACCCGAGAACTTTTTAGCCTTCAACCAAGCAAGAACAAGATTTTCAAGCCTCAAGACCCTCAGAACATCAACTCTTGCACTCACTGATTCACTCTAAACTCAGAACAACTTGTGTGTAAGCTTTCTTGCACCCGAACAAAACTTTTATTTCTCTACCTTTCCTCTTTTGAAACCCATCTTTCTTGTTCAAAGGCAGGAACCCATGACCAAGTTGATTTTTTGTGTGACTTTCAGCTCTACAAAAGGTACACACTCCTTCATACATGTATACCTTGTGTAATTACCATGAATCTATTCGAAAACCCCTTTTTTCTGGGTTTTCATGACATCCCGACCACCTGCTTGCAGCTAACCCCTATTCCACACTTAAAAACCTGCTTAAAAACATATTATAAACACTCGTATGACCTGGACTTATCGATTTCAGTATGATAATGGGTGTTTAAAACCCGAGATTTCATGTTACATGTGTGTAAATAGGTGCTTTGTACCTCAAACTTGACTTCGTAGCTTATATTGTTGTATCCGTGGGGTAAACCTGAATTTTTCAGATTTTTTATGATGTTAAACTGTCATTATTTTGGGTTGAACGTTTTGGTATTGCACTATGGGCATTAGAAGCATATTTAGAGACCCGAAAAGGTGATAAGGGTACCTTAAATAATCAAAATACTTGAAAATTTGTTAGAAACAAAAGTTTTAGGACCTATGACTATAAATCGGAGACTAAAACCGGACTTAGGTGAATTTTTGGGGTCAACATGTTAATTCTATGAACTTATTTAGCTTAAACGAGCCTAACTTGGAGATTTTTGAATGGATTCTAAGAATAATATAATGAGCCTAAAACCAAGGAAACCATAATATTTCAGTAAGTTTGAGGGCCTCAAACTCGTATTTTGATGAAAAGATTTGAAGAGAATAGGTTAAAATGTCGATTTCGGGTAAAAACGGGTTAAATGTTGGAAACAAGATTTTTGTGCAAAGGACGAACCAACTTCGGGGTAAAAATTGTAATTTTGGAAACTTGAAGGACTAAAGTGTAAATTCTGAAAAATCGACCATATTTCAGTAAGTTTGTGACCAGAATCTATTATTATACTTGATTTTCATGTAAGAGTCTGTGGGAAACCAAAAACGGGTCATTTTACGCCAAAAACCCCAACTTTCCTAAAAAGGAAACTTTGTGACACAAATTCCTAAGGGATGTGGTCATATGTATTTTTAAACACATATTACCCTTGATTACACTCCCAATAGTCTATGAATCTATAGCTTATACATGTATCTTACTCATAGGACGCTAGGACCTCAATCTATCTGTGTTTGAAGAATCTTTTATCTGCTCAAGGTGAGTTTCTTGTGTCCCCTTTTTACTATTATTTTGGGGTGAGACATGCTCTGTTTGAACTAAACTTTATTGGACACTATTATACGATGCTATTGTATGTTGTGGCTATTGTTAGAACCTGCATCTTTGTATCATAGTCATTAATTCTATATGAACCGCTTGATTATATGGGTAGATCTACTTGGGGAAACCCCCACGCACAGTCCCTTCCGATGAGATGGGTACCACACTGAGATCCTGCGGGGTCGTTGCGACATGTAACATGTTTTATAAGATACTATGGTGTACCAATCGGCAGGGATGGTATGCTTTCTGAGGCTCAGTTTCTCTCTATGGGATTACCGGCAACACAATTTTAGAAGAGGCTAACCGGGGCTGAGTGCAGGGTTGATTTGTGATCCCACAACTGAGATACTATGTTTTTGAACTAAACTATGGGTTCATTGAGCCCTTTTTTTTTTTAAACTTTAAGTGCTTGAACTAACCAACTTTTTAGTTGACATAATTTCTTTTGAGCATGTTTCAGGTAACCCTTGATGGGCTTGGATTTTTATGAAGATTCTAAGGATGGCTTAGCACCGTGACCCCCCCTGGCATTACTTGAATTTTTTTGAAACATTTGAAGCAATTGGCCTTGTTATGTATTCACTTGGATAATTTTGTAATGGGTCATTTTACGTTTGGGTTTGACTGTGTTTACCCGGATAAAATTTATGTAACGTAATGCCATTGTGGTTTCTCTCCTAGTATGCTCTTGTGTGGTTTGTTTCCGCTGCCATGTATGTTGCTAATCTGCGACGTCCCACCCTCTTCTGGGCCGGGGTGTGACAAGTATAAATATGATTATATATTTTTTATATGTTAACAAATTTATTTTTCTATATATTAAGTATAAGTTTTTTTGTTTTTGCTTTTGATTTATTAATATAAATATGATTATATATCTTTCATATCTTAACATTATTATATTATGAATAAAAAAAACCCAAACCGGTTTGGGCCCAAACTGGATTCCAAACCGGCCCAAACCGGTTTCATAGGGTTGGGTTTTTCATCCTAGGAACCGGTTTATAACCTGAACCGATTTGGGGCCAAACCGGTTTTGACTTGGGTTGACCAAACCGGTTTCTGTTTGGACCCTAAATCGGTTTTAAAAATAACCCGGTTTGTATACCACTAGTCTTACCATCTTGATAAGAGCATGTGTAGTGGGGCTTCATAAGTTAAGGTGGATGCCATATCATACTTAGAACACCAGCCTTTGACTATGATAGAAGCCGTGATGAAGGCTGGAGTGATAGCGGACATAGGCGTGAGTATAGAAGTTTATGTGTGAGAAGATTTCTTATACTAACTTTTTATTATTTTAACCAAAAATCACAACATTACTCATCTTTATCACCTTTTTATATAATTATTACATTCACACAATCATCATTACAACTCTTAACAATGATAAAAATCAGTACTTACATGATGCCTACGTGACACCATTTTCATCTCTATCACACAATTTTTAGAATTTTCACAACACTACAACCATTTCTACCCACATCCATATCTAAAAACTCCCTATTTTCCTGAAATAAAGAAAATAGCAAATTATGAAAAAAAAGCTAGGGGCGGGCCGCATCACAATGGTGATACGAGCTGTATCATAGAGTGACCATGATGAGAACCTCATCAAGTTTTGAATGTGGGCCACATCGACCAAGTTAAGCAAACACTGGTTGGTCGACATGAAAGTGATGACGAGGAACCTGTAATTGACACATGGTTGATGACTAAGGGGTCATTAGCTTGCTTGCATTCTAGTAAACGGTAGCTTTTGCGCCCTTCCAACCTACTGAACTTGGAAGTTTCGATGTCATGGTAGGCACGGATTGGTTATTTAAGAACCATGCTGAAGTTGTCTGCTTTGAGAAATTCATTCGGATTCCTTTTTTATCTTGAAGTGTCTTAAACATCTTTAGGGAAAAGCCTTCCAAAGGGCTTAAACGCATGTCTTGCACTAAAGATCAAAAGTACTTCTGTAAACATTATGTGGCTTTCTTAGCTCTTGTTATGCAAAAGAATGGGAAATTAAAGAAGATTGAAGATACTTAACCGGTCTTCCACCCCTTCGTCAAGTCGAGTTTTGTATGGATCTTGTGCTTGTTGCTACACCCGTGGAAAAATCTCCTTATCATCTTAAACCATCTGAGAAGCAAGGGCTTGCTTGCTAACTTCAAGAGCTTTCTAACAGGGATCCCCTATCGAAAATCAATGATATGCTTGATCAACTTCATAGAGCTTCTCATTTCTCAAATATCGATCTTTATTAGGGTTACATCAGCTTTGAGCACATGATGATGACATTCCTAAAATATCCTTTCATACAAAAAATGGCCATTATATGAATTCATGGTTATGCCTTTTGGTTTGACCAATGCACCAGTATGTTCATGGATATGATAAACTGTGAGTGCAAGCCATACTTGGACAAATTTGTCATTGTTTTCTTCAATGAGTCCAAATCCATTCAGAACATCATATCCATTTGATTTTTAAACTTCAATTGGAAACTGAATCTGACGATCTGCTTTACTTCTTGGATCGTCTTTGGATTCCTAACCTTGATAATATTTGAACATCATCATGACTGAGGCTCAAAGGGCTCGTTATTCCATTCATTTTGGTGCGGATAAATTGTTTATGAACCTTTCCTATCAATATTGTTAACCCTGCATGGAAAATGACATAGCTATGTATCTGTCCAAATGCCTCACCAGTTCAAAAGTCAAAGCCGAACATCAATGTCCCTCTAGATTACTTGTTCAACTCGAGATTCCCGTTGGAAGTGAGAAAACATATCCATGGACTTAATCACCAAATTGCCTCGTACATCCAGCGATGATGATAGCATCTTGGTCATCGTTGACAGATTGACTAAATCAACATATTTCATATCGGTAAGTGAAGATTATTAAGTCGAGAGATTGGCTCTTATCTACATCAATTAAATAGTCAGTTGTCATAGTGTGGCTCTAAACATTAACTCTGATTGTGATGGTCGATTTATCACTTGTTTTTAGCAAAGTCTTCAATCATCTTTGGGAACTCAACTCAATCGCAGCATAGCTTATCATCCTCAAACTGACGGTCAAACTAAAAGAATGATACGGACTCTTGAGGATATGCTTCGAGCTTGTGTTATTGATTTAAGTGGCTTTTGGGATTCTCATCTTCTATTGATCCAGTTCCTATACAATTACAGTTATCATACCAGCATCAAGATGGCACTATTTGAAGCCTTGTATGGTCGTAAGTGCCGATCTGTCATAAGTTGGTTTGAGATTGGAGAAGCACAAATTACCGGTCCTGAATTGATTTAAGAATATACCGACAAACTCCATAAGATCCGTGATAACTTGCTTGTTGCTAGAGATCGTCAAAAGTTCTATGTTGATAAAGGACAAAAACCCATGAAATACAATGTCCGTAATCTTGTACTTCTTAAGGCATCATCTTGGAACGTAGTCATTCGCTTTGGAAAGAAAGGGAAGCTAGCACCTCGTTATGTGGGTCCATTCAAAGTGCTTGAGCGTATTGGAAAAGTGGCTTACAAGCGTGAATTGCTGCAAGAACTTAGCAATGTTCATCCAATATTTCACCTATCAAATGTCAAGAAATGTCTTGCTAATGAAAATCTTCACATCCCACTTGATGAAGTTTAAATTGATGATTCCATGCACTTTGTTAAGAAACCCGTGGAAATCATTGGGAGTCTAAACGTGGTCTAGAGATTACTTGGGAATGTTAAGTCCAACTAATATCCAAATTTCCTTGCCTATTTGCTTTAGCCTTCTTGTGATCAAATTTCAAGATGAAAAAATTTCCTAAAGTATGGGAGGCTGAAACATTTGACCTATTTATAATGTAAACCCGAACCTGTTTGAACCATTTTCTCTATAATAAACTATTCTTTTTTAATTATTTCGTAAATTAGTTTGTTCAATCACGTTGATTTTTATCAATTACTCAATTTATGATGATTTTATAAATTAAGTAAATCTTATTATAGTTTTATGGAATTAAGTTATTAATTATGAGATTTTAATTATGTAATTAAAATAAATAATTAAATTATAAAGTTTTTACAAATATTTATTAAATTTTAAAGTTTATTAAGTTCTATAAGTTAATAATTTGGTTGATTATAGAAATGCTTAGTCATAATATTTTTATAAAAGATTATAATTATTATATTTTTAATATAAAAAAGTAATAACTATTTTCAAGTCTTTAAAATCCTCCAAAAAATATTCCTAACTTTAGAACTTTAGTACAACCTTTTTACAAAAATTAGTTTATAAACATTCCACCATTTTTAAAAATTTGAAAGACCAAACTCCCTCTCCTATGACTCATTTACAACCCACCTATAACCACCAATCTTCATTGTGCTCGTGAAATTTCCCCACCTATAGATGCTAACATTTGTCACACCATTCTCTTGCACCAACTTTTCTTTTCAACTTGTAAGAGATTTTTTTTCACCCTCTATACAATCTCAAGAAATTTTCAGCCCCAAACCTCCATTGAAGACTTTAGAAGTTTCAAGTCCGTTCGTCGTTTTTAAGGTAGTAATCGTATTTTAATTTCAGTGTTCTTATTATACTTTAGATTCCTAAATAATTCTAAACAACTTTGTAATCAAACTCCTTTGATTTTGCTTCAATTATAAACCTCCTATTATCATATATATGCTCAAGAAAATTGATTATACGTGCTTATTATTTTTAAAACCCTAAATGGTGCACAAAGTGATACCTTTGATTTTGGACAGAATCTGTTACAATTTCAAATGACCATAACTTGGTCATAATAAATTAAACATTAAAAAACTAAGACTTCATGAACAATTGTATCATTTTTTATCTTTCCAACCATAGTTCACACGACTTCTAACTCAATCGGACGACTCCACAACAGCCTTCACAAGAAAAGTGCGTATTTCAACACTTTCTACTTGTGCTGCTGTTTTTGACCTATTTTCGGGTCTTTCATTAAAACGTTTCTAAACGAAAGTTGTCCGGGAGACTAGGTACTAGTTAATAATGAATTTTCATAATTTTTTGAAACCATTTGATATTTTAAAACTTGTTCAAACGCGTACCAAACATTCTGTCCAGAATTTAAAATTGGTGCCATAATCCTTTTTCAATCTAGCTTTCGCCTTTTGTCATTCCATAAACGACCTAAATTCATGTAATAACTTCCGATCTTAAGTTATTGTTTTTATCCTTTAGGACTTCACCCTTGACTTTTGAATATCCAAGCTTTCTTATGAACCCAACAACCATTATTATATAATGTGAGTATTTATAGCCTATTTTTATGTATTTTATATTTTAGGGATATCATGTTACTCATATTCAATCATTGTTATTCATTATTATTATATTTCAAAATTCAATTCAAAACATGTTATGTTATTACTTTCAATTATGTGTTCATAGTTAGAAAAACTAGATGGTTACACAATCATTAATTTATGCAACCACGGTACCAATGATAGATCTATTGGTTTGAGAAACTCACCCCATATGATTATTCGAGTGGTGATTAGAACTATATTCACACATTTTATCACAAGGCTTTGTATGCGGACCAAGTCAATTCAGTCATTAGGTTTGATTGTCTTTGGTTTGTCTTTTATGTTAAATTATTGTATTATAAGTCTTGACATTGCCATATGATTTGAATTGTTTCAAACATATTAATCAAAATATATATGTATGTGTTTATTCATTGGCTAGTTCTTTAGATGCCTCGTACTTTTTCACATGATTTTAGGAAATATAGCTTATTTGGATTACATGCAAGTTTACATCTAGGATTCTGGACCTAGATTAATAAAAGAGATTTGTTATGTTTATTTGATTTATATTTGAATGTAATGCAATGTTTGACTATTATTATTAATATACATTTAATATTACTTCAACATATTTAATACCATGTGCTATAAGCAATTGATTCATATTTGTCGGCCTCAATGATTCCGCCATCTGTTAGGGTGTGACATTTGGTTACCAAGCGGATTCATCATGGAATCAAGGAGCCTTTGAGTATAGCCAATGGAGGTTTGATACTCCACCTCGATAACTGTTGGACCCTAAAAGGATCATACATGCCAATTCAAGAAGTGGTTGAAGGTTGTTCCGGTTGAAAAACATCAAAGACTAAGAAGAAATACAGAAGACCATTCATGAAGAAATGCGGCAAAAGAAACAGAAGAAAAGAACAAGTATTGAAGTATCTGCATTAGTCAATGCGGATGACCATTGAACAAATGCTTACAAGAAATTGTTCATCTGCATTAACTAATGCGGACGAAGAAAACAATGCTTACATGTACTTGTTCATCCACATAACTAATGCTGACGAAGAAAAGAAATGCTTACAAGAACTTGTTCATCCGCATAACTAATGCGGATGAGTTAAGCTAATGCTGAAGACAAACAAGAACAAATGCTGATGAAGACTTCTCATCCGCATTAACTAATACGGATGAACACTTAGAAATGCTGATGATATTGTACACTTAGACTAGTATTCTGATGTATAATTGTCAGGGTAGATTAGTCATTTTGTACAGGCAATGTGTATGCCTATAAATGAACAATATGACCTAAGTTTAACAGTCTTCTTTTAACATTAATAATATTACTCATTTCAACAGTAATCCCAGATGTCTTTGTATCTTGTTTTCTCACATCATTATACAAAGCATTTATTATCATTTCAGTATTAAATGTTCCGTGATTTGGTATTTCCGCTACTTAATCATTGAATCAATCATCATATTCGATCCTAAGTTGAGTCATATCAACTAATATTCTTATTCTCGGACCCAGTCAATTAGTATCAGAGCCTTGTCTCTTGAATTCGTCTTAAAATCAATGCAGATCTTGAACGAAAATCGATTGATCTGGTGATTGAGTTATTTATTAGCAAGTTCTATACTTCTAATAAGTATACATACTAAAGAAACTTCTTCAAATCAGTCTAACCGCAACCTCTTTGAGAACTGATAATCATAAACATCTGGACGATAGACTGTTTGAACATTCCAGACATAAAATCAACTTAATCAATACTCGAAACATCTAAAATCAGTAAATCAAAATAAATTCTACTAACTTTTTAGAACTTGGTCATGCTTCTAAACCTCCGATGCTTAAACACAAATCTGAGTTTAAGCAGTGGAAAATCAGGTTTAGAAACTACATTACAGGTGTGGATCCTGATTACTGGATCTCTATTTGCAAAGGGCCATACATTCCTCTGTCACTCACTACTGATCAAGCTGCCCAGTACAAGACTGCTAGAATCCCCATTGAGGATCCAAAGTTAAATCTTGATGATGAAGAATATAAGAAAATAAAGATATACCTTAAAGCCTACTTAATTCTAACTCAGGCTTTAAAAATGGATGTTCTTAAGAGGCTGGAAAAATATGGAACAACCAAAGGGTTTGGGATGCACTACAGATAATGTGTGAAGGAAGCAGTGAGGTACTAAAATTAATAAGGATAAACTGATAAACCAATATGAAACCTTTCACCACACCAAAGGAGAGTCAATCTCCAGGCAGTTGCATAGATTTGTACAACTGGTGAATGATCTGAGATTATGGGGGTTACTTACAAAGAAAAAGAAATGAACAAGAAAATGCTGCACAGTTTGCGAGAAAGTTGGAAACAGAATGTTACCATGTTAAAGAACACTCTTGATTTGGAGAGTACCAGCCTAGATATTATGATTGCTAAAATTGAAGCTCTAGAGTTGGATGAACGAAGCAGAAATCTCAATGGACCTCAAGTCATTGAGGCATACAAGTTTCCATCTGAAACTCATTCTGTTGAGAATGCTTTTATGACTAAAGAAGATGTTTTTCTCTTATCAAGAGATCAAGCAAAGACAACTGGATTCTGTGCTGCTCCACAAAAACATAAACCATCATCTTCTGCTCAACCCATAGTGACACCTATAGTATGCCCAGTGAGCAAAGCTTTGAAGAGCAAAAGGCAACTTACAATGCCTTTGTTGCTAGCTTGAGGCTTATCTTGGGGGGCAGACTCACTTTAGCTCATTTATTTAGGAAGATCTAGAAGAAATGGATCCTGATGATGTTGAAGAAATGGACTTGCAATGGCAGATGGCCATGACTGCAATGAGAGCCAAGAAATTCTTCCAAAAAGGGAAGAAACTGAGTCTGAATGAGAACACAAAGCTTGGATATGACAACTCCAAAGTTAAGTGTTTTAACTATGGAATGACTGGCCATTTCTCTAGGGAATGTAATGCACCCAGAAGAAGCAACAACAACTATCAATGAACCTCACATGGTCAGCATTCATCTCAACCTAATTCAAGCTTTCAGTCAAATACTCATCATCAAAATAAGCATCATAATCTGCAACAGCCAATTTCTCAAAGACAACCTCAATTGGATCATTAAGCTCAAGGAACTACCCAACCAACATCCAATGCACTTGTCATCAGACAAGATGGAGTGTGTGATTGGAGCCTATATGCAGAGGAAGTTCAACCTCAATTTCAGAACCATGCACTTATGGCTCATATTAATGATAGCCCAATTCTAATGCCATCTGAGGTAAAATCTAATTTATATTCTGATAAATGGTTCTTGAAGTATAGGGATATAGAGAATACAATCACAAATTGGCTAATAAAATAAAAGAAGAGAAAGTGAAAACTGAAATGCTGAACAAGAAATGAGAATTTTTGAAGTCAAAATCAAATTCCTTCTTTCTGACATGGAAAAACTCCATGGTGAAAAGTTTACCCTTACAGCTGAGAATGAGAGGTTAACTGAATTGTTGACCAAAACAAAGGCTGAGCAATCAGCTACTGAAGTGAAACTTGAAAAGTTTCAATTTCATCTGTCAAGCTGCAAGAGGGCATGATTCCCAAAAGGGGGCCAAGGATATGACTGGAATAGGTTACAAAACTTGTCCTCCTCCATATAATGACAACTACACGGTTACGCTAGAGTCACTCACCCAATTTGATTAAACTGAATCTAAAGTTAGTGAAACTAAACAATGGTTCACAAACAACTAATCCTCAAAACAAACCAAGTGTTTACATTGAAACTAATAAGGATAAAATCAAATTGAGTCATCCAATTAAGATCAAAGAGTGCTCCTACAATCCTGTAGTTGTCCAGAAAACTAACAGCCCAGTCAAAGACATTGTGCCATTTGTAAAGTTTGTTCCTGAAAATATCAAGATGAAAAAAACTGCTGAAAGTTCTGTGAAATCCTCTGCTGAAAGCAGATTTGATAGTGAGATCAAATCTCCTAAAACTACCAGCAAATCAAAAAGGTTTCATTAAACTTCAAAGAGAAAGCTACAGTTCCCTTAGTGTCCAAAGGGAAATCCACTTTAATTCAAAAACCAAATGTAAAACGTGTTTCATCATCATCATCTAAAAATAAACAAGGGATAGGTTTTGACATTTGCAATAAACAACATGTGGAACAATTTGAAAGAGAGTTGAAAAAGAGCAAGAAGAAGCAAAATCAGTCAGCAAAACTTAAGCAAAGCAGAATTGTGAAACAATCTGCTGCCACCCAGAAAACTGATTTGGCTTCTTCATCAAAGTCAAAGGACAAACAAATGTATTGTGACATTTTTGACATGTCTAATCACATTACAGATGAGTGTTACTTTAATCAGTATTGCTCTATCTGTGACATAAAAAATCATTCAACCAAAAACTGTAATTTTAACAAGTATTGTTCTGTATGTGATATGACTAATCACAACAATCTGATTGTTACTTTAACCAAAAAGGCTTGAGAATTCGTCAAAACAAGCCAATTTCACCAATTTCATCTGACAAGGTCAAAATTAGAAGTCCATCAGACCTGAAACATTCACGGGTCTCAAATACTGACAAGGACTTCTATGATCAATGGCAGTCAAAGAGTACCAAAAAAAAACCTTAATAATCATATGAAACAATCACTGAGTTCTCATCCAAGATATAAAACAAAAGTGATTTCTAAAAAACAAAACATGCCCAATTTCTACATAGAAACTGGGATCAAAGATTTGCATACTCTTCTGACAGTTCAGATGAAATTGATGAAATCAAACCAAAAAGGAATCCACAAAAATTGGTAAAGCATCTTCCTCTAAAACACAACTAATAGGAAAATATCAAGAGGTCAGTGATGGATAGAAACGGACAACCCAAGACCATCATGGCTTGGTTTCACAATCTAACTAGCTCATTTATACATATAGGGTCGTCCATACAGGTCAACAGCTTATGGTATATGGACAGTGGATGCTCCCGACACATGACTAGAGACAATTCCCTCCTTCATGACTTCAAGCATATTCAAGGAACTACTGTAGCATTTCGTGGATATTCACAAGGTGGTAGAATTACAGGGGAAGGATCTATGACGAATGGATTGCTGAGTTTTGATAAAGTGAAATACTGCGAGCAAATGAACTTCAATCTACTCGGCGTGTCTCAGATCTGTGACAAGAAATATTCCACTCACTTCACAGACACTCATTGCTACATTCTAAACCAGGATTTCAAATTGCTGAAGAATGGGTTGTCTTGAAGACCCCAAGAAAGAATAATACCTATGTCTTGAACCTTAATTCTGCTCATCCTTCAGAAGAAACATGTCTTTTGTCTAAAGCATCTTTTGATGAGTCACAGCTTTGGCATAGACATTTGGGACACACGAATTTCAAAACATGAACAGATTGGTCAAAGGAAATCATGTACTTGGTTTACCTCAAATAGAATTTCATTTTGTTGACCACTGTTCTCCATGTCTCAAAGGAAAGCAACATAAGTCCTCCTATAAGCCAAAGCTTGTGAACACAAACAATTCTCCATTGAAGTTACTTCATATGGATCTCTTTGTTCCAACTCATGTCATGAGTATTGGGAAGAAGCATTATTGTTTGGTGATATAGATGACTTTACCGATTTACATGGTTTTCTTTCTACTTCATAAAAACAAGGCATCCCAATTAATACAAGATTTTACCATAAAAATTGAAAATCAACTAGACTTAAGGTAAAATCTATCAGAAGTGATAATGGGACAGAATTCAAAAATGAAGATCTAAGTTCATTTTGCACTCAAAAAGGCATTGCTCATCAATTCAGTGCTCCTAGGACTCCTCAACAGAATGGGGTAGCTGAAAGAAGAAATAGAACACTAATTGAAGCAGCAAGAATAATGCTAACCGATGCCAAACTGCCAATTACCTTTTGGGCAGAAGCTGTCAACACATCATGCTTTGTGCAAAATCGAACTTTGATAATCAAAGAAAGCAACAAAACACCTTATGAACTTCTTTTTCATAGAAAACCATTTATTGGATTTTTGAAGTCATTTGGATGTCCTGTCTCAATATTAAACACCCGAGACCATTTAGGAAAGTTTGCTCCTAAGTCTGATGAGGGATTCTTTGTAGGTTATTCTTCTATTTCAAAGGCTTTTAGAGTGTTTAATCCTAGATTAAACATTATTGATGAATTGACTAATGTTCAATTCAATGAGCATTCTTTTCCTAAGTCAATAAATGGTCCTGATTGGTTGTTTTATATTGACTCATTTACTAGATCTTTTGATCAGTTTCACTTGTCAAATGCAGGATCTCCTAGAATAGTGGAGAGAAGAACTGATTTTCCTATGATTCCTTCTTCTGCCGATCATTTTAATGTAGAAGTCTCACTACAAGCCGATCCTATCAGACATGCTGCACATCATCAGAGTGTTTCAACTGAAGCTGATCCTAGTTCAATGCCCACTCCTTCAGCAGAACCATCCACTGAAGTGAGAAATCTAGAATCAACATCTATGCCAGTTGAAACTGAAGGAAATGCAATCGATGAAAGTCTTCAGAGTGCTGCTGAAGCTGATGAAGCATCTGATTACTTTCTCCATTCTCCTACATCACAACCTGAAGATGCCTCTCACCAAGATGATCTAAATGTCTCCAATCTTGATGTGTCCATTGCTGGTGATTTGATTCCAATTACCAGGACACATAAGAATCATCTAGTGTCTAACATCATTGGTGATCTTGATTAGCGGGTGACCAGAAGCAAGTCAAGTATTGCAAACATCTGTTTCTGTTCTTGCTTTCTGTGTCAAACAGTACCCAAGAATATTAAAGAGTCTCTTCAAGACAACAACTGGATTGAGGCAATGCAGGAAGAATTGCTACAGTTGAAGAAACAAGAAGTATGGCAACTGGTGGGACCTTCCCAAAGGACAATACCCTATAGGTACCAGATGGCTATATAGAAACAAGACAGATGACAGGGGAATTGTAATAAGAAACAAAGCAATATTAGTTGCACAGGGATACACTCAAGAAGAAGGAATAGACTATGACGAAGTGTTTGCTCCTATGCGAGATTGGAAGCCATAAGACTCTTTCTTGCTTACTCTGCATCTATGAAATTCACTGTGTATCAAATGGTTGTAAAGTGCGCATTTTTGTATGGAAAAATCTCAGAAGAAGTCTATGTGAGTCAACCACCAGGTTTTGAGGATCCTAATTTCCCTCACAGGGTGTACAAGCTTAACAAAGCTCTGTATGGTTTACATCAAGCCCTCGGAAGTTGTACGAGACTCTATAATCTTTTCTCCTTGATCATGGATATGAAAGAGGAAAGATTGATCTGACTTTTATTCAGAAAGAAGAAGGGACATGAACTGTTGCTTGTCCAGATCTATGTGGATGATATCATTTTTGGCTCAATAAACAAGCAACTATGTAAAGACTTTGAAAACCTCATGCATTCTAAGTTTCAAATGAGTGCTATGGGAGAGCTCACTTTCTCCGGGGTTTACAAGTACAACAAAACAAATGGAATTTTCATCAATCAATCAAAATATGTGGAATCTGTGTTGAAGAAATTTCATTTAGTAGACTGTCATTCCATCAGAACTCTATGGATACTAAAGTGAAGATTGGTCCAAACTCCAATGGCAAATCAGTGGATTAGACTCTGTATCGATCAATGATAGGTTCACTTATATATCTTACAGCTAGTAGACCTAACATTATGTTTGGTGTTTGTGTTTGTGCCAGATATCAGGCTGATCCCAAGGAATCTCACGTGAATGCTGTAAAGAGGATATTCAGATATCTTAAGGGCAAACCTGCACTTAGATTATGGTATCCTAAGGAAGGAGATTTCAATCTCTATGCATACAAGATAGTGACTACGGGGGATGTAACTTCAATCAGAAGTCCACTTCTGGAGGTTGTCAATTTCTTGGTCCCAGACTAGTCTCCTGGCAGTGCAAGAAAAAGACAAATGTATCTATTTCAATAGCAGAAGCTGAGTATATAGCAGCATCAGCCTGTTGCTCTCAAGTTTCTGGACTCAAAACCAGATGCTTGATTATGGTTATAATTTCTTGCACACTCCAATTCACATTAACAACACAACAGCAGTGTTCATAACAAATAATCCTGTTCAGCACTCCAAAACCAAACACATTGAAATTAGATATCATTTTTTGAGAGACTGTGCTGAAAAGGGGTTAATCAAGTTGATTCAGGTTCACACGGACAATCAGTTAGCTGATTTGTTCACTAAGGCATTTGAACCTAGTGGTTTGAATTCTTAGTCCAATCAATTGGCATGATTAACCTTGAGTAGAATCAAATTTGCAAAAACATTCAAAAATCATAAAAAATACAAAAAGAAGTCAATTTTGTTGTAGTACATGAAATGTATTCCTTGGGAAATGATATAATTACAGTCATTGTATCATTCACTATGCTTATTTCAAAACTGAAAGCTGACATGAGTTACCTGATATGCGGGTAGGCTCATCTTGAAAAGAAGAGAAATGCTGTGATAAACTAAAGATCACATTCAACTGTGAGGCCATCATCTCATGGTGTGTAAGTATTTCACTTATCCGAATAGGGTATGTGTAGTAATCTAAACACACCAGGTCATGATACCTTATGAATCTCATTCACCCACATTGTTTCTCCTCTATTTTGCTGAGCAAAGATCTGGAGAAACAAGTACTTAGTGCTGATGTCAAGATCCAGAAAGATTCCTAATGTGGAACACATCCAACCCGGATGAATTACATTTCTTGTGAATGAACAAAAAGAATCCTAAAGTGGATCACCTTCCAAAGTGAAGAGCAAAAAGAATCCCAATGTGGATCAAAAAATATAAGGATCAAAATAAAAGAATCCCAATGAGGATCCCCTTACCTAAAATAAATGAGATTCATAATTTAAAGACCTGGTCATGCAAGCTGTGAAAAAGTTCTACATACATTTCATGAGGGTAGTTGATCTTTCTATGCTTCTGAGTGTGAGGTACATGTTGAATGTTTAAACCACTCAAAACATGATAATGATCACATGCATTAAAATATAACCAAGCATGAGTTTAATAGGACAAACATACCCACAATCAATTGGATCATGACTATTTGCACTTGTGAAAGGTAAGATTGATATGATCCCAAATAAGTTACACTTCCTTTTCATGTACAGATAAGAAAAACAAAAAATTTAGAAATATTTTCCTTTCAATTTCAAAAAGAATTTCATTAAAGTTTCTATCCAATTTGGATATAAACTTTAGGGGGAGTTATTAAAAAATTTAAAAGGAAATTTTCACAAAAACATAAAATTTGCAACAATTTTTTGTTTAATACAAAATTAAATCAAAAAGGTTTGACTGTATTGGTGTGAAAGCTATACCATAAGTATCTTAGTGTATGCAGATATTTGGAAGCACAAAGTCCAAGATCAGTCAAACTGGGAAACTTGTATCACTCTGGGTATACAAGTCAATCCAAGCAAGAATTGACAATCCTAACAACAGTTAAAACTTCATAAAATCAAAACAGCAGACTCATATTCATAAAAATCAGAACATCAGTGCAAAAGCAATCAGAATCATCCTATGCAAAAACATTAATTTTTGACCAGTTCAAAAATTAATGCAGGTAAGAGTATTGGTAATGCGGGTGAAGGTAACCCTGACACATAACCAATGCGGGCAACTGTTTTTTGTTCAAGTGTAACTAATGCGGACAACTTATTGTTCTTCCGTATTTGCTACAGTAGATGCAGACAGTTTTAACTTGTTCATCCGCATTTGTTACAGTAAATGTGGTTAAGTTATTTTGATCTTCCGCATTTGCTACAGTAGATGCAGACAGTTTAACTTGTTCATCCGCATTTGTTACAGTAAATGCGGTTAAGTTATTTTGTTATTCCGCATTTGCTACAGTTAATGTGGACAGGTTGACTTGTTCTTCCGCATTTGCTACAGTAAATGTGTGCAAGTTAACTTGTTCATCTGCATTTGTTACAGTAAATGCGCCCAAAGTTAAATGTTCTGGCTTCATTTGCTACAACATCAAAATTAAACCTGCGCATTTGTTCACACTTGTAAATTTTGAGTAAGTCATCAAATTTTCTATATTAACACATTTAATGAGAGCCATTTAATACTTTTCAAATTTGAGTGAACTTATAGTGCGACGAGCGTTTTCTTACTGTATTCATTATCATCCAAACATTCTCAAATCGTGTGTTTTTGTTGTTCATACAAATCCATTCCATCTCATTTTGATCTTTAACCAAAGTTGTATCAAAACAAGGTGATCTTTATGGATTTAAACTCTTTGATATGTCAAACCAGATTGAACATAAAACCCTAGGTTTAAGTTAATTCCTAAATTCAACCAAGGATAATGGATTTAAATGGCATTCTCAAGTTCACTAAAACGGATGTTAATGTGAATAACCAGAACAACCGATTTTAAAACCCTAATTTGACCACGATGAACAGGGGAACCAAACCATGAAAATGTGGAAATAAAATCCAATGTTTAAGCTATAAAGGATGTTTGAAACAGTAAAATGATCGAAAATTAAGCATAAAACATAACTTCAATGTGTCTCCATCTCCAAAATCAAAATTAGGTAAAAAATCTAATAAAACAGTAACATTTGATCTTTCAGTTTTAACCTAAAAATGCAAAATGTGAAATGTCAAACGTGATCATGTTCATATGATATAATGAGTGTTAGAATTTTACTAATATATTTATATCTATCGCAGAATCCATGGCTAATCTGACATGGAGCAAGCTCCACAATGTTAGTGGATTTCTTGATCATACTATGTCTGAAGCTGAAGGTTAAGAGATATGATCAGATTCGTCTCTACAACCAGAGTGGCACATGCTATTACTGTTAGACCCCTTATTTATGAGAAATTAATTAGCTCTTTCTAGGGAACAGCTAAAGTAGTAGAGATTGATGGTGAAAAGATTATTTCAGGGAGAATTACTAATGATCATACGTTAGTAATCACTGAACAAAGTGTGAGACAGTGTCTACAATTTTGAAGATGATGCCAACTCTCCTCTAGAACTTGAAGAGATGATATTGTGACCTTCTTTGCCAACATTGGTTATGTAGGTGGATTTGAAGGAAAACAAATTGTCAAGGGGTTGGTTGATCTGCAATGGAGATTTTTCATTCATTTATTCCAACATTGCTTATCTAAGAGGAAGACTGGTTGGAATGACATCCCTATCTCCATATCATCAGCCATCTGTGCCTTGTGCACTAACAGACCTTTCAACATGTTTGCTTATGTGTTCAATGGCCTGATCTCAAACATTCAGGAAGGGAGAAGGCATATGTTCCTGATGTATCCAAGGTTCATCCAATTCTTCATCAATGAAGCTTTTCTTAATCTTGTACCAGAGGGTCCTGTGATGGACATTCCTCATTATAATGCCAAGTCTTACAAGTACATCAAGAAAAAAGATCCCAGAAACTTTTATAGTGGAACTTTCTTTCCATTACTTCCTTAGATGTTACATCAGATAAACCCAGAAGAAGTTCCTAAAGAAGCTACTGAAGAAGTTGTTCCTGTTGTTGAGGAACAAGCTGTTGAGGAACAAGCACATGAGGATGTGCATGCTGATGTGCAGGAGATCTTTGAAGAACAACCAGTTGCTCATGATCAACACACTATTGAAGAGCATGCTGAGGAGGCTGAACAAAGACTTAGGCAAGTGTCACCATAAGTTGATGAAGGTGGTGATTTTCACATTGTGACTTCAGTACATGAACAAGAAATACCATCACCTTTAGCATCACCTGCTCCTTCACCAATCCAAACTCATCAAGTATCTCCTACTACTTCTTCTCCATATGCTGCTGCATCTGTTGAGTCTGGTGAATCTGCCAGCTCATTAGATTCATCTGAATCATCTTCGGATGAGGAGGATGATCATCTAGTTACACAAAGGCCTGAGAGACAAATACTCTCAGAGGTAGGCCATTCTAAAAGCTTTGTTGAATGTGAGACTAACCGTCCTGATGAAAAGGATGAAATGATCTCAGAGTTATTACAAAGGTTACAAGAATGGAGAAAAACTCTAGAAAGAAGGGCTGGGATCATAATGATAGAATTCTTAAGCTAGATGAAAAAGAAAAGGAGCTCAAAGAACTAAGAACCAAACATGAGTCTGAAAAGAAAGAAAAGGATGATGAGAATGAAAGACTCAAAGCTACCTTAGATCTGTCAAAAGAAGAAATCAATGGTCACTTGGATACTGTAGCTATCCAGACAATTGCTATGGAAGAACAAGAAACCTCATTGAGATCCAAACAGACATCATAGCTGATCTCAATAATTAGATTGAAGCTCTAAACAAGAGAGTTTCTAAATTAGAGATGCTTGTATAGTTAAAAGAAGAAATGACAAGGGAAGTGCCTGATCAAGATGATGCAAAAACTGAAAAAGCTGAAACCTCACAACAAGCAGAACATAATGAGGATGGGGGTGAAGAAAGTTTGGCAATGGTTGTGCATTCTGATCCCTCTACAGAAGAAGAATTAGTCATGAAAGAGCTTATTGAAGATTTAGATATGTACTCCTCTAGTGAGTTCATTATTGATGAAGAGTTTTGGGACTACATCAAAGATATCAAAACACCTGTAGAGTCAATTGTTGTAATCCCTATGAATCCAGTTCCTATAAAAGAAGAATTGAAGCTGCAGCTTGTTCCAGTAGTCACTTTGACTGTTGAACAACAAGAATTGATCAGAAATTTATGTGAAGAATAGAAAGAAAGGGAAATGGATTAAAACAAAAAGCTAAAGCTGAAAAAACTTGAACTAGAAAGAAAGAAACAAGAAATGGAAGCCTCTGTCCCATCAACATCTTGTCCTAGATTGCACACTTATTCAAGAAAGAGGAAATATTTAACAGAGAAGGCCAAAGGCAAACTGCCAATGGTAGAAGAAGAACAACCTGTTAAGAAACAAAAAGATGATCCGAGAAGCCTTTCTACTATAGCTGAATTTTTAGAAGAACATGAGAAGGCTGAGAAAGAACTGAAAGAGATACTTGAGGTAATTGTGCTAAAAAAAGGAGAGATTGAAGGAGGTTATGATGAAACATCAGTTGATGACCTTTGACCAGGGACAGTCTTGCAAAGGCTGAGTCATCAGTTGAAGAAATGGTAGAAAAAGCATAATAAGATGATCATATGATTAAAGCTATGTATCTGATCAATCATGGATATGAGGCAGATGAAGTGTTTAGCATGACTTATGAGGCAATGGTTGAAGAGGTGAAAAAGATGGAAAAACTACTTGACCCCAATTTTGTCACTGATTATGAGAAGAAGATTGAAACTGCTCAAATTACTACAAGTGCTGCTCAGTCTCTAAAGCAGCAAGAACCACAATCAGCATATCTGATCCCTATAGTATGACTGATAGGGAAATGAAGGATTATTTGTCCAAGCAAGGGTTCACTAAAAGAAAGCTAGGCAACATGAAAACAAACTCCCTCAGGGCTGCAACTTTGAAGTTAATCAAAGAAAAGAAAGTAAGACTACAGTTTATTGAAGAAGAGGTGACAGGGAGAAAAACCTAGAATAAGAACTTCAGCATAAGATGTTCAACTTACTTCCAAGGATCAAGATGTATTGGCACCCATGTTACACAAGAATCCAGAATGGTTCATTGAACCCTCCCAACTTAAGCTTCAGGAAGGGTTAACCATCTCTGAGATGATTATGGGTGTGTCTGCTCCTAAAGGCAAAACTGATGTTAAAATCATTGCCTAGAAGTATGACAGTAGTTGGAACATGTTTATGGTGAATAGGAACTCTGGGCTGTTCAATTCTTCACAGAGTACTCTGCTTTGGTGAACTCCATGAAGATTCATAATCTAAAGGAATTGGCAGATCTTGTTAAAAGCTATTTGTTTGAGAAAAGATAGATCTTTCAGGAATCCTCTGGAATAGAAGAAAAAAAGAGAAGCGGAAGAGTTAATATTCCTGATTGAATATAAAGCCAACTGAATCTTTAAAAAGGAAGATGGTTACTGAAACTCACAAGACAAAGCCAATCTCTAATGTGTATTATGATGAAAATACCTATGAGTTGGTAATTGAAAGGAAATGGAGTGGAAAGGAAGCACCAGAAATTAGGCTGTTCAGTGGATATGAAGTAAGACTGTTGGATGAATCTTATGTTCACTACATATTCACAAGGCACTTCAAAACTCTCAACAAAAAACTAGGAGAAGATGATTTAGAGTTCATTCTAAAATGTGTCAAAATTTTAAAGATGGCCTATGACAGAATACACAAGAAAAGAGAACAAAGAAAGAGAAAGAAGGTGTCTCTCCAAATGGCAACATTATGAAGTTAGAGGTAGATGCTGATGGGTCCTTACTGATTCATAGAGATGGTTTTTCCACTGTTTCAATGTGGAACCAATCTCCTTGAGACAAATGCCCATTGATGCAATTCATACTATGAGCCAAATAAAGATACATGTCCTTAGCGAGACAAGATGAATGAGGCTAAAGACTTCTCCAACATGATCAAGGCTATTCTGAATCCTACATTGGCAGAACCTGAACCTTCTGCAGCTATTGCATCAACACCATCTCCATCTACAGTCCAACCAAGACAAGCTCATGAAGAACCACCAGAATCATCACAACCTCCACCATCATCAAACTCTTGAAGTACATAGGCTGTATAATCCTTAGAGGGAGTATTGTTGGACCCTGAAAGGATTATACATGCCAATTCAAGAAGTCGTTGAAGGTTGTTCTAGTTGAAAAACATCAAAGAATAAGAAGAAATACAGAAGACCATTCATGAAGAAATACGGCAAAAGAAATAGAAGAAAAGAACAAGTATTGAAGTATCCGTATTAGTTAATGCGGATGACCGTTGAATAAATGCTTACAAGAACTTGTTCATCCGCATTAACTAATGCGGACAAAGAAAACAAATGCTTACAAGAACTTGTTCATCTGCATTAACTAATGCGGGAAAAAGAAAAAAAATGCTTACAAGAACTTGTTCATCTGCATTAACTAATGCGGATGAGTTAGCTAATGCTGAAGACAAACAAGAACAAACGCTGATGAAGACTTCTCATCCGCATTAACTAATGCGGATGAACACTTAGAAATGCTGATGATATTGTACACTTAGACTAGTATTCTGATGTATAATTGTCAGGGTAGATTAGTCATTTTGTACAGGCAATGTGTATGCCTATAAATAAAACAGTATGACCTAAGCTTAACAGTCTTCTTTTAACATTAATAATATTACTCATTTCAACAGTAACCCTAGCTGTCTTTGTATCTTGTTTTCTCACATCATTATACAAAGCATTTATTATCATTTTCAGTTTTAAATGTTCTGTGATTGGTATTTCCGCTACTTAATCACTGACTCAATCATCATATTCGATCCTAAGTTGAGTCATATCAACTGGGATTCTTATTCTCGGACCCAATCAATAACAATACATGTGTAATTGAGGATAGGCATATCGAGACCAAGCAAATCTAGTAAATATTTAATCAAATTAAAGGAGCCTACAGAAAGGTTCAAGATTCTGCATAAAAGGAGCTGAGAAATATGTATGAAGACCTTGACAAAAAGGAAAACCACTTTGATATCCCGCCCTACGAAACTTTCTACCTTCTAGAATATGCTAAGGAAGCTTTTTGCCCTCCACCATAATATGGATATCCCCACCATTACCCGTAATCCATAATCTAACATTAGATGGACCCCTCCATGAATATAAAGATCTCAAGAACAAGTATGGAAAAATTAAGGAGGAAGACAAATGTTTGAAAGAAGGGTCAAGTTGATAGGGAAGAGTATTATGTCATGGCGAGCAGAAGTGTCCAAGTGGGGAAAAAAGTAATGAATGATTAAGGAGAGTTGACATGGGTTGTTAAATAAATTAGATTGTAAGATATATGAATAATGTAATAGTTAGGTTCGGTCTGAGTCTGTGAGATATGTAATTTCCCTTCTATGTATAATAAATATCATTATATATCTTGTCTTGAATTTCAAATTCAAAATTTCAAATTACTCTCTTTAAAACTCTTTTGTAGAATGTCAAAGAAGAAGTAGATAGAGGGAAAGTTTCTAAATTTGCAAGTGTTAGCAACTAATTACAAGGATTAAAATACTAAATTCTTTGAGTACACTAGGTTTGTGTTCCATCTAGTGAATCTCGAATAGAATATGATCCGTCATTATATTTGGGGCCTAGCATCTGAAATAAGGAATAATGTAATGGTTTCCAGAATACAACATTGATTCAACCGTGAAGTTAGCTAGGATGATGATCGATGGTATGATTTGGACCCCAAAATGAAGAAGAAGAAGGAATAATAAAGAGATGAGAGAATGAAGGTAGAAGAGAAAGTCGAGGACAACATAGGATGAAGATACACTCAAACCCCCTAACTGTAAAGTATGTAGAAAGAGGCATATTGGTGTTTGCAGGTTCACCTCTACATATAGTATTTGTAAAGTTCCCACACTTATTGTTAAGAACTATTATTGAAGGAAGGTGGTTACCTACTTTAACTGCAATGAGCAAGGACATTACAAGTCAAAGTGTCCAAAGCCAATAAAGACAGGTAATGGAAATGGAGCAGGAACCAAGATTGATGTAAACATAAAAAGACTGCATGAGCATTTGTACTTAACACTCAGAAAGTTGCATAACTACCGGTCATTATCGCTATGCATCTCGTAAAAGATATCTATGCTAAAGTTTTATTTAATTACAGTGAAAATCATTGTTTTATTGATTTTAAATTCTATAAGTAATTAAATGAACCTCTAGCAAATTGTTACGAAGTCAAAATGTTAAATGGAGATATTATCAAGATCTCTGAATTCTTAGCCAATGATAGGGTCACTCTTTCTGATCATACGATATCTGTTAAACTCCTACATATGACATGAGCGGGATTGATGTTGTCACCCATAAAGATGAAAGAGCTAAAGGATCAATTATAAGAATTATTGGAAAAGGTTTTATCATACCTAGTTTCTTACCATGGAGAGCTCTAATTTTATTTGTAAAATAAAAACATGGATTGATGAGAACGTGCATTGATTATCATGAGTTGAATAAAGTAACAATAAAGAATCCATATACACTTCCTAGGATTGACTTTTGATCAGCTCCAAGAAGCATGTTACTTTTCGAAAATTGATCCTCGATCTAGATATCATCAACTCTGAGTTCAAGAAGAAGATATCCTTAAAAATGCTTTTGATTAAGATATAGTCATTACGAATTTACATTAATGTCATCTGGTCTTACAAATGATGTGGCAACATTTATGGATATGTTGAATCATATATGTAAATCCTATTTTGATATATTCATATTATATTCATAAATGATATTCTCAACTATTCTAGAACCCAAGATGAGCATGCAAGTCATCTCAAAACTCTTCTTGAAAATTTTCAAAATGTGAATTCTGGCTTTCAGACGTACATTTCTCTGGTCAGGTAATTAATGCCAATAGTATTCAAGTAGACCCTACCAAGATTAAAGCTACTACCAAGTGGAAATTATGAAAAAACATCAACTGAAGTTTATAGTTGCTTGGTCTGGAGGGATATTGTAACAGCTCACGTAAACCGTACCAAGAAGTTGTCCGTTTTCCCCTGATGGGTTGCCCATCCAGGGACTCATGGTTTTGTTTTCACCAGACTTGTTACCCGCCCAGGCAAAACACGTCATGATAGAGGAGGTTTCCAACACCTTATAAGGAATTCTTTATTCTCCCCCACAACTGATATGGGACTTACATTTACACCCCCTTTACGAAGCCTAATATCCTCACTGGCACATCTATCTGGTCCCTGGCTCTGATACCATCGATAACAGCCCACGTAACCCATACCAAAATATTGCTTGTTTTGCGCCTGATGGGTTGCACATCCAGGACTTGGTTTTTTTCACCTGATAAGTTGCTTGCCCAGGCAAACCGCGTCTTGATAGAGGAGGTTTTCACCATCTTATAATTATGGCTTCATTCTCCCCCTCAACCGATATGGCACTTACAAATATTATCATCGATTCATTCAAAACTTCTCTCGGATTGTAGTCCTTTTAACTTCACTTACTTGAAAGTCAATCAAATTTTAATGGGGACCAAAACAAGATGAAGCATTCTAGACTTTAAAGAAAACATTAACAAATAGACCAATATTGGCTTTACCAAATGGTATCTATGGTTTGTTGTATATTATGATGCCCACAGGTCTTGGTTGTATGTTAATACAAAATGGCAAAGTTAATGCATATGCGTCATGTTAATTGAAGGTCAATGAACAAAATTATGCCACTCATGATCTTGAGTTAAGTGCCATAATTTTGGTTTAAAAAATTATGGACACATACTTGTATGGTGTCAAATTCACCAAATATGTGGACCAGAACAGTTTAAAGTACATATTTGATCAGAAGCAATTAACTATGAAGAGAAGAAGATGGATGAAAATCCTTAGTGATTATGATTATGAAATTTGCTATCATGAAGGTTAATTCAACATAGTGGCTAATACCTTAAGCAGAAAGAAAAACAAAAAGTCAAAAAAAAGAGTTTGTGCTCTAAGGCTAAATATTCAAATTGATTTAATGGATCAACTAAGGAATGCTTAAAAGCTTGCTCTTGAGGAAATTAACAAAGAAGAATGAATGAAAGGAATGATTGATTAAATAAACAAACAAGTTGATGAACTCTTAAAAATGAACAAAAGGATCAGGGTACCAAATACTATGGATCTAAGAGAAAGAATTCTTGAAGAAGCTCACAAACCAAAGTATACGATACATCTAAGAGGCTTAAGATGTATAAAAACTTGAAAGAAAATTTTTGTTGGATTGGAATGAAAAAATGCTATAGCCCTCTATGTTGCTAAATGCTTGATTTTTTCTCAAGTTAAAGCAGAACACTAGAAGCCTTCACACTTACTACATCTACTCGAGTTACCTGTATGGAATGAGAGATGATAACAATGGACTTTATCACAAAACTCCATGAACCAGACATTGGAATAATACCATTTAGGTTATCATGATAGACTTACTAAGTCTACTCATTTCCTTCCTATAAAAGAAAGCCATAGCATAGATTGGTTGGCACAGTTATATGTGAACGAGATTGTAACATTACATGGTGTGCCATTATCCATTGTGTAGGATATAGATAGTAATTTCATGTCTTAATTCTATCAAAGTTTCCAAAAAGCATTAGGAATTCAATTGAATCTTAGCACTGCCCATCATCCTCAGACTAATGGGCAAAGTGAAGGGACAATCCAAACACTTGAAGACATGTTGCATATGTGCGTTACTTTAGTTGATCATGGGTTTACAATCTACCATACAAGGATACAAGCCACACCATTTGAAGCCATATACTAAAAAAATTTTCAGACCCATGTGTGTTGGTTTGAAGTTGAAGAAAGTCAAATATCTAGGCTATATTTAGTTCAGGGAATGATGGACAAGGTGTGTCAAATAAGGTGTCAAAAGAGTTATGCCGATCAAAGACATACACTGTTAGAATTTAACATCAGTGATAAGGTATTGTTAAAAGTTTCACCATAGAAATATGTAGTAAGATTTGGAAAGAAGGGAAAGCTAAGTCTATTATTTGTAGGACCCTTCAAAATAATGACAAGAGTTGATTCGATAACATATCAGTTTGAATTACCGAAGAAAATAAATTAGTACACGATGTATTCAATATATCAAACTTATAGAAGTGTCTAGCTGATGAATTCTTTGTTATGTCCTTACAAGATATGGAAGCAAACAAAAATCTTAGTTCGTTGAACAACCTCTTCGAATTGAAAACCATCAAACTAAGAAGTTAAAAAAGAAGAAACTTGTGTTAGTAAAAGTTAAAAAGAATTCCAAGCATGGACCTGAATACAAAAGGAATTAGAGACTAAAATGAAAAGAAGTACCTACAATTGTTCTCATAAATCTCAAGCATGAGATGTTAAAGAAAGGTAGGGAGGATGTAACACCTCCTATTTTTCCAAAATTAGAAAAGAGAAAATTTTGGAAATTTTAAGCTCGAGCGGGCCGCATCGTTGAGTGACCATGATGAGGACCGCATCAGGTTTTGGATGAGGGCCACATTGACCAGACTAAGCAAGCTCTAGTTGGTCGACACAAAGGTGATGACGAGAAACCCATAATTGACATGTGGCTGATGACTAAGGGTCAGTTTTTGAGACGTGGTCATGATGCGGGTCGTATTGGATTAAGGATACGGGCCGCATCGCCAAAAGGGGCTTGAGGTCGGTGAGTTGGTGACATGTGTCATCCATGCAGAGCATCAAGACGATGTAGCCCGCATCGTTCTAGTGATGCTAGGCTCATTAATCCTTAGGAGACCTTATATAAAGGGTACTCAAGTATGCACCTTTCTGCATCCAAAACCAATATATATATATATATATATATATATATATATATATATATATATATATATATATATATAACTCTAAAATCCTACCCTTAATTATGTTAGAACTATTCTTGGTGATTCCTGAGCAAATACGTGTTGAGTTGAACCTAAAGTCAAGAAACTAAAGTCTTAAAACAAGGTGTTGCTTATGTAGGAACTACCTTGCTAGATCTAAGATACTTAATTGTCTCATCTACACTCAATAAGGTGAACACATTGTACATTTTATGAACAAAATGTTTACTATCTTGATTTGTGAGAATGGTATTACAAGGAATACACTTAAAGACTGATGCAACCAAAGAACAACCAAAGAGCTCTCAGCATGCAAATGTGAAGTACTAGGAAAGTACTTCAGAAGATTTGATATAACTCAGTGAATTATGCTAAGTATCGAATCTTTTGAAGCCAAAAGACTAATTCTTCCAAAGCCAAAGACGAAGTCTTCCAAAGCTTCAAAGACAAAGTCTTCCGACGCCAAAGACTAATTTCTTCCAAAGACACAGAAGACATGCTTTCTCTGACTTACTTTAGACAAAAGCTGAAACACCTTTCCGCTGCCATTTCTGATGACTCACCAACCAGCATGGTTTGGTGAAAACTCCATGCTTTTGTTAACTGTAGATTAAGGTGTTGAGTCTGTAACTTTCTAACTATGTACTTTTATCCTTTTTGTAATATGTTAGGATGTGAGCTATGGCATGTCATAGTCACTAGTCAAAATGCAATCTGCCTTTTGACTTTACATTGATCTTGTTTTCTAGATTAGTGTTTCCAGTTGGCCTTCAAAGTATGGCCGGCTGTAGGATGTGGTATAAAGTATCTCAAGTACTTGTATTTAGAGGATAAGCTTTATAACACTTGTAAGAACTTAAGAGCAATATACATCATTCTTGAAAACCATATTTGAGTATTCTTGTTATTGTTCTTTTACTTGTGTTTATTGTTTTATCCTAACCGGTTCCTTATTTGATCTGTTAAGGGTTCTAAGTCTCTCCACCTTGTGAAACTGTTACATTGACCACCCTTCAACGATCCTGCATTTGGTATCAGTGCTTTTTAGGCTCTTGATTGTAAGATCTCACCATCTTAAAGCTCTTCAATTTCACAAAACACTTATCAACTCAAATGGCAGCTATCTCTAAGGCTGATATGGAAACAGATAGTATGACAAAGTCTCCACTGATCACTCCCGATGACTTTGATACTTGGTGCCAACATATGGAAGGGTTCATCAAGTCTCAAGATAGTAGGATGTAGAGATCTGTTGTTGAAGGATCTCACATCCTAAGCACCTCTTCAGCCATTGCTGGAGGTGGGATGATACCAAAGAAAATGGATGACTACTCTGAAAAAGACTGGAAGAAAATAGATGTAGATCAGAAAGCTATGACCGCCCTTCAAACTACTCTTCCAAACTCCATATACAGAGGCTTCAAGAAGTGCAAAATTACTAAACAGCTCTGGGATGCACTAAAGCTCATGTATGAGGGGTCTGAGGAAGCCAAGGAGAACAAAAAAGACATTATGAAGCAACAGTTTGAGAGCTTCACCTACAAGACAGGTGAAACCAGGATCGACAATACTTCAGGTATATCGAGATTGTGGATACTCTAATGGATGTTGGAGTTAAGCTTGAGAATAGGGACATAGTGAGGAAGTTTATGTTCTCTCTTCCCAGACAATGGAGTCACTACTGTATGGCCATCAAGAGAACTGAGAACCTCTCTACTCTTACTCTCACAGAGCTGTATGGTTGTAAGGTAATATTAGAAGATGATAAGGCTGATGCAGCCAAAGAAGCCAAAACAACCAAGGATCTTCCTGCATGCATGCACTGAACATACAAGGTAGAAGTTGCTTCAGAAGTTTTGCACTCTCCATAGAAAAATACTCTAAGTGTAAAATCTTCCAAAGCCAAAGTCCAAATCTTCCGAAGCCAAAGATGAAGTCTTCCGAAGCTTCAGAGACAAAGTCTTTCGAAGCCAATTTGCTGTGAAGACTAATTTCTTTCGAAGATAGAGAAGACATGCTTTCTCTGATCTACTTTTTCATAAAGCTGACACACCATCCGCTACAACTTTGAAGACTCACCAACTTATACAAGTTGGTGAAAAGTCCATTCTTTTGTGAACTGTAGATTAAGGCCTTTGTCTTTACTATTGTACCTGTTAACCTTTTTATATTAGAAAAGGATATGAGCTATGGTATGTCATAGTCACTAGTCAAAAGGAAATCTACCTTTTGACTCTACATTGATCTTGTTGTCTAGATTAGTGTTTCCAAGTATTGACGGTTATAGGATGTAGTATAAAGTATCTTAGGTCCTTGTAATTCTTTTATGCTTTGTAACACTTGTAATAGAACTTGAGAGCAATATACAACATCTTTGAAAACCATACTTCTCTATTTGTGTTCTTAGTTCTATCTCATTACTTACTTGTGTTCTTAGTATCATCTTATACAAACCCAGTTCCCCATTTAATCTTTTAAGTATTCTAAAACTCTCCTCAATGTGAGAGTGATTGTATTGACCACCCTTCACATGGTCCTGCAATTGGTATCAGAGCATTTTAGGCTCTTGATTATAAGATCTCACCATCTTTAATCCTTTCAGTTTCACCAAATACTTAACATCTAAAATGGCAGCTATCACCAATGCTAACATGGAAACTGGTACCATGACTAAGTCTCCACTGATCACTCCTGAAGACTTTGACACTTGGTGCCAAATAATGGAAGGCTTTATCAAGTCTCAAGACTCCAGGATGTGGAAATCAATTGTCTTTGGACCTCATGTACCATCAACCCCTTTAGCTGGTGGTGGTGGTGGTATGATACCAAAGAAAGTGGCTGATTATTCTGATGAAGACTGGAAGAAGATTGATATTGATCAAAAGGCCATGACCACCCTCCAAATTGCTCTTCCAAACTCTATCTACAGAGGCTTCAAGAAGTGCAAGACAGCCAAGCAACTATGGGATGCACTGAAGCTGATGTATGAGGGGTCAAATGAAGCTAAAGAGAATAAGAAGGACCTTTTAAAGTAGCAGTTTGAGAATTTCACCTTCAAGATAGGTGAAACCATGACTCAATAGTATTTCTGGTATGTTGAGGTTGTATATACTCTAGTGGATGTTGGAGTAACTCTTGAGAGCACGGATATTGTAAGGAAGTTCTTGTTCACTCTTCCTAGAAAATGGACACACTATTATGTGGTCATTAAGAGGACTAAAAACCTCAAGACCCTTACTCTCACTGAGTTGTATGGTATCCTCAGTGGCTACTAGATGGAGATAAATATGCAAAATTCATCTGGTAACTCCAGTATCCAACAAAGTTCAACCCTTCATATGGTTGAAAGGGATTGCAGAGAACCACAGCATCATCTCATCTGCTACCCTGACAACTCATAGAAGGGTCCTTTCATTACCTTCCTGGAGACACCAAGAGAGAGCTACATCCATGGAAGCCCATTCCAAGAGACAAGCTCTTGACAAGCCTTTGTGTCTTCTGATGAAAGCACCGGAAACTTTCTCTTCACCCTTGAATACCTGGACTGTATCCATCTAGATGATCTGGAATACATGGAGATAGTCCAGCAAATGGCTCTTCTCACTCATAGGGCCAAGAAGTTCTACAAGAGGACAGGGAGGAAGTTTCCTAGCAATATATCCAGTGGAAAGTTTGGGTTGGACAAAAGCAAGGTGAGATGTTACAACTGTAACCAAATAGGATACTTTGCCAGAGAGTGCAAGGCACCAAAGACAAATGGTAGCCAAGAACAAACCAGGCCAAACTACACTGACAGAGCTCACCAGAATGAGAAGCCCAAGCAGCAAGCTGCAGTTGCGATTAAAGAAGAAGGGTTTGACTGGATCTTTTAGGTGGAGGATGCATCTCCAAACCAAGCATTGATGGCAGATCATGATGAAGCCAAGGTATTGGAACATCTCTGTACACCTGAATGTATTGCTAAAGTCAATAAATATAGGTCCAATAACTTAGAGATGAGATCTAATCTTGAGTCCTTAAACATCTTAAAAGCTAATTTCAAAAGAGTTTAAAATGATTACAAACTTAAAATAGAAGATTTAGAGAAAACCATTTCAACTCTAAAGCATGAACGCACCAACTACTGGACTCAGATAAAAGATCTCATCACTAAGTTAACTGAATGCCAGGCTAAGCTAGTGATCAACAAAGCCAGGGCAGAAAAACTTATTCTTGAAGAAGAGACCTTCAAGAACATGATATCCTCTTCCCTGCATGCACAAGTTTGTTATCAGAATAAGCAGGGACTGGGATCTACTGAGAGAGCTCCTCCACACACTCTATTATCTGTAAGATCTCCAAGGTGTGGAACTTGTGAAGATGAGCTTCTCCTCATAGACCCCATTGTTGAAAAGGATAAGGAGGAGATAGTGAAGGATATGTCTGAGAAGAGTGAAGAAGACCATACTAAGAAGGGTCACTATTCTCCTGTGGAGAGAGAAGAAGCTGGGATGACCAAGTCTTAAGGAAGAACTTGATCTGGAGAGCCAAGATAAAGTCAAAGAAGGCTCAAGAAATCAAGGCCACTTTCAACTCTAAGCAGAAACAAGTGTTTATCTCTGCAGGATTTGAAGTGGTGAAGGCAAAAGACTCAACTATGAACTCTAGTACCAGGAGTTCTAGTTCAGGTCCAAATCATTCCAGCAAAGAGAAGAAGGCTAATTAACTGTGTACCACGGCTACACAGCCTGAACATCTAGCTCCAAGAGTAAGCCTCTCCCTAAGAAGCTTGCGGCACCATCTGTGAAGATGAAGATGGAGGTGGAAAGTGATCAAGTTCAGTCTTTCTCTCAGAAGAAGACTTTCAGAAGGAAGCAAATGGACTGCATCATGTGTGGTAGCACTTCTCATCTGGCTAAGGATTACATCTACAATCCTAAAAGTACTATACATATGATCAAAGAGAAAACTTCTGAGAAGAAGAAGGAAAATATAGCTTTGGAAGTAAAATCCTTTTCCTTCAGAAGCTCTAAGGTGAAAAAGAAGACAAGTGAAAACTTGCCTTCTAAAGAAATTTGGTCTCAGAAGAAAGGAATGCTTCCGAAGTACTGAAGCCTGCTGCAGTGAAAGCAAAATCTGCCGAAGGTCCAGTCTCCAAAACTTCAGAAGTTGTTAAAACTTCCGAGGTGTTGAAGGTCAAGTCCAATCTTTCAAAGATGGTGTGGAAGATGAAGAAAGACCTGGTGACTAAAAGTTCTTCATCAACAATAGCTAATGATCCTCAAAGCTTGAACATAGGATCAACATAGGATCAGTTACTGTTACCTTGTCTTCAAATCACTTTGAAAAGCCCAAGACAAATGAGGCTTGGGTTTCCAATTATAACTAACCACTTCTTTTTGTGCAGGAACAACTAAAGACCAAGGGAAACGTATGGATCATTGATAATGGCTGTTCCAGGCACATGACTGGCAATGGTTCTCTATTTCAAAATTTTGAGAAAATTGATGGAGGACCAGTTGCTTTTGGAGGAGATGCTGGAGGTTACATTACAGGAAGGGGCATGATCATAAATGGTAAGCTCACCATTGAAAAGGTAAATTTTGTCAAGGAGCTTGGGTACAATCTACTGAGTGTATCCTAGTTTTGTGATCAGAGACACAACATGCTCTTTACTAAGCATGAGTGCATTGTTCTCAAGCCTAGGGTGGTCATTCCTCAAGAGCATATCCTGCTCAGAGCCCCCAGAAAAGGGAACATGTACAAGATGGACTTGCTGGAAACATCTCTCTCAAGAGAAGTTTCTTGCTTTCTATCTAAAGGAAATAGTGATGAGTGTTTCCTCTGGCATAAAAGAATATGCCATGTAAACTTTAAGAACATGAATAAATTAATTAAGAATGATTTGGTAACTGGAATGCCAAAGTAAGAGTTTACAAGTGATGACCACTGTGTTGCATGCCTGAAAGGGAAGCAACACAAAGTGTTCACAAGCCAAAGGAAAGGAACCCTTTCACCACTCCCCTACACTTATTACATATGGATCTCTTTGGCCCCATCAGTGTAATGAGTTTAGGAAGGACCTCATACTATTTGGTGATCACAGATGATTTCACAAGATTCACTTGGGTCTTTTTCCTTAGATCTAAGGATGAGAATCCTGAGATCTTAAAGAACTTCATTCTGAATATTGAGAATCAATCTGATCACAAGGTCAAGACTATAAGATATGATCAAGGAATAGAAATTAAGAACCAAATCCTTGATTAATTTATGATGAAAAGGGTATTAAAAGATAATATAGTGCTCCCAGGACTCCTCAGCAAAATGGTGTTGCTGAGAGGAGAAATAGGACACTTATTGAGACTGCAAGAACCATGTTGTCTGACTCTAAACTGCCCATCACCTTCTGGGAAGAGGCAGTCAACATAGCCTGCTATGTGCAGAATAGAGTTTTATTAGTTAAGACTCATGGGAAGACTCCTTATAAGCTGTGGCATAAAAGGAGACCATTCATTAGTTTCCTTAGGTCATTTGGATGTCCATGCACCATCTTGAATACCAAAGATCAGGTAGCCAAGTTTGCTGAGAAATCAGATGATGGACACTTTATTGGATACTCTTCCCATGCTAAAGCTTATAGAGTATACAATCTTAGAACGAGTGTAGTTGAGGAGTCAGCCAATGTGACCTTCAATGAGCACACTCTTAGTATGAAAGGTTTTGGTCTGGATTGGCTGTTTGATCTTGACTTAGATACCAATAGTTTTAACAAGTCTTGTGAGAATGTTTTAGGATCTACAGGTAAGTTATCAACAGGAGATCTTGACCTAAGATTTGAGCTGAGAAGACTAAGAAAGAATACTACTTCAGCTCTAGTGGTAACTAACCCTGCAAGTGAAGATCCTATCAGCACAAACATGACAAATTCAGTTGATACATCTGAGATGCCATCAAATTCCAGCTCAGAGGTTCAAAACTCAGGTGAAGGAGCTTCAAATGTAGGAGGAAATGGAGGTGGTGATAGTGATCAAGAATTTCTTGATGCTGATAACCACACCATAGAAGACAACATAAGTGATGTCACACACTCATTGGATCAAGTCTCTCTTGATAAGTGTGCTGATGTGGTTGGTGATACTTCACTACCAGATTTGAATTTCTCTAATTTAGATCTTTCCAATCAACTTGCTGTGATCCCTCAATTCAGGATCCACAAGTCCCACCCCACCACAAACATAATTGGAAATGTTGATACAGGGGTGAGAACAAGAGGACAAACCCATGACAAAAATGTTTGTCTATACTCTTGCTTCTTGTCCTAAATAGAGCCAAAGAAAGTTGATGAGGCTTTGAAGGATGGAAGTTAGGTTGAAGCAATGCAAGAGGAGCTGCTTCAATTCAAAAGACAAAAGGTTTGGAACCTATGTCCTCTTCCTCATGGGAAGACTACAGCTAGTGTTGAACCCAGATGAAGCCCGGCATCTTCAAAACCATAAGGAAGCCAATTGTTGGCTTCTTAGCGGTAGAAACAGCCCTAGTCCCAAAAATATTAGAGCTCATTGCTCAAGGTGACAACCTAGCAGCACCAGCTAGTGTTGAACCCACACCTTTTACTTCCCAACCACAAATACATCCTTCAATAACCATCACCTACCAGAGAAAAACCAAACGAAACCCTGCACATACTATTCACTTTGTGCAGGCCCCCATATCATCACCCATGCAGGAGGAAGTGGACACTCAAGCTCCCACTTCTCCTGAGGAGCAAACCACTCCCATCTCTCAAATGATCAGTGCTAAGGTTCCTCATGCTCAGCCTGATAAGCTCACAACCCCCACAGCCTTAAGCCTTCACTCAGAGTCTCAACACTCTAGTGAACAACCTTCAGGGGATAGTTACCATCCCCAGTCGCTTTATCTAAACCAACTAATCCCCAGCCTCGAATTCTATGATGATGAAGACATGGGCTTTAGTGAGTACCATGAGTCTCTTTTCTCCACCCCTACTCAAGGAGAAATGAGTACTCCTGTCTCACCCATGTCTAGCCCATATCATCCACCCACTACTGAGGTTGATCTCCCTGAACCTATTCAGGAGATCCATATGGAAGAGACTCTCACTTCAGTAAGTGATTACATCATTCAGACCTTAGCCATGGCAACCCAGCCTCTTGACACTTCTTTTGAAGTTGTCATGATGCAAGGGAAATCCAGCAGCCAAGAACAAAGTGTTGGTGATGAGGAAGAAGACCTTGGTCCTATTCTCTCATCACCCCATGATTCTTCTAATGAAGATGAGGGGAGTTTAAAACTAAAGGTGCACAAACTGACTAAAAGATGCACTTATTTAGTCTCTAAGACAAGTCACATGGAATCTCAGGTGACTATCTTACAAAGGTGGGTCAATGACCAGCAACTTGAGATCACCGATCTCAAGGGCAAGTTAGCTGAGAGACCACTCAGGAGAACTCAACTAGGTCCACAAGAACCTGTGAATATGACAGACTCAACCCCTAGCTCACTTATGCAAGAAAGTGATGCTACCAAAAAGGGGGATAAAGTCAGAACAGTCACAGAACCTAGGAGTTCTTCATAGAGTACGGACTTTGAGTATTCACCACCCCCACTTGCAATAGTCCATACTCAGCAACCTCCTCAAGACTACATGAATATGGACTTACTTGCCCAAGTCCACATGGATGTGGACTCACTCATACAATGTCTGTTTGAGGAGGGTATCCCCAGAGCCATCCCTACCCCATCTCATCACTCTGAAAACCCAATCATGGGATGGGGGTACGACACAAAAAGAAGACTCTTGTCATCTCTAGAGCTGAGGGTCAATAGGAAATTTTCAACTTTTCAAACCTGAGTTTCTATGAGTGCATCCATCTGGTTGATCTTCCACTTGTCAACCCAAGTCAAAACAAACAAGCTGCAAGATTTACAGATAGGATTCAAGAAAGGGTGCTAGAAGAGTTCAAGCTGAGATCAAAATTATATAGACAAAGGCTAGGAGGTGAGATTTTTGGTCAACTGGATGTTGAGGTGGACCATAAGATTCGCTTTGAAGGGGAAGCCTTGACTAAAGGCCTAGAAGTTGAACCTGTGAACCTTGAGACAGGATCTTCTTCAGCACCCATTACCCTTAGTGAGGCACCAGCTGGTGAAGGTGCTTCACAACCTCTCTCTGGCCAGAGCTTGACTGCTGAACCAAGCAATTAGGGCCAAAGCTCTCTCCACCCTGAGTCACCAAGGCCTGTGCGTAACAAAGGGAAGAGGAAGATGACCTCTGAGGAGATCGAGGAGGAGAAGAGAGAGCGGAAGAGGAAACTAAAGGGAGAGAGTTCAAGACGGTCTCCAGGTTTCATGGAAGCTACCATCGGGCTGCCCCCAGGCCAAACACTAAGATAATGAGTTGGGGGCAGCCAGACTAAACTACCTGGGGACCAGGAACTACAACATTGATGAACTCACATCTCTCCCTTAGATGAATTGAATGAACTGGCTGACAATGAATTGTGAGGAAGGAGGCAGAGGATGCGGCATTGCTCCTCAAGATCAAGGAAGAAAGGAGACTGAAAAAACTCTACAAACATGCTCCTATCCTCTCCCCAACTCAAGAAAGTCCTGAAAAAGAGGTTGTGGTAACTGCACAACCTCAAGTAGACAAGGAAACTGAAAGACTGAACATGATCAACTACCTGAGTGCCACAGGACTCTATCACGCATCTGCACTTCTTCCCTTATAATTTGAGTATGTTGAATTTGAATATCTCAAGCAGCTGGAGCAACAAGCTACCAAAGAAATAAAAAGCTGCTAAGAGAAAACTAAGGAAAGAAGCTGTAAAGTCAAGAGCCATCATCCATAAAAGAAAAAACAAGTCTGCTGATAGACAAAGGATAATGAGATTCTTGAAGCTGTATGGATTCTTTGGAAGGAGGCTTGGTTCTATGACTCTATCCACTATGGATGAGCATATCAGAGTGATCAAGCAGAAGATTAAGAAGGGAGAGCTTGTTGACTTGCATTCTCCACCAAGTCCAGCTCAACCTGAAGTTGAGGTAAAGGTTGAACACCCTGAGACAACACAACTTGAACCTAGAGCTGCATGTCAGCCAACTTCATCCTCAGATCCCCAATTGAGAGAGACATAATAGAACAACCTGGTGCTGAAGACCAGTCCTCTTAGTTAAAGACTTCAAAGAGGAGGAAAAGGATGGCCAAGAAAAGTGTTTCCAAGAAGAAGATCAAGGTATCCACCTCTACACCTCAGGATGAGTCAGAGTATCCTGAGGTAGTGCATTAAGAGGCTACTCAACCAACTCCAATTCAAGTAGAGCCTCTTGCAACTGGAAGACCCATCTTGTCCTGGACTTTTGTTGCTAATCCAGACAGATGGTATGTCATCAGAGATTAAGGAAGTCAAGATGTCTACTTCTGGCAAGACATGCTTGATCTTCCTCTATATGATCTCCATGACATGAGAAGATATAATGAGAGTCTGAGGGATCCTGACCAGATGATGAAGAAAGGTATGGTCTTGATCCTAATGAGGACTGTCAACATCTGAAGAACTTTTCTGTTTTGGTAGCATCAGCCTAGGGGGAGTTTGTAAGGTAATATTAGAAGATTATAAGGCTGATGCAACCAAAGAAGGCAAAACAACCAAGGTCTTCCTGCATGCATGCACTGAATGTACAAGGTAGAAGTTGCTTCGGAAGTTTTACACTCTCCACAAGTAAGGCCCATATCCCGGAGACCCCACAGTTGGTCATTCATAGCATCATTCAATATTGAAACTCATTAAAATATATGAACATAAGAAAATATTGCAGTGGAAGAATTATCAAAAACCAATTACTTTTGCCAAGTAATACATCGTTGATTGAAGTTACAAAAGAGTACTTAGTTTTATTAAAAAAAACAACAATATTATTTTTGCATGAGATGGATGCCAGTCTTTGCTTGCCAAGTAGCTTCAACTCCATGCCATCCTCAGCAACAACGTTGCCTGCCAACTGAAAATGCATATAAAAGTCAGCGTTGCTGAGTGAGTTCTAGTTTTATAAATAAGATACTTTGCTTTTGTGAAAACTTATCTTTTACTTTTAATCGTGATCACCCATCCTACGTACAATTAGACAATATTTATTCATCATAATCATTCGTTTTCATACTTTTCATTATTATCTTCCACTTTCTTCTAGACAATGTCATATGCCATACCCCAAATGTTGTGCACGAAGCTGGTACGGGGCCGAAGTCTATAAATAGACCCCTAACGTTGTGCATGAAGCCTGACCCAGTACCGGGGCAAGCGACAAGGGTTTGTTTCATACATATTAGTCAATCTCAAAGATTGACCCCTGTGTGCATCCTCATGGGTTAGCTAAACCATACACAGTTGAGCTAACAACCGCTCAATGAGTTGTGAACCTCCTTTCAATTGCTTGCAAGACTTTTCATTCGTTTATTAGGTTCCATTTTCATTAACTTCATCTTTCACTTTCATTATGATATAACTTTACGTATAAAAGTATTAAGACACCACGTAAAGTCACATAATAATATGTAATATAGAACATGAATATCAGCCCACAATCATACATAACATCAATAAGGATAAACGATCAAAACATTCCAGAACTTAACACTACATTCTACTTCCCAAGATTTCAGAAAAATCCTATGTCCCCAGAGAAATGCGGATGAACATAAACGAATACGGATGAATGTTCAACAAATGCGGATGAGCAAATGCGGATGAAAGTCTTCAGAAAATATTTTAAGTGTCTAAAGGTATGCGGGTGAACCAAATACGGATGAACAAGTCCAAATGCAGATGAACTAAGTCTTATGTGAATGAGCACATATAAATGCGGATGAATAAAAACTTCTGTGGATGAACAAAACATCTGCGGATGAACAAAACATTCACGGAAGAACAAAACATCAGTGGATGAACAAAACATCCGCGGATGAACAAAACATCCGCGGATGAATAAAACATCTGCAGAAGAACAAAACATCTGCGGATGAACAAAATGCAAATACGGATGAACAAAACATCTGCGGATGAACAAAACATCTGTGGATGAACAAATGACTTAGCTAATGAACATAAAACCAATGCGGTTGAATCTTCAGCAAATATGGATGAACTCCAATAAATGTGGATGAAGTCCAACAAATGCGGATGAATAAAAGATATGCGAGGGATCATTCAACCAATACGGTTGAACACTCAGTAAATACGGATGAACAAAATGCAAATGCGGATGATCAAACAACTTAGATTAATCCACCAGTTCCAAATCCCCATTCTAACATGTCCTTAGCATAGATCTAACATGCCAAATATATAGAACGGAGCTTACAACTACACGACATCAAAGAAGGCATTTAAAAGCACACACATCGCATACACATCAGATGCAAAATAAAATGCAGAAAAGTCATGCTTTGGTTGTAAAAAATTTAGTTAATATACATTTCAGCCCCAAACGAGTTCAAAACAAGTAAAATAGGGGAATCTAGAACTCACCTCTAGCAGCTTTCGAGTAAGACTTCTTCAGACCCAGAGCAAACGGGTGTTCTAGCACCTAAACACACCGAAACAAGCAGCCAACACAAGAAACACGAAGAATCGGTCCAGCAACTCGAACACAGCTGAAAACCGAGAAGAAAACACAAGAAAACCTCACCTTCTAGGAGAATTCAACTTTCTCACACTAAAATCCGGTTGGAACTGCTCCTTCTTTCTTCTTGTAGCCGAAAGCAGATGTGGGGAAATGGGGGGTGTGGGCGGCCATGGTTCTTTTAAATCCCATAATGGGCAAGTTTGCCACTTGCATAACTTTAACCCCTTGACTTGGGATATTTCACCTCTCTTATTTTTTCTTTTAAATTTCCGGGTGTTACAAGTCCACCCCCCTTATATAGGTTTCGTCCTCGAAACCTGTCACTCCTCGAACAGTTGTGGGTAATGCTACCTCATCTCTTCCTCAGTCTCCCACGTAGATTCGGACACCTTCCTGTGTCTCCACTGTACTCGCACCAGTGGAACCACTTTATTCCGTAGCCTCTTCTCTTTCTGGCAATGATTGCCACTGGCTACTCCACATTATTGAGCCGTTCATCTACCTTAATGTCCTCCAATGGCACAATCATATCTTCACTGGCTAAGCACTTTCTTAGATGAGATACATGGAATTTCAGATGAATTCCACTTAACTCATCGGGTAGCTCCAACCTGTAGGCCACCTCTCCTAATCGAGCAATGATTTGGAAAGACCCTATATACCTCGGGCTCAGCTTACCCCGCTTTCTAAACCGGATGATCCCCTTCCAAGGCGAAACCTTTAACATAAATTTATCATCCACCTTGAATTCAATCCATCCACGCCTTTTGTCAGCATACGACTTTTGTCTATCTTTTGCTTCTTTCATAAAGGCCTTGATCTTCTCTAACTTTTTGGTCGTAGCCTCGATCACCTTGATGCTCTCTAACTCCTTCTACCCAATTTCACCCCAACATACGGGCATTCAACACTTCCTACCATATTGCATCTCTTAAGGAGGCATACTAATGCTGGCATGATAATAGTTGTTGTATGAGAAGTCGACTAATGGTAAGTGTTTGTCCCAACTTCCTTCGAAGTCAATGACGCATGCTCGGAGCATATCTTTAAGCGTCTGGATGGTTCTCTCTGACTGACCATATATCTGAGGATGGTAAGCTGTACTGATGTGCAACCTCGTCCTCATCGCTTCGTGGAATATCTTCCAAAACTTAGATGTAAACCGAGTGTCACGGTCAGACACTATAGACACCGGTACACCATGACGAGTCAAAATCTCTTTGATGAACATATCCACCAACCTCTCGGTTGAATACGTCTCGCGGATCAGTAGAAAGTGAGCACTCTTCGTCAAACGGTCAACTATCACCCATATGGCATCGTACCCCCTTGTTGTACGTGGTAACTTCGTAAAGAAGTCCATGGTGATATGCTCCCATTTCCACTCGGGTATATCCAAGGGTTGGATCTTCCCGTAGGGTTGGATCTTCCCGTATGGCTTCTGGTGCTCTGCCTTCACTTGCAAGCAAGTAAGGCACTCTCTCACATACTCCGCTACATCGCGCTTCATACCCTGCCACCAGTAGTCTTTCTTCAAATCATGATACATCTTTGTAGCACCAGGATGAATTAAGTATCGAGTTTTATAAGCTTCATCCAAGGTTCGTCCCCATAGGTCTCCATAATGAGGAATCCATATTCGCCCGAAGCGGGTTCTAACTCTGAGAGTATTCTAGCCTAACTCCACGACTAGACCCTTCATCCTTTTGGAGTTGAGGGGATCTTCTTTTAACGCCTCATCTTGAAACTCCTTGACCTATTTCATCACTTCAAAGGTCATCACCAACTGGTAAGCTTTCACTCGGATCAGCTCGGTCTCTCCTTTTGGCTAAGGGCATCCGCCACCACATTGGCCTTGCCCGGATGGTAGTGGATCTCACAATCATAGTCCTTGATCAACTCTAACCACCTCTTTTGCCTCATATTGAGATCCTTTTGCTCGAAGCAGTACTTCAAGCTCTTGTGGTCAGTGAAGATAGTGCACTTCGTCCCGTATAAGTAGTGCCTCCAAATCTTCAAGGCAAAGACCACAGTCGCTAGCTCCAAGTCATGAGTTGGGTAATTAGCCTCATGGGGTTTTAACTGTAATGTCCTTATCGCATAACGAGGAATTCATAAAAGCAGCTGGTGTGTTGGTTAAGCCGAAAGACATAACAAGGAATTCGTAATGCCCGTATCACATCCGAAACATGGTCTTCAGGATATCTTGTTCCTTAACCTTTAGCTGATGATAACCAGATCAAAGATCTATCCTTGAGAACCAACTGGCACTTTTGAGCTGATCAAACAAGTCATCAATCCTCAGTAGTGGAGACCGGTTCTTCACTATCAACTTGTTCAACTCGCGATAGTCGATGCACATCCTTATGCTACCATCCTTCTTATTCATAAACAAGATAGGAGCACTCCAGGGAGAGACACTCGGTCGGATGAACCCCTTATCCAGCAACTCTTGCAATTGGACAATCAGTTGCTTCATCTCGGAGGGAGCTAGTCGATACGGTGCCTTGGCAACAGGTTGGGCACCAGGTATCAAATCGATCTGGAACTTGATCTCGCGGTTCGGTGGCACACCTGGTAGATCCTTCGGGAATATGTCCCGGAAGTCACACACAACCGGTACGTCAGACAATCGTGGTACTGACGCATCCACATCTTTCACATAAGTCAGCTAGGCACTACACCCACGTCTATGCACTTCTCGACCACCACCATTGAAATTACCTTAGGAACCGTACTGACCCTATCACCATAAATCATCACCAAACTCCCATCAGGTACGGTCAAACAAATCATCTTCTTGAGACACATAATGTTTGCCTCATAGGCTGCTAACCAATCCATCCCTAGAACCACATCAAATCCGCCTAGGGGCATCACGAATAATCTAGCAGAGAACCTATGGCCTTCCAACTCTATGTCACAATCCTCTATCAGATTAGAAATCCTGGTAGACTTACCAATGGCAATTTCAACATCGAAGGGCTCATCAATACTTCTACTTCTAACAGACAACTTAGTACAAAAGGCAGTAGAAATAAAACTCTTACTAGCACCAAAATCGAAAAGCACAGAATACTTCTAACAGGCAACTTAGTACAGAAGGTAGACTTACAAATTTGGTTTACTAGGAATATACCTGGCACCGCGTCGGAGTCCACCCTAGCCTCCTCCCAAGTCATAGCGAATGCCCTGGACTTCACCCTCTGCCCTCCTTCTCTGTCCCCTTCTTTGCCCCGGAGCTCTCAGCCCTCGACTTCTTGCAGTCTCTGCTCATGTGCCCAGCCTTGCCATAGTTGTAACATTTCACCATGCGACAATCCCTTGCCATGTGGCCCTCTTACACTGAAAGCAAATATTCGATTCCCACTTGCACTCCCCCACGTGGTCTCTCCCATACTTCTTGCATGCCTTCTCCCTCCCTGTTATCGCCTTCCGATCAACCACTCTCATCTTCTTACCTCCAGCCCCAAAACCACCATCGTTATACTGCTTCTCATTCCATTCCTATCATTGCCACACTTCTTCTTCATAGCCCTAATAACCTCGGTCACCATAGACGGCAGAATCCTCTGCATGACCTGATGGACTTCTTCCGCTACTGCCTCCTTCACAGAGGCTCTCAGGTTAGCACTCTTATCCCCGCCTTCATGGTGATGAAGCTCGGGCTCTACAGGAGTCGTCTCAGTAGTCTTAGCCTTGTTCCTTGTGGCACGTGGTCCAGCACCACGACCACCCTGTACTCCACCTCGAGAAGCCTTCAAAGACCTATCACCAGCCATCCTCTAAACACTATAAGATTCAAACACTAACACGGTCATTCAAAGTAATAGCTTAGATTATGTCAAGTATAGTAAGTCCCTAATTACAGTGGCCAGTTATGATTAGCCACTTACTACTCTTCATCCCCCAAGTATTTCCTATCCTAACTACATCAGTATCCAAATCTACTAAGAGCACATAAATCAGATAGCACACACACATAATACCAGTTCACTTTAAGAAAATAAATTACTTGATGGTACGTAGCTACTTGGGCCGGCATCATTCTATTCGGTCCCATTCTCAGTTTAAGTTTAGGTTTTTGAAAATGATTTACCCAATTCTCTAAAACTTTGGCTCTGATACCAACTTGTAAGGCCTCGATCCCGAAGACCCCACAGTTGGTCATTCATAGCATCATTCAATATTGAAACTCATTTAAAATATATGAACATAAGAAAATATTGCAGCGGAAGAATTATCAAAAACCATTTCATGCATTGATAATTACTTTTGCCAAGTAATACATTGTTGATTGAAGTTACAAAAGAATACTTAGTTGTATTACAAAACAACAACATTATTTTTGCATGAGACGGATGCCAGTCTTTGGTTTCCAAGTAGCTTCAACTCCATGCCATCCTCAGCAACAACATTACCTGCCAACTGAAAATGCATATAAAAGTCAACGTTACTGAGTGAGTTCTAGTTTTATAAATAAAATACTTTGCTTTTGTGAAAACTTATCCTTTAATTTTAATCATGATCACCCATCATACATACAATTAGATAATATTTATTCATCACAATCGTTCATTTTCATACTTTTCATTATTATCTTCTACTTTCTTCATGACCAATGTCATATTCCATACCCCAAACATTATGCACGAAGCTAGTACTAGGCCGAAGTCTATAAATAGACCCCTAACATTGTGCACGAAGCCTGAACCAGTACCGGGGCAAGCGAAAAGGGTCCCGTTTCATACATATTAGTCAATCTCAAAGATGGACCCCTGTGTGCATCCTCATGGGTTAGCTAAACCGCACATAGTTGAGCTAACAACCCCTCAATGAGTTGTGAACCTCCTATCATTTGCTTGTAAGATTTGTCATTCGTTCATTACGTTCCACTTTCATTAATGACTGGGTCCGAGAATAAGAATCTCAGTTGATATGACTCAACTTAGGATCGAGTATGATGATTAAGTCAGTGATTAAGTAGCGGAAATACCAAATCACAGAACATTTAATACTGAAAATGATAATAAATGCTTTGTATAATGATGTGAGTAAACAAGATACAATGACAGCTGGGGTTACTGTTTAAATGAGTAATATTATCAATGTTGAAAGAAGAACTTGCAAATTAGGTCATACTGTTCTATTTATAGGCATACACATTGCCAGTATAAAATGACTAATCTACCCTGATAACTATACATCAGAAACTAGTCTAAGTACAAAATAAGAGCAGCATTTGTAAGTGTTCATCGCATTGACTAATGCGGATGAACAAGTCTTCATCAGCATTTGTTGTTGATAGTCTTCAGCATTAACTTAATTCATTCGCTTCAGTTGATGCGGATGAACAAGTTTGGGCAGTATTTCTTTTGTTCATCCGCATTAGTTAATGCGGATGAACAAACACTTGTCAGCATTTGTTTTTCTTCATCCGCATTAGTTAATGCGGATGAACAAATTCTTGTAAGCATTTGTTCAATAGTCATACCCTGATAACTATACATCAGAAACTAGTCTAAGTACAAAATAAGAGTAGCATTGGTAAGTGTTCATCCGCATTGACTAATGCAGATGAACAAGTCTTCATCAGCATTTGTTGTTGATAGTCTTCAGCATTAACTTAATTCATCTGCATTAGTTGACGTGGATGAACAAGTCCTGGCAGCATTTCTTTTGTTCATCCGTATTAGTTAATGCTGATGAACAAACACTTGTCAGTATTTTTTTTTTCTTCATTCGCATTAGTTAATGCTGATGAACAAATTCTTGTAAGCATGTGTTCAATGGTTATCCGCATTAACTAATACGGATACTTCAACACTTGTTCTTTTCTTCTGTTTCTTTTGCCACATTTCTTCATGAATGGTCTTCTGTATTTCTTCTTAGTCTTTGGTGTTTTCCAACCAGATCAGCCATCAACCACTTCTTGAATTGGCAAATATGATCCTTTCAGGGTCCAACAATACTCCCCCTAAGGATTATACATCCTATGTACTTCAAGAGTTTGATGGTGGTGGAGGTTGTGATGATTCTGGTGGTTCTTCATGAGCTTGTCTTGATTGGACTGTAGATGGAGGTGGTGCTGATGCAGTAGCTGCAGAAGGTTCAGGATCTATCAGTGTAGGATTCAAAATAGCCTTGATCATGTTGGAGAAGTCTTTAACCTTATTAATCTTGTCTCGGCTAAGGACATGTATCTTTATTTGGCTCATAGTATGAATTGCATCAATGGACATTTGTCTTAAGGAGATTGGTTCCCACACTGAAATAGTGGAAAGACCATCTCTGTGAATCAGTAGGGACCCATCAGCATGGAAACACTCTGCAGGACCGTTAAAGGGTACTTAAGCTTGCACTTAGTTAACACACTTAGGAGGATCTTAAGATCACTTAACATTCAAATAGGGAACTATAAACTTTTACTAAAGATACAAGACAAACACAAGTAAAACTATTTAAGAACAAGAACAAGAACACAAGATTAAGTTTTCAAGGAAGTTGTATATTGCTCTCTAGTTCTATTACAAGTGTCGTGCAAGTATATTTTAAGTGCAAGAACCGGAGACTATTTATACTACATCCTACAACCGTCAATATGCAAAAAGACAGTTGGAAGTGACTAATCTAGAAAACAAGATCAATCTAAAGTCAAAAGGCAGATTGCCTTTTGACTAGTGACTATGCCATAGCTCACTGACTTTTCCTATTACAAAAAGACAAAAGGAACAAAAGGAGAAACTTGCAGGTAAAGACCTTATCTACTTTATCATAAAGTATGGAAGTTTCATCAACTAGTGATAGCAGGTGAACTACCAGAGCATGCAGTGGAAAGTAGGTTGCTTTTTGATAAAGTTGATGGAAAAGGAATCTTTTCTCTCTCTTCAGAAGAAATCAGTCTTGTCTTGTAGGCAGCTTCGAAGACTTTGTCTTTGAAGCTTCGGAAGACTTCATCTTTAACTTCGGAAGAGTTGAGTCTTTGGCTTCGGAAGACTTCAAACTTAGAATATTTTCCAAGTTAAGTGTAAAGCTTTCGCAACAGTTTCTTCTGAACCTTGGCTTCAGAAGATTTTACACTTAGCATATTTCTGAGAGTGTAAAAGCTTTCGAAGCTAGTTCACCTTTGTTCTGAAGTGCATGTTGGAAGACTTGGTTGTTTTGGTATCCTTTGGTTGCATCAGCCTTTTAACTTCAGAGGTTCCTACAAACTCCCCCTAGGCTGATGCTACCAAAATAGAGAGGTTCTTCAGAATTGGATAGTCCACATGAGGATCTTTAGAATTCCTTTCTTCATCAGCAGATCTGGATTCTTTAGACTCATGAAGTACCTTCTCATGTCATAAAGATCATGCAGAGGGAGTTCAAGCATGTCATTTGTGAAGTAGACATGTTGTTCTCCTTGATCTCTAGTGACATACCATCTGTCTGGATCTTTAGCAAATGTCCAGGATAGAATTTGTCTTCTAATGGCAAGAGGCTCTACTATGATTGGAGTTGGTTGAGAGGCCTTTTCATGCACTTCCTCAGGATGTTCTGACTCATCTTGAGGTTGGGAGGAGGATGCCTTTCTTCTTTTCTTCTTTGAAGAGTTTCTTCTTTTGGCCATCCTTTTTTTCCTCCCTGATGATTTTAACTGAGAGGGTTGGTCTTCAGTGCTAGGTTGTTTAATGGAATCCCTCTTATTTGGGATCTCCTCTCTCCCAGTTTCAGAAAGAGAGGGAGGAGAACCCTGCTGTGGGTTAGAAAATGAAGGTGGCTGATATGTAGCTCCAGGTGCAGGTTGTGTTGTCTCTGTAGGTTCAACCTTCAGCTCAACTTCAGGTTGAGCTTGACTTGGAGAATGCAAGTCTACCAGCTCTCCCTTCTTTATCTTCTGCTTGATCACCCTTATGTGCTCATCCATTGTAGATAGAGACATGGGACCAAGCCTCCTTCCGAAGAACCCGTACAGCTTTAAGAAGCTCATCATCCTCTACCTATCAGTAGACTTTTTCTGATATTTTTGGATGATGGCTCTTGCTCTTGCAGCTTCTTCCCTCTGCCTTTTCCTAGCAGATTGCCTATCCTTTTTGGCTTGCTCTTTTAACTGTTTGTGTATTCAAACAATATATACTCATGAGGCAGGGAAAGAAGTGCAGATGCCTGATAGAGACCTGTGGCATTCAGATAGTTGATCATCTTTAATCTTTCTTCTTCATCAACTACCTGAGGTTGTTCAGAGGCCACAGTCCCTGACTCAGGACTTTCTTGAACTGGGGAGAGGACAGGAAGTTTCTTGTAGAGTCTTTTCAGTCTCATTTCTTCCTTGTGCTTGAGGGTCAAAGCAGCATCGTCTGCTTCCTTCCTCTCCTTTGACAACTCAGTGTCAGCCAGTTCATTTAGCTCATCTAAGGGGAGAGAGATGAGTTCATCTATATTGTAATTTCTGGTTCCCAGGTAGTTTAGCCTGGCTATCCTTAACTCATCTTCCTGTGTGTTCAGCCTGGGGGCAGCCCTTATTACAACTTCCATAAATCCTGGGGAACCACTTGAACTCTCTCCCCTTAGCTTCTTCATCCTCTCTCTCTTCTCTTCTTCAATATCCTCAGTAGTTAATTTCCTTTTACCTTTTTCAACCACAAGCCTTATTGACTCAGGTTGAAGAGAGCTTTGTCCTTCATTGCTTGGTTTAGCTGTCAAGCTCTGGCTAGAGAGAGGCTGTGAAGCACCATCACCAGCTGGTGTTTCACTGAGGGTAATGGGTGTAGAGGGAGATCCTGTCTCAAGGGTCACAAGTTCAACCTCTGGGCCTTCAGTCAAGGTTTTCCCTTCGAAGCTAATCTCCGGGTCCACCTCAACATCTAGTTGACCAAAGATCTCACTTGCTAGCCTCTGTCTATATAATTTTGATCTTAGTCTGAACTCCTCTAACACCCTATCTTGGATCCTTTATGCCAATCTTGCTGCTTGTCTGTTGTTGCTTGGGTTGACAACGGCAGATCCACCAAGTTTATACTCTCATAGAAACTCAGGGTGGAGATGTTGAAAATTTCTTATTGACCCTAAGCTCTAGAGATCACAATAGCTTTCCTATCACTGTCATACCCCCAACCCCAGATTGGGTTCTCAGATGGGGCAGATATTGCTCTTGGTACTCCCTCCTCAAATAGTTGTTGAATGAGCAGTTCCAGATCACTGTCTAGAGGAGGTTGCTGAGTATGGACAACTACAAGAGAGGATGGTGAGTCGTTTATGTCCATACTCTGAGAAGAACTCCCAGGTTCTATGATTGTCAGAATTTTGTCCCCTTTTTAGGTAGCATCACCCTCTTACATAGGTGAGCTGGGAGATTGATCCATGACATCCATAGGTTCTTGTGGACCTGGATGAGTTGGTCTCATGGGTCTCTTAGCTAGCTTTCCCTTGAGATTGGTGATCTCAAGTTGCTGGTCATTGACCCTCTTCTTCAAGATAGTCACCTGAAATTCCAGGTGAGCTATCTTTGACACAAAGTAGGTGCACAGATTTGACAGTTTGTGCACCTATTGTTGTAGACTCCCCTCATCTTCAGATGAAGAATCATGGGGGGATGAGAGAATTGGACCTAAGTCTTCTTCCTCACCACCAGCATGGGTTTCTTGGCTGCTAGATTTCCCCTACCCAATGATAGCTTCCAGAGAAGTGTCAAGAGGCTGGGTTGCCATGGTAGAGGTCCTAGTGATGTTATCACTTGCAAAAGTGATAGCCTCTACCATATGGATCTCCTGAACAGTGTTAGAGGGATCCACCTCAGTTAGGGATAGCTGATGTGGACTAGAAGTGGGTGAAGCTGGAGTACTCATCTCTTCTTGAGTGTGGAAAGAAAGGAGAGATTCATGGTACTCACTGAAGCCCAAATCTTCATCAAAGTAGAAGTCAAGGCTGGGTATGGGGTGGTTGAGATCAAGAGGCTTAGGATGGTAGCTTTCCTCTGAAGGTTGATCACTAGAGTGTTGAGACTCAGAGTGATGGCTTAAGGTTGTTTGTGGAGTTGTGAGCTCATCAGGCTGAGCATGAGGAACCTCAACACTGATTGTTTGAAAGATGGGAGTGGTTTGCTCCTCAGGGGAAGTAGGAGCTCTAGATTCCACTTCCTCCTACATAGGTTCTGATATGGGGGCCTGCACATGCTCAATAGTAAGTGCAGGGGTTCGTTTGGGTTTTTTTTGATAGGTGATTTTGATGGTAGGTTTTATTTGAGGTGGGTGAGAAGTAGAGGGTGTTGGCTCATCACTAGCTGGTGCTGCTAGGATTACACCCTGAACAATGAGCTCAAACATTTTTGGGACAAGGGCTGTTTCTACCCCTGAGAAGTCGACAGTTGGGTTTTTCAAAATCTTGAAAATGCCGGGCCTCATGTGTGCAAGTTTAAGAATATTGCCTGTTCCCCTCAACTGTGGTCCCATTTCATAGTTGAGAATGTGTTGAACATATCGGGGGAACATGTAATACTCTAAGGAGTCCAAATTTGCAAGTAAGTTTGTAAATACAAATTGACAGTACCTGAATTTGACCCCTTGTACCATCCCATGGACAATGAAGGAAAGATCTTCTGGAATCTGGTCCCATCCCCCATGCTTATTGGATAAGCTATGTATGACTACATGGAGCAGGTATTTCTATTGGAATGAGACCTTCCCTTCCTGAATGTCTTGACTGAAAAGTCACCTTTGTAGCCCATCTGCGCAAAGGATTGGTTGACAGTAGCTTTTGGAAAGGACATCTCACCTGCTTCATCATCCAGGTGCAAATGTGTGTTTATAATGATTGGAGTAATGAAAACCATCCTCCCCTGCACTGTGGCAGACAGTGCCTGCTCCCCGTCCATGGTGACCTCTTGACAGGTCCGCCAGAACTCAAGCAGCTGATCGTCATAGAGAGGAGGATCGATTGTAAGGGAGGTGAAGTATTGAGACAAAGAAAGATACCTACACACGTCTGAGAAGCTTGGATCCTTCTTAGAGTTTAACAGGGCAACTTGATTGTGTTGCCTATGTAGGTGCATGGTGAAATCTAGGTCGTTGTGACGATCAAGATTAGCCATTTGAGGAAGCTTTGTGGTGAAGAAAGGAAGAAGAAAACGAAATTTGGGGGTAATTTTAGGGTAAGGAACAATGAGAGAAGTGAGATGAAATAGAACCATTTAGAAAGATATAGTCTGGATTTAAGACAAAGTTAATGCAAAAGATAAACATTGAAATCCGTAAGTGGGTCCTACTTCTGAAAAAGGCACCCAAAAGTTAGTTTTCTTGGAAGTTGTAAAACTACCGAAAGCCATCCGAAGGTAAATTATGCTTCGGAAGATATCCCCAAGAATTTTGAAAATTTGGCTTCAGAAGAAACGATTAAGTCTTTCGAGACTAAATTGCTTTCGGAAGAGATTTGTTCTTAAAATGCATTAAATAGTTTATAATAAACTTAAGCTTCGGAAGATACTCCAAGAATTTCTTCCGAAGGTAAATCTCAGATAGACTATTAAATGATTTAGAGACATAAGTTTCTTTGAAGGCAATTTTTATTTCTTCCGAAGGTAAATTTCCATTATTCTAAGGAATATCAGTTAAAAATTTTGTTTTCTTCCAAAGAGAACAGGGCTTATGAGGTGATCTAATAGACAACTTAGGACACACAATTTTAGGAGAAAAATTTGATTAAGTTATTAAAGAAAATCTATTCAAAGTTAATCATCCCAATAGCTGATACAAGATATTTAAATCTCTGTTCATCAAAAGTCTTTGTGAATAGATCAGCATATTATTCATTTGTGTTAACTTTGTTTAGTTTGATCAATCCCTTTTCAAAATTATCCCTAATTAGATGATACCTGATATTGATGTGTTTGGTCCTTGAGTGCTGCATAAGATTTTCTGTGATAGAGATGACACTGTTGTTGTCTTTGTGGATGGGAGTCTCCTTGAAGTTGAATCCATAGTCTAGCATCTGATTCTGAATGCAAAGCACTTGAGCACAGCAGCTTGCAGCAGCAATGTATTCAGCTTTAGCAGTTGATGCAGATACACAGGATTGCTTCTTGCATTGCCAAGAGACTATCCTTCCACCAAGGAACTGACATCCCCCAGATGTAGACTTTGCAGTCATGTTGAAGCCACCATAGTCACTATCTGTATAAGCGTACAGATTAAAGTCTGAATTCTTTGGATACCAAAGGCCTAGATTTGGAGCACCTTTGAGATATCTAAGAATCCTTTTGATAGTGATTAGGTGTGACATCTTGGGGTTGGCTTGATATCTTGCACATATGCATGTGGCAAACATGATATCAGGCCTACTAGCAGTTAGATACATAAGAGACCCAATCATAGCCCTATAGAGATGTTCATCAACACACTCCCCCTCAAGATCAGGACCAAAGGAGTGGTTTCTAGCTATGGGTGTCTTTGCAACCTTACAGTCAGTCATCTTGAATCTTGTAAGTATGTCATGTACATACTTTGACTGACTAATGAAAATGCCATCTTCAACCTGCTGCACTTGAATTCCTAGAAAGAAATTGAGTTCCCCCATGGCACTCATTTCAAATCTATTCTTCATCAGCATCTCTAGTATTTGCAAAGCTTTGGATTAGTTGAACGAAAGATGATATCATCCACATATATTTGAACTAGCACTGTGTCATTTCCTTTTTCTTTGATGAAGAGAGTCCCATCAATAGTACCTCTTTTGTATCCACATTGATAGAGGTATGTTGATAGTGTCTCATACCACTTTCTTGGAGCCTATGCAGCCCATATAGAGCTTTATCAAGCTTGCAGACATAATCAGGATGATTCGGGTCTGCAAAGCCAGGTGGTTGTTTGATATAAACTTCTTCATCAATCACCCCATAAAGAAAAGCACATTTCACATCAAGCTGGTAGACTTTGAAATCCTTGGATGCAGCATAAGCTAGGAATATCCTTATAGCTTTAAGTCTTGCTACTGGAGCAAAAACATCAGTGTATTCAATCCCTTCTTCTTGAGTGTACCCTTGGACAACAAGTCTAGCCTTGTTCTTGATGATGATCTCTCTATCATCTTTCTTGTTCCTGAATACCCATTTGGTACCTATGACAGTCTTCCCTTGAGGAAGAGGGCATAAGTTCCAAACCTGCTGTCTTTTGATTTGAAGCAGCTCAACTTGCATAGCTTCAATCCAGCTTCCATCCTTTAAAGCCTCATCAACTTTCTTCAGCTCAATTTGGGACAAACATGGCTGTCATGAGTTTGTCCTCCTGTCCTCACCCCTGAGTCAACATTTCCAATGATGTTTGTGGTGGGATGTGACTTGTGGATCCTAAGTTGAGGAATCATAGCAAGTTGGTTGGACAGATCCAAATTAGAGAAATTTTGATCTGGCAAAGAAGTGGCCACAACCACATCAACATACTTATCAAGAGAAACTTGATCCAATGAGTGTGTGACATCATTCATGTTGTCCTTAATGGAGTGGTTATCAGCATCAAGAAATTCTTGATCACTGTCACCACCTCCAGTTCTTCCTCCTGCATTTGAAGTTCCTTCTCCTGAATTTTGAGCCTCTGAGCTGGAATTTGAAGACAATTCAGTTGAATCAGCAGTATTTGTCATGCTAGTGCTGATAGGAACTTCAATAGTAGGGTTAGTTACCACTGGAGCTGAAGTAGTCTTCTTACTTGGTCTTCTCAGCACAAATCTTGGGTCAGGATCTTCTGTTGACCTGTTATCTGTAGATCCTGAAGCATTCTCACAAGACTTGATAAAACAGTTGGTAACTAAATTAAGATCAAATAGCCAATCCAGACCAAAACCTTTCACACAGGAGGTGTGTTCATTGAAAGTCACACTGGCTGACTGCTCAATGATTCTAGTTTTGAGATTATACTATAAGCCTTAGCTTAAGAGGAGTATCCAACAAAATGTCCATCATCTGATTTCTCGGCAAACTTGGCTATTTGATCTTTGGTATTCAAGATGGTGCAAGGACATCCAAATGTTCTGAGAAAACCAATAAATGGTCTCCTTTTGTGCCATAGTTCATAAGGAGGCTTACATGTTTCTTAACCACCAAAACTCTGTTATGCACATAGCAGGCTGTGTTGACAGCCTCTGCCCAGAAGGTGATGGCTAGTTTAGAGTCAGACAACATGGTCCTTGTGTGAATCCAAGGATCACAATTAGGAGTTATCAGTGTTAGATTGGTTTCGAATTAATGATCGTGGAATTACCATTAATCATTGTTTAATTGATAAATTAATAAATATCTATGCCAGAGAAAATAAACAATAAATGCTCAAATGATATCAACAATATGCAAAGAATAATGTTTTGAATCAAACGTAATTCATTAAAACTGGTTAATGATTACAAAGAATCAAATAATAATTGCTAACAAAATTCTATGCTATGATTGTGTTTATGATTTTTGGTGTGTTGATGTGACGGCTGCTAGGGTTTGTGTTGATCGTACGAAACGATATGATGGTATTTTTGTCGCCGTCTCTTTTTTTTTTTGATGTGAAACCTAGGACTCATATTTATAGACACGGGTGTTTCTGTTAAGGAAACAACGAATCTCTTGGAGTCTGTGATTGACTTGTTGACTTGTTGAATTGAAACACTTGTATGATATAAGTACGTGTCTGGTTCTTTCGCAGCTACTTTGTTCTTCCGTAGCTACTTTGTTCTTCCGAAGGTACTTCAGTTTCTTCATGTGTGGTGTTTGTTCATCAGTGAATACCCATATTCATCCGTAGAAGATCTTCTGATTAATGTCTTGTAAGAAAGATATCTACGGAAAAACAAAAATGTTCATCCGTAGATGTTTCTTACACTTAGTCAATTTTAGAAATTGACCAAGTATAATGTTTGTACCTGTAATCATACACATAAATCAACGCACATATGGGTTAACCTATATACATAATGCATGCATCAAAATAATGAATTACAAATAATCATTACATGTATTGATTAAAGTTCTAAGCCTATACAAAATGATCTAGACTTATTATTCCTAGATCTAACAATACTCCCCCTTAGGCTTAGACACTTGTAATCAGTTCTTCAAAGCTGAAAGCTCCTTCACTCTTGCTATAATTTGTTATAGAAGTATGAGAAAGCAGTCTTCTGATCATCATACTTGTAGTTGATCTTCATTTTGCTAATCTTTTGTAATGTTTCAAAACTGAGACCCAGAACATCTTTTAGTTGTAAGAGTTTCCAAAACATTATTGTTGTGGACTATCTCTAACTCATCTTGCTCTGAGATCCTCAGCTCACTCACTTCCTTGATGTTTGATCCACTCAAAATCCCTGCCTCATATCTTCTTCTCTTGTAAGCCTTGGCATGCAGTTTATCAATAACTTGAATCATATGAACATGTAGGCATAGATCATTCTGAGCTCTTTCATCAGTCAGCTTTAAGAAGAATTTGTCATGTAAGTATGAAGTGTAGCTGGGATGGAGTAGCTTGATTTCCACTAGATCAAAGATCCTGATTCGATCAGCTCTCTTGTTCTCTGCATTCCTCAGCAACACCAACTCTTTTGTTTTCTCAACATATCCCATTCAGTTATGGGTAATGTATATTGATTACCATCAAAGCTTTTAGTAGTTGCTTCCTTCTTGTTTTGGTATCCAACCCTCTTTAGAAACTCATCATCTACCAATGTAGAGGAGTTGGATTTTGATCTTTTCATTCTCTCTCTTCTTCTTTTGTGCTCATCATCCTCTCTCCTAGCTTCTTTTAGCACATCATCTCTGAATTTTGTCTTTAAACCCACAAATACAGAGAAGTCTCTTCCTCTTGGGTGAATTAGAGAGTTAGTGGTGATTAGGCTTTGTAGATCTCTGATGTCACATTCAGGCATGCACAGGACTTGTTCTAAATCGTGAAAGTACTGTACCCTTCCAGATGATCTCTTTATGACTGCACAATCCCACTCTTGATCATATTTCCAGGCCATAATCCTGTTGTCTTCCACAGAGTTGGGAGTTGTGAGGTGATCAAACACTCTATCAAGGTAGACTTCTGTTCAGTTATTTCTCTGACTGTTGTTCCAATGGCCATACTTTGCTAGGTATCACTTCTCTTGGTTCTCTAATAGTTTATCTTTCCCTTTATGCTGGTCTTTACTTTCAACAGTGACAGGCTCAGCATCGACTTTGTTGTGATGCTCAGCAGCTGGATTTGGAGCTTCAGTCTAGAATTTCACACCAGTTTCAAGCTCAACTTTCATTACATGCTCCATCATCCTTCTAAGCTCTCCCACTGACCTCCTTTTAACTCACGCATTTTATAATTGTGACCTTGTAACTAGCAAGTCATATTGTATTTGTTCAGCTTGGCTGTATCACAATGGCCTAGCTTCATTTCTGTCATGTTCATTCTCTCAACCATGTCATAGGGAAACCCATGATTGATCAGGGTCATAAACATAGTTGATTCAGGCCTCTCTTCTAATATGTCTTTAGTGGTCAGTAGGTCATCAGCCTTTGATTCTTTTTGTTCTTTGGGAGACTCATCTTTAGTAAGCTCATCCCATTCAGCATCACTCTCAGTTTCAGCATGAGATATATGCTTTAAGGTTGAGACATCCACTGAAGGAGTGTGTTCTAGAGATGTGGGTTTTGATCTTATTGGTGATTCTTCAACATCAATCACTTCTTTCTTTATAGTCCCCAAGTATCTCCTCTTTCTTGAGTATTGAATTATTTGCTTTGATGTCTCAGTAGATTCTTTTGATTGTTTTGATGCAGTGGCATTTGACTCAAGGTCACTTATCTTCTTTTTCAGTTCTCTATTTAGTTCATATAGTGCATCAATTACTTCATTATTAGTTTGAGCATCTTCTCTCAACTTTTTTAATGATGCTTCTTGTTTCATCAGCTGTTCATCCTTTTCTTTTCTCAATCCCTTTAACTCTTGTATTCTTTCCTTCCTTTTGTTTGACTTGATTACAAGTTTGTTATATGCAACAACCAAGTAGCTTTTACTCATAGGGATATCATCCTCACTTAGATCATCTTCATGATAAGCAATCACATCAACATAATTGGCTTCTTCTTCTCCTTCTTGTTGTTCAGCAGCAATCTCTTCAACATTTACATCACAGGGGCTAATCTAGCTGAGCTTGAACAGGACTCAACAGCTTGATCTGCCTGTTCTTGGTATGGCTATTGTTGTTGCTGAGGATCAATGATTGGAGATGTTGGTTCAGTTTGGTTAGACATGACTGGGGTTTGTGAGCTGGTGATTGTGAGTGGAATGGTACTTGCTTGAGATACTAACTCAGTCTCACTAGTGTGTACTGAGTTTTGAGATTGAGTAGCTGAGATGGGTTCTGTATGAGTACTCTCAGGAGATAGATTTTGTGGAGTTAGAGGTTGTTGATGAATGGGTGATTGATGGTGAATTGGAGAGATTGGTTGGGTGTTTTGACTGGCTGGTGATTGGATTTGTGGAGATTGATGATGGTGGTGTATGGGAGATTGAGGAGGGGAATGTTGAGGTAAGTCTTGCTCACATCAGTAGATTGACTATCTTGCTGATCTTCCCACACCAGTTCTGATGGAATGTTGGCATTAGCATCCGCCACATGTGCAAACATTGGCATATCTTCTCCTTCATACTTTCCACTTATCTTATTCAGTACAGATCTCCCCAGATGTGCTTGAACAAACACATCACCTTTCTTGCTATCCCAGGCAATTCACCATTGATGATCAGTTGCATAAACCTTGGAAACATGAACATCTTCTCAGGTTTTTGAACTCTGACATGGTCACACAAACATCCCAGTATGTACTTTGAGTAATTGTAAGTTCTCCCTTCAAAGATACCAATGATTCCGGATGAGATGTGTCTTGAAAATCTGTCTAATCCTGATTTCCTGTTAGAGATGCACTTGAGGTAAGTGTGACATAGGAATCTATAAGGCTTACACAATCTCCCTTTCTTAATTTCACCTTTATCAAAATCACCATCATACCCCATCAGGTAGAAGATCTTTTCTATGTATTCATTCTCAAATACATCCGGATGACCTATCTCTATATCTCCCAAGTTGAGATTTCTCCTAATGCTCTGTTCATCAATTCTTAAGTGTTCATTCCCAATATCTGCATGTATCACCTCATCTTCTCCTTCTTTTTCTATTCTTGCTGAGTTCCAGAAATCAACAATGTGTGATTGATGAATCACAGGCTCCGCTGATAGGGCATAAAACAGCCTAGATCTTCTTAAATAACGGATGATATCTCGACATCCTTCTGATACAGGGTCATCGGCATTGAGAAAGGCACACACATTATGCTCTCTAGCAAATCGATTAGCCATCTGTTCATAAGAGTTAAGAAGATTAGGTTAGAATCAATATTATAGATATGAGAATATAACAGTTTTAATGGTGACAATGAATCAAACAGTTCATTATTGATGATTATGACATGTTTTACCTTCAAATCAAGAATCTGAAATCAAGTTTAGAGTTGTTTGATGTTTTGATGTGGTAATTTGAATGTTTGAACAAAGGAGGGAGAGATTTTGACAAACGTTTTTCTTTTAGGTCAAAGTTCTCTGAAAAAGTGAATAATGAACATTAAGGTCAAAAACATCATTTATGCTCCCTCGAACACATTAATTTCATTTATTTAATGAATTGGTCCCACATTCCTTATTAAACTTTCATAGAATTTATTTATTCCGCAGATTTTGTTCTTCCGTAGGACATCTGCGGATGCTTAACATCTGCGGATGCCTAACTATCAAGAAATGAAATATAATTTGAAGTATAACTTGATTATCCATAGATTACCACTCTATGAACATAGATTATACTTTTAAAATATTAACACAACCGTAGTTTACCAATCTACGGATGGGTATATTCTACTTGATTAAGTTTCACACTGTAGCTTCTACTGATGCTTAGAGAGCACTGTTTGAAACTTTTTTGATTGTATGGTCCTAATCAACTGATAGAACCATTTATTGCTATTGGACCTTGTTGACTTTGTTTTCATGACAATTTGTGCACACGAAATATAATTTGAAAAACTTCATGTATCCTTCAGCCAAGTTAGTGCTCAAGTTCCAATTCCTTCATTTGAATTTGGATCATTGAATTCAGCTTTTATGTTTCATGTATTTCATGTATTAACTACTCCCCCTAAATTTGTGATTAATGATAAAGTGTTGCATTCATCATAAATTTATGAAGTAAATAGCATGAAAGGCACATGACTGTCCACACAATAAATAAACTAAAAGTAACAAAATTGAATTAAATATATGTACATGCATATAAACACATATAATGGGATCATACTATGACACTAAACTTCTTCCTGATTGAGATGATTGTTGAAATGTGACCTGATTCTAGTCCTGATTGCAAGTATGTTTGTCCACTTAGATCCAAACAAGAGTATGGAATCAACTAGACATGCTGTTTATCATGTTTTCATGTTTATTAGTGATAAACTGTTATGGGCTCCACATTCAATTCACATTAGAGTTTGTCCTCCGTTTGTGAGTCAATTCATCACTTTTTCACACTTAGAAACTATGTACATTAAGTTATAAATTCTATCTTGAGACATATGAGTTGTCTCATAAATGCTTTGCTACAAAAGCTCTTATGTAAATATACAGTTGATCACTATGGATTCTTTGAGAGCTTAGATATGATCATCATCAGGTCACCAGGTCTTTACTTACGTAAAACAGAGGTGCCTTTAACCCAGGTCTTTGTTTACACAAAACAGAGGGATGATGAGGATCATGATCTTTTCACCAGTTGAATACATATGTATCTCATGGTGTTCATAAACTCAGGTCTTTGTTCACACAAAACAGAGGGAATATGATTTGCAAAGATAGAAGCTATAAAGTGTTTTACATAGTGTGCTTAAGTGAATGAATTGATCACATCAGGATAAGACTTACTTGCTTGATCCTCAAAATGAAGTTTCTCACAAACAGTCACCTTTTCATTATGTTAAGCATGCTCTTAGTATAATCTTCACTCAAGTTGAATCTACTTACATATCAAAGAACTTTTGATCAGTTTTTAAAGAAATTTAAGAACTCAGGAAGCAAGCAAAGGCACAGTGTACTATCATTTCCCAAATATATGTCATGCAGAAATAGAAGACATAATAAATAAAGACAATATTTTGTATTTTGTATGTTTTTCTGAATGTTTTTTTATATTACTATTTACAAGGACAGACACATGCTTTTCTTTGTTAATGATGATTAATCTAAGTTAATCATGCCTAAAGACTTAATTAGAAAATTAAATCTAACTGAATTAAAGGCCTTAGTGAATAGATCAGCAAGCTGATTTATTGTATCCACTTTGACTAACTTGATTAAACCTTTTTCTGAGCAATCTCTCAGAAAATGATATCTGATTTCATTATGCTTTGTTTTACTATGTTGAACTGGATTAGCAGTGATAAACATAGTAGCTGAATTGTCAATATAAATTGGAGTTTAAAGGAAATTGTAACCATAATCAAGTAATTGGTTTTGCAACCAAAGGACTTGAGAGCAACCGCTGAAGTAGCTATGAACTCAGCCTCAGCTGTGGATACAGATACATTTGTTTGCTTTTTGCACTGCCATGAAACAAGTCTTGGTCCTAAAAATTGACATCCACCAGTTGTGGATTTTCTATTGTTGTTGCATCCTCCATAGTCACTGTCTGAATAAGAGTAGAGAGAAAAGTCTCCATCTTTTGGATACCATAGACCAAGGGCTGGTTTCCCTTTGAGATATCTGAAAATCCTCTTCACAGCATTCAGATGGGACTCTTTTGGATCTGATTGGTACCTAGCACAAACACATACAGCAAACATTATGTCAGGTCTGCTGGCAGTTAAATACATAAGAGATCCTATCATTGATCTATATAATCTTTGATCAATAGATTTTCCTGTAGGATCAGGTACAATTTTGTCAATTGTTGAAGCAGGTGTTTTGCATGAAGATGTATTAGCAAGATTGTACTTCTTCAATATTTGATGAATATACTTTTCTTGATTGATGAATATGCCATCTGTTTTCTGATGAACTTGTAGTCCAAGAAAGAAAGTTAATTCTCCCATTGAGCTCATTTGAAACTGAGATTTCATCAACTCTTCAAAGCTTTCACACAGTCTCTTGTTTGTTGATCCAAATATAATGTCATCTACATATATTTGAACAACTAAGAGGTCTTGATGTTCATGTTTGAGAAAGAGAGTCTGATCAATAGTTCCCCTTTTGTATCCATGCTTGAACAAGAAAGATGATAATGTTTCATACCACTTTCTTGGTGCCTGATGAAGACCATACAAAGCTTTGTCAAGCTTGTATACTCTATGTGGGTAATCAGGATCTTCAAAACCTGGAGGTTGAGCTACATAGACTTCCTCATCAATTTTCCCATATAAAAAGGCACACTTCACATCCATTTGATAAACAGTGAACTTCTTATATGATGCATAGGCTAGGAATACTCTAATGGCTTCAATTCTTGCAACTGGTGCAAAAACTTCATCATAGTCTATCCCTTCTTCTTGAGTATATCCTTGAGCAATCAGCCTAGCTTTGTTTCTCACAACGATACCTCTGTCATCTAGTTTATTTTTGAATAACCACCTTGTGCCAATTGGATGTTGGCCTTCAGGAAGATCAACTAGATTCCAGACCTTTTGCTTTCTAAATTGTTGAAGTTCTTCTTGCATGGCTTCAATCCAGCTATTATCTTTTAGTACAGCTGTAATGTTTGGATGAACCACTTGTGAAAGAAAACAAGTGAAAAGACAGATGTTTGCAGCTCCCCTTGGCTTCTTGTGGTTCTTTCATTGAGATCTCCAATGATGTTGTTTATTGGATGAGTCTTATGAATTCTTGTTGTTGGAATGGACTCAACTGGAATAGATGATTCCAAGTTAGTCATATGCATTGATGCAGATATATCTAGCTGAGATGATGAATTTATGAAGTAATCAAATTGATCATCATTGGAAGCTGAATGACTTCCATTTTGTACATCAGCTGCATTGTGAGTGCCATCCGTAGGAGTTACAGGAACATCTACGGATGTATTTCGTGCTTCCACAGGAGTTACAGGAACATCTACGGATGTATTTGTTGACTTGCTGACAATGACTCTTTGGAATGCAATGGACCATCTCCAATATATGGAACATCTACTGCTATGAATGGAACATCAGCTGATCCAATATTCACATCTCCGGATGTAGGACACTCATCTACGGATGCAGAGTCAGCAGCTGCTGATGAAATGTTTGCATCTGAGGATGTAGATCCATTTGCTTGGTCTTGTGCTTCATTATTGACATTATTTGGTGTTCCTTGTTCCATGATACTTGAAGTTTGTATTCTTGGAGCATCAGCAGATAATGACACTTCATTCATGTTTGGAGGAACAAATGGATAGCATGTATCCTCAGTACCTGCAGCATTCAAATAACCAGAGTTAAATGAGTTTGTGAGTGCATCTATATCAAACAACCATGATGATCCTTTTACAGATTTAGGAAATAAGGATTCATCAAAAGACACATTAGGAGTTTCTTCCACAATGTTTTGTTGTGGAATGTAAATCCTATATGATTTAGATGTTGAAGAATATCCAACAAAGAAACCATCATAGGCTTTCTCTGAAAATTTTCCCAATTGTTCTTTTGTGTTTAAAACAGATACATGACACCCAAAAGCTCTAAGATATCCTATGTAAGGTTTTCTTTTAAATAAAAGCTCATAAGGTGTTTTATTGTGTTCTTTGACAATTAATGTCCTGTTTTGAACATTGCATGCTGTGTTCACTGCTTCAGCCTAAAAGGTGATTGGCAATTGTGAATCAGCTAGCATTGTTCTTGCTGCTTCAATGAGAGTTCTGTTTCTTCTTTCAGCAACTCCATTTTGTTGTGGAGTTCTTGGTGCACTGAATTGCCTTGCTATGCCTTTATTCCTGCAAAATGAATCTAAGACAGTATTAACAAATTCAGTCCCATTGTCACTCCTAAAAATTTTAACTTTTAAATCAAGTTGATTCTCAATCTTTGTGACAAACTCCATTAATGTTTCTGATGTTTCACTCTTTTGTTTTAAGAAAAAGACCCATGTGAATCTAGTGAAATCATCCACAACCACTAAACAATATTGCCTTTTTCCAATGCTCATCACATTAGTTGGACCAAAAAGATCCATGTGAAGCAATTTGAGTGGTGTAGTGTTTGTATTTATTATTTTGGATTTATGTGACACTCTATATTGTTTTCCTTTATAACATGAAGGACAATGGTTTGAACAAGAAAATTCTTTCTTTGGCAATCCAATGACTAAGTCATTTTTCACCAATTTATTCATGTTCTTCAAGTTGGAATGAACAAGCCTTCTATGCCACAACTGAGATTCATCTTCTGATGACTTAGATAGCAGGCATGTTTCATTGTTTGTGAGTGCTGTATTATTCATATCCAAAACATATGTGTTTCCTTTTCTTGATGCTTTAAGAAGGATCCAATCTTCTGGAACTGCAAAACCTGGCTTAAGAATGTAACAATTAGTGTTATCAAATAATGTGGTATAATTTTGATCACAAATTTGAGACACACTCAATAAATTATATTGCAAATTTTCACAATAATTTACTTTCTCAAATTTGAGCACACCATTAGTTACCATTCCTTCACCAACTATTTTACCTCCCTTCTTATCCCCACCAAATGCCACATAAGAAGCATTTTTATGTTTGAAGTCATGGAGAAGAGAACAGTTTCCTGTCATATGTCTGGAACAACCACTGTCAACATACCACTTGTTGTCAGCTCTCCAAGATTGTTCCTGCACAATTAAAGAAATCAATTAGATTTGGAAACCCAAGTCTTAATGATCTTGGGTGATCCTGTGGAGTCTAAAATTTTAACTTCCTCATGAATGAGTCTTGAAGATTCAGTATTAATTTTAGATTCAATTGATTCATTGTGTGTTGTTTGTGGTGAGGATGATTCTGTTGATGATGAACTTGTGGAATTTTGTTCTGATTTTTCAAACTCTTCCTCAAGGATCTTCTCTTTCTTTGTTTGCTGTTTTGACTTTGATGATGATCCTTGATTGTTGAAAGTTTCATCATCCTTTGATTTTGAATGTGAAACATGAGTTCCTTTTTCAAAATTATCAAAGAAAGTATCATTAGCATTTGACTTCTTATTGTTCAAATCCACCTTTTTGTGAGGTGTCTTTGATTGTTGAGGAGTCTTTGATTTCTGTTCAGGTTGTCTTTTCTTCAAAGGTTCACTATCAACTGATGATTTCTCTTGTGGTTTTGTCACCTTTTGTTTTTGTTTTTGTTGTTTCTTTAATCTTGAATCTTTTTGATCTTCACTTGATTGAGATTCTGATTCATCCTTCTCAGGTTGTTTCTTCTTTGTGCTCTTTGTCTTGTTCTTTTTGTTAAAATAACATTCCTGAGTGGAATGGTTATTTTTGTTACAAATAGCACAATGTTTGTTGAAGTAACAGTCTGAAGTCATGTGATTGTTCATATTGCAGATGGAGCAATAGCTGCTGAAGTAACAGTCTTCAGTGTTGTGATTTTTCATGTCACACCATTTGCAATACTTTTCTTCTGACTCATTATCAGACTCAATCAATTTCTTCTTCTTTTGCTGTCTTTGAGTCTTCAATTCCTTCTCAAACTTTACTGAAGCTGACTCCTTTCCTTTTCCTGACATGATGTCAAAAGGTTCATGTTTATCAGCTGAAGTTTGTTGCTTTGAGCTCACACCTTTTTGAGTTGTTTTCTTGTTGGTTGTTTCTTTTGCCTTCCGCAGATCATCTACTGATTCAGTAGATTTGTTTTTCCGCAGATCTGCTACTGAAGGATGTTTCTTCTTCCGGAGAAGTTCTGCTGATACTTGCTTCTTTTCTGTTTCTAAGGAAGATTTGTGTACTTCAGTAGATGTACACTTCTCAATCACTTCAGTTGAAGGTTTTTGTTGCTGATGAAGTACTTGAAGACCTTCATTTAGCTGAGCTATTCTCTTGCAAATAGTCTTCAACATGTTTCTTTGCTTTGGAGGATATGGCAACTTTGTTTGCTCAAGTACTTTGGGAATGATTGTTTCAACTGAAACATTCTTACCAATGTTCAGTTGATCCGCAGAGTTATCATCATGTTCATCAGAATCATCCAAGTCATCACATCCATCAAAGTCAAATTCTGATTCATTTTGTTTGATTTTATCTGATTCAGAAGACTCAGTTTCACTCACCTCAAATTCATTGTTATTAACTTGTTCAGTACATTTTGTTTCAAACTTGGTGCATGGCACAAAATGATTTGACAAGCTATTTGTCATTGATTCAGGTAAAGTTGTATAGTTATCATTCAAAGGAGGTGCAACAGCATTATATCCCAACCCATACCTGTTCTTTGATTCAATATGAGAATTCAATAATTTCTCATATTGCTGAGATGAAAGTTGAAACTTCTGAAGTTTCACTTCAGTTGATGCATGATCAGCCATGGATTTAGTTAAGGAAGTGGTCAGATGCTCAACTTGGGCTTTTAAGCTGTAATTTTCTGAAACAAATTTATCTAAATCTTTTTGTAAAGAGTTAATTTTGAATTGATATAATTTATGTTCTCTTACATGAGATTCATTCAAAATCATTATTTCTTTTACTTTATCAGCCAGTTGTTGAGCATGGACTCTATATCTTTCAACTTCCTCAACACACACTGATGAACACAATCTATCTCTTACCTCTCTAGCCATAGGTGGAACTTTGTTCTCCATGTGGGCCATTAAAGCTTGATTTTCTTCCAAAACTTCCTTCTCATACATGCTCCAGTCACAGGTTCCATCTTGGAGAATGATCAGCCCAGTTTCTTTAGAATTACTAGGTCCTGCTGATGCATTTGTGGCTGGTGGGGATGAGTTGGTTAGCTGTGGTTGTCTATAAGATCTCTGAGATGTTGTTGTTTGATGAGATTGATGCTGATGAGACTGATGTTGCTGCTGTTGTCTCATGTCAGGATTTGATTGTTGATTACATTCTCTTGAGAAGTGCCCATAGAGATTGCATTTGAAACATCTTACCTTTGACTTATCAACACCAATCTTTGATGTTTTGCTTGCTGCAGCCAAATTTTTGTTTCTTCTCAAGTATTGTTTGGCTCTATAAGCAATCATTGCCATTTGCCATTGAAGATCCATCTCCTCTACTACATCTGGATGTAGTTCTTCCAAGTCTTGTTGGCAGATATTTGCAGGTGTTAAGGTGCTTCCCAAGTAGGCTTGAAAACTTGAACTAAAAGCTGCAAATGCTGCTTTTTGTTCTTCAGAATCCAGAATCACAGTAATGGGCTCTGCTTGGTTGTTGTTTGTTGAAGACTTTGCTGCTGATGTAGATGCATCTTTTCTATCATCAGGTCTTCCTTTTTCTTTTCCTGATTTACTTTGAGAAGATTTCTTTGAAGGCTTTGATGCATAAAAGCTCACTTCTTCTTCATCTTCACTCAAAGTACAAGAGTTGTCACTATCATTGTTAGAGATAAAAGCACTTCCAGCACTTTTGGTTTCTTTAAAATGATAAGGTGTGACATGTGTTCTCACACTCTTGTTTCTTGATTTTTCATCCATTTCAAGAGCCTCAACTTTAGCTACCAATGTATCTAAGCCAGTTGCTTTGAGATCAATGGTGTTCTTGAACATGGACACAGTTTGCTTCCAACTTTCAGGCAATGTATGGAGCATCTTTTTGTTCAATTCCTCATTTGTATACTTCAACTCCATGATGTTCATCTCGGTTACCAATTGCATAAACCTATGGAGTTGTTGAGGAATTGATTCACCCTCAATATGATGAAATGTTTCATATTGTGAGCGAAGTGTGTCCTTCCTAATGCTTCTGATTTCATCACTCCCTTCACAAAGAGTATGAAGTATCTTCCACAAGGAATTTGCTGTTTTAAATTCTCACACCTGATTAGTATTTCTTCAGGTAAAGCCATACTGAGCAAACTGTATGCTCTAATATCAACTTTAACCTTTTTAACATCATCAGGTGACAGATCTTTTGTACTTATGGGTTGATTTTTGTCATTATAATCCAGCCCAAGGGTGGGTGGAATATAAGGACCTTCAGTTATTGATACCCATAAGTCAGAATTAGTGTAGTTCACATGATTTCTGAACTTGATCTTCCAGGACTTAAAGTCTGCTTTTGTTTCCAACTTTGGAGGCTGGTACGATGATCCACCGACAAAGCTACTCATTTTAGACAAGTATTGAAGTTTTAACTAAAACAAAGTTTCTTATGAATAGTTAATGAAAGTCAGCCATTAACACAGATCTATGTTTCAATTAATTTGAATATAGATCAATGTTAACCGAGCAATGTAACAATACTCGCTGAAAGACAAATCACTGATTTATTGAATTTTAAATCTTCACAAAATTACTTTTGCTTAAAAACTATAGATCTAGTCAGAAAACTGATAGATCTATTCAATTAAACAATTCTAACACCGATAGATCAATCGATCTAGATCAATGAGCACTTGGCTCTGATACCACCTGTGAATCCAAGGATCGCAATCAGGAATTATCAGTGTTAGATTGGTTTCGAATTAATGATCGCGAAATTACCATTAATCGTTGTTTAATTGATAAATTAATAAATATCGATGCTAGAGAAAATAAACTATAAATGCTCAAACGATATCAACAATATGCAAAGAATAATGTTTTGAATCAAACGTAATTCATTAAAACTGATTAATGATTACAAAGAATCAAATAATAATTGCTAACAAAATTCTATGTTATGATTGTGTTTATGATTTTTGGTGTGTTGATGTGACGGCTGCTAGGGTTTGTGTTGATCGTGCGAAACGATGTGATGGTATTTTTGTCGCCGTCTCTTATTTTTTTTGATGTGAAACCTAGGACTCATATTTATAGACACGCATGTTTCTGTTAAGGAAACAGCGAATCTCTTGGAGTCTGTGATTGACTTGTTGACTTGTTGACTTGAAACACTTGTATGATATAAGTACGTGTCTGGTTCTTCCGCAGCTACTTTGTTCTTCCGCAGCTACTTTGTTCTTCCGAAGGATCTTTGTTCTTCCGAAGGTACTTCAGTTTCTTCATGTGTGGTGTTTGTTCATCAGTGAATACCCATATTCATCTGTAGAAGATCTTCTGGTGAATGTCTTGTAAGAAAGATATCTACGGAAGAACAAAAATTTTCATCCGTAGATGTTTCTTACACTTAGTCAATTTCAGAAATTGACCAAGTATAATGTTTGTACCTGTAATCATACACATAAATCAATGCACATATGGGTTAACCTATATACATAATGCATGCATCAAAATAATGAATTACAAATATTCATTATATGTATTGATTAAAGTTCTAAGCCTATAAAAAATGATCTAGACCTATTATTCCTAGATCTAACATCTTGCAGCTTCAATAAGAGTCCTGTTTCTCCTCTCAGCAACACCATTTTGCCGAGGAGTCCTGGCAGCACTGTACTGTCTTGAAATACCCTTTTCATCACAAAATGTATCAAGGATTTGGTTTTTGAATTTGGTTCCTTGATCACAGTTTATGATTTTGACCTTGTGATTAGATTGATTCTTAATTCTCAGAATGAAACTCTTCAAGATATCAGGGGTCTCATCCTTAGTTCTAAGGAAAAATACCCTAGTGAATCTTGTGAAGTCGTCTGTGATCACTAAGCAGTAAGAGGTCCTTCCTAAACTCATTACACTAGTGGGGCCAAACAGATCCATATGTAACAAGTGTAGGGGAGTAGTGATAGAGTTGATTTCCTTTGGCTAGTGAGACACTCTGTGTTGCTTCCCTTTCAGGCATGCAACACAGTGGTCATCACTTATAAACTCTTTCTTTGGCATTCTAGTTACCAAATCATTCTTAATCTATTTATTCATGTTCTTAAAGTTTACATGGCATATTATTTTATGCTAAAGGACTGACTCATCACTATTGGCTTTAGACAGAAAACAAGAAACTTCTCCAGAGGGAGATGTTTCATGCAGATCCATCTTGTACATGTTCCCTCTCCTGGGGGCTCTGAGCAGAATATGCTCTTGAGGAATGTCAACCCCAGGCTTAAGAACAATGCACTTATGCTCAGTAAAGAGCATCTGATGTTTTTGGTCACAAAATTAGGACACACTCAAAAGATTGTATCCAAGCTCTTTGACAAAGTTTACCTTCTCAATAGTGAGCTTACCATTTGTAACTTTGCCCCTTGGTCTTGGGCTTATAAAATTCAGATGAAGGCAATGAAATAGTAAGTGATCCTATGTTCAGGCTTTGAGGATCATTTGCTGTTGCTGAAGAGGAGCTTTCAGTCTCAAGGTCTTCCTTCATCTTCCACACCACCTTTGGAAGATCGGGCTTGACCTTCAATACTTTGGAAGCTTTTGTAGCTTCGGAAGCTTTGGAGATAGATCCTTCGGAAGATCTTGCTTTCACTACAGCAAGCTTCAGTACTTTGGAAGCATTCCTTTCTTCCGAGACCAACTTTTCTTCAGAAGGCAATTTCTTACTTGCCTTTTTCTTCATTTTAGAGCTTCCAAAGGAAACAGATTTTCCTTCTGAAGCTGTTTGTTTCTTCTTCTTCTCAGAAGTTTTCTTCTTGATCATGTGGATAGTACTCTTCGGATTGTATTGACAATCCTTAGCCAGATGTGAAGTACTACCACACATAACACAATCCAAATCTTTCTTCTGAGAGCCTTCTTTCCTATAGAAGACTGAGCTTGAACACTTTCCTTTTCCTTTTTCACCTTTTCAGATGATGCAGCAGGCTTCTTAGGGTGAAGCTTGCTTTTTGAAATGGATGGTTCAGGCTGTGTAGCAGTGACACACAGCTTATCAATCTTCTTTTTGTTGCTGGAGTGAGTTGAAGCTGAAGTAGAACTCTTGGAACAGGAGTTCTTGGCAGAATCATCAGCTTTCACCACCTCAAACCCTGCAGAGATAAATACTTGTTTCTGCTTAGGGTCAAAAGTGGCCTTGATGTCTTGAGCTTTCCTTGATCTTCTTTTTGCTCTTCTGATCAAGTTCTTTCTCTTGGACTTACTCAAACCAGATCCTTTCTACTCCTCAGGAGCATGGTGACCCTTTTTGGATTGACTCTTTTCACTCACTTCAGAGTCATCCCTCACCATCTCCTCTTCATCCTCTTCATCACTGGGGTCTATGGATGGCAGCTCATCTTAACCAGTTCCACACCTTGGAGATCTAACTGATAGTAGAGTGTGTGGAGGAGCTATCTCACTAGATCCCAGTCCCTGCTTATTCTGATAACACACTTTTACATACAGAGATGAGGATATTATGTTCTTGAAGGTCTCTTCTTCAAGAACACATTTTTCTGCCCTGGCTTTGCTGATCACAAGCTTAGCCTGGCATTCAGTCAACTTGGTAATGAGATCTTTAATTTGAGTCCTGTAGTTTGTTTGCTCATGTTTAAGAGTTGAAACTGTTTTCTCTAGATCTTCTATCTTAAGTTTATAGTCATTTTCAGCTCTTTTAAAATCATCTTTTAAAATATTTAAAGACTCAATGTCAGATCTTATTTCCAAGTTGTAGGACCTGTATCTATTTACTTTAGCAATACATTTAGGAGAGCAAATATGTTCAAGTACCTTGGCTTCATCATGGTCAGCCATGAGTGCTTGATTTGGAGATGCATCTTCTGCTTGAAAGCTCCGGTCAAAGCCTCATTCTTCAAAAGCAACTGTAGCTTGCTGTCTTGGCTTCTCATTCTGGTGCCCTCCTTTAGTGTAGTTTGGCCTGGATGGAGCTTGGCCACTATTTGACTTGGGTGCCTTGCATTCTCTAGCAAAGTGTCCCATTTGGTTACAGTTGTAACACTTGACTTTGCTCTTGTCTAGCCCAAACTTGCCACTGGCTGCATTGCTAGGAAACCTTCTCCCAATCCTCTTGTAGAACTTCTGGGCTCTATGAGTAAGAAGAGCTATCTGCTGGACTATCTCCATGTATTCCAGATCATCTGGATGGATACAGTCTAGGTCTTCAAGAGTGAAAAGAAAGTTGCCTGAACTTTCATCAGTAGAGACAAAAGCTTGAGAAGACCTTGTCTCTTGGAAGGGACTTCCTTGGATGTAGCTCTCTCTGGGTGTCTCTGGGAAGGTGATGAAAGGACCCTTTTGTGATGTTTCAGGGTAGCAAATGAGATGATGTTGTGGTTCTCTGCTATCCCTTTCAACCACATGAAGGGCTGAACTCTGGTGAGTGTTGGAGTTACCAGATGAATTTTGCATGTTCATCTCTATCTGGTATCCACTGAGTATCCCATACAACTCAATGAGAGTAAGGGTCTTGAGGTTTTCAGTCCTTTTAATGACCACACAGTAGTGTGTCCATTGTCTGGGAAGAGAGGACATGAACTTCCTTACAATATCCCTGTTCTCAATAGTTACCCCAACATCAGCCAGAGTATTCACAATCTCAACATACCGGAAGTATTGTTAAGTGATGGTTTCACCTGTCTTGAAGGTGAAGTTTTCAAACTGCTACTTCAGGAGATCCTTCTTGTTCTCCTTGGCTTCATTTGAACCCTCATACATCAGTTTCAGTGCATCCCATAGCTGTTTAGCGGTCTTGCACTTCTTGAAACCTCTGTAGATGTAGTTTGGAAGAGCAGTTTGGAGGGCTGTCATGGCTTTCTGATCAATGTCAATTCTTTTCCAATCTTTATCAGAAAAGTCAGCCCTCTCCTTTGGTATCATACCACCACCAACAGCAGCTGAAGAGGTGCATGGTACATGAGATCCATTGACAACAGACTCCCACATCCTGGAATCTTGAGACTGATAAAGCCTTTCATTCTTTAACACCAAGTGTCAAAATCCTCAGGAGTGATCAGTGGGGACTTTGTCATAGTTCCAATTTCCATATCAGCCTTGGAGATAGCTGCCATTTGAAGAGTTAAGTGATATGTGTAACTAAGAGGATTTGAAGATGGTGAGATCTTACAAACAAGAGCCTGGAATGCTCTGATACCAAGTGTAGGACCGTTAAAGGGTACTTAATCTTGCACTTAGTTAACACACTTAGGAGGATTTAAGATCACTTAACAATTCAAATAGCGAACTGTAAACTTTTACTGAAGATACAAGACAACACAAGTAAAAATGTTTAAGAACAAGAACAAGAACATAAGATTAAGTTTTCAAGGAAGTTGTATATTGCTCTCTAGTTCTATTACAAGTGTTGTACAAGTATATTTTAAGTGCAAGAACCGGAGACTATTTATACTACATCCTACACCGTCAATATGCAAAAAGACATTTTGAAGTGACTAATCTAGACAACAAGATCAATCTAAAGTCAAAAGACAAATTGCCTTTTGACTAGTGACTATGATGCCATAGCTCACTGACTTTTCCTATTACAAAAAGCCAAAAGGAACAAAAGAAGAAACTTGCAGGCGAAGACCTTATCTACTTTATTATAAAGTATGGAAATTTCACCAACTAGTGATAGCAGGTGAGCTACTAGAGCATGTAGCAGAAAGTAGGTTGCTTTATGATAAATTTGATGGAAAAGGAATCTTTTCTCTCTCTTCAAAAGAAATCAGTCTTGTCTTGTAGGCAGCTTTGGAAGACTTTGTCTTTGAAGTTTCGGAAGACTTCATCTTTAACTTCGGAAGAGTTGAGTCTTTGGCTTCGAAAGACTTTACACTTAGAATATTTTCAAAGTTAAGTGTAAAGCTTCCGCAGCAGTTTCTTCTGAACTTTGGCTTTTGAAGATTTTACACTTAGCATATTTCTAAGTGTGTAAAAGCTTCCAAAGCTAGTTCACCTTTGTTCCAAAGTGCATGTTGGAAGATTTGGTTGTTTTGGTATCCTTTGGTTGCATTAGCCTTTTAACTTCAAAGGTTCCTACACACTCCAAATCAAATGCTGAGAATGAGAGGTTAATTGAACTATTGACCAAATCAAAGGCTGAGCAATCAGCTACTGAAGTGAAACTTGAAAAGTTTCTACTCTCATCTGTCAAGTTGCAAGAGTTACTTGATTCTCAAAAGGAGGCCAAGGATATGACTGGGATAGGTTACAAAACTTGTGCTCCTCCATATAATGACAACTACACAGTTATGCCCGAGTCACTCACCCAATCTGATTCAACTGAATCTAAAGTTACTGAAACTAAAACAATTGTTTCACAGATAACTAATCCTCAAAATAAACCAAATGTTTACATTGAAAAAAATGAGGATAAAATCAAATTGGGTCATCCAATCAAAATCAAAGAGTGCTTTGACAAATTTGTAGTTGTCCAGAAACCAAAGAGCCCAGTCAAAGCCATTGTGCCCTTTGGAAAATTTGTTCTTGAAAAACTCAAGATGAATAGCACTGCTAAATGTTCTATGATACCCTTTCCTGAAAGCAGATATGATAGTGAGATCAAATCTCCTAAAACTTCCAGCAAATCAGAAAAAGTTTCATTAAACTTCAAAGAGAAAGCTACAGTTCCCTCAGTGTCCAAAGGGAAATCCACTTTGATTCAAAAACCAAATGTAAAACCTATTTCATCATCATCATCTAAAAATAAACAAGGGATAGGTTTTGACATTTACAATAAACAACATGTGGAACAATTTGAAAGAGAGTTGAAAAAGAGCAAAAAGAAGCAAAATCAGTCAGCAAAACTTAAGCAAATTAGAATTGTGAAACAATCTGCTGCCACCCAAAAAACTAATTTGACTTCTTCATCAAAGTCAAAGGACAAACAAATGTCTTATGAAATGTCTAATCAAAATACAAAGAGTGCTACTTTAATCAGTATTGCTCTATTTGTGACAGGAACAATCATTCAACCAAAAACTGTTATTTTAACAAGGTTTAATTTCATATTTACCCTTACAAAGTTCAATTATAACATATATACCCAAAAAAAATTGCAAATATCATATATACCCAATAATAACAAAATTACCATCCTACCCATGTAAAATATAGTGAAATTCAAAGGTTTTCTTTAAACATTCGACTTCACAATTACCGTCGACTTCTTCTCCAACCCTTGCCGTCGACTTCTTCTTCAACCCCTGCCGTCAACTTCTTCTCCAACCCTTGCTGTCGACTTCTTCTCCAACCCTTGCCGTCGACTTCTTCTCCAACACCGCCGTAAGATGATATGATAGATTAGTTTGATGATATGATAGATCACTGCATAATTCTTCGTTAAATCGTTTGTTGCTTGTCATGGACTGTTCATACTTGTTTTGTCAAATCATTTCATGTATTATTGTATTAAGTTTATGGCAGGATAAGTTTATGGCAGGATGCAGAGAACAGGGTTTTTGTCTTCTTTTGCCTTCTAGCACAAACTTGTTCATACTTGTTTTGTCAAATCATTTCATGTATTATTGTATTAAGGTTTTTTGTTTTTGTCTTCTTTTGAAGTTTATGGCAAGATGTAGAGAACAGGGTTTTTGTCTTCTTTTGCCTTCTAGCACATACTTTAGTTTGTAAGTTTGATTGACAATTTTATGATTGTTAGGGAACAACAGAAAAACCTAACTGCTCTTATCTTCTAGACCTTATCAATATTCCAATGATATGAACTAATACATTCTGTAAATCTTATCTTCTAGTCTTTATCAAATTATAAAAGAATCCAACAATACTTTAAGCCACTGATAACCTTAATTCCTATGAATGAGTCTTTCTAGTTGACAAGGATATTTAATCCAAGAGAATTTTTGAAAAACTTAAAAGATGCACAAAGTAGCACCATTCCTAGAAACATTGTTGTAGTTGTAATTGTATTTTTGTTGTAAAGATGTTGAAGCTTTCTTGTAATTGTATTTCTTGATGTTGTAATGGATTCAATCTTTGTAATCGTTGATGCACTTTCTTGGTGTTGTAACTTCACTGTATATATTGTTGTTTATATGCACTTTTTTGAGTATTATTTGCCTACTAAATTGTTGTTTATATGCACTTCTTGAGAATTATTTGCCTACTAATTGACTAGAGTTTATTATTTGCTTCTCATACTTTTTGATTAATTGCAGATTATACAATATGGATATTGTAGAAAGTGCATCATCTAAGTATAAGTTGAAACTAAAATATGGAGGTTACTTTAGGAAAGTTAATAACTCATCTAGAAAACGCTACTGTTTTGGATATAAAAAATGTGTTTACATCGACACATCCACATACATGATGGAAGATTTAATTGAAGAGGTTAAGAATCGTTATCCATCAAATATGGGTTTAGTTTTCTCAATGTGGTTTATTGACAAGAGTGTCTTAGAACGCCCTTTCATTCAGATTGTAACTATGGATGATTTTAAGTCGATGCTTATTATGTACGAGCTAGAGAAAGATGTAACTATTTACGTGACGAGGCCTGATGATAATGACACCAACTCGATAGTACAAAGGTATAAATTTAAAGTTTTTTTACGACAATATTTCTTTCTTATACCTAAGTTCATGTCATTAGTTTGTCTCGTATAGCTATCAGTTTGAAGTGGTTGATGAAGTTGTGCATGAATCTGTTCACGAACCTGTTCACGAACCCAATGAGGATGAAGATTCGGAGTATTGTCTAAGTGATGAAAGTTATCATAGCAAGTTCAGTACCGATGATGAATTTGAATATATAAGTGATGAAAAATTTTTTGAAGGGGAAACTCATTCACAAAATAAGAACTCCAAGTATGAATAAAAATTCAATATTTTCAAATGTGATCGAGTTTAGAAGAGCCTTGAGCCATTATGCAATTGTAAATGAATTTGAGTACTTTATAGAGAAAAGTGACCTAACAAGATTCACAGCAAAATGTACAAGCAAAGAGTGCAAATGGAGAATTCATGCTTCCTTAATGCAAGATTCAGTTACATTCCAAGTAAGATTCGGTTACGTTCCAAATGAGTTTGCTACCTTTTAATTGTTAAGTAATTAAGTGTACTGTTATATAAAATTGTTCAGGTTAAGGCATTCGTAGATACTCATTCTTGCACACGAAGTAATAAGGGTGGTAATAGGCTTGCAAGTCAAGGGTGGGTTGCTAGTGTGGTAACCGACAGGCTAAAATCTGATGCAGATGTATCTGTTTCTGTTCTCAAGAAGTGGATTATGAAAACCTACAATGTGGATGTTCCATATCTTCAGGTGTTTAGAAGTAAAGAGCAAGCATACAATGAAATCTATGGAAAATAGGAATACTCATTCTTGAAGATGAATGATTTTAAGGTGGAATTACTTAATAAAAACCCGGGAAGTGTAGTTGACATTGACTTTGAGGTAAAGAACAAAAAGAAACATTTTTTACATTTTTTTATCTCATTAGCAGCTTACTCGAGAGGGTTTCTTAATGGATGTCATCCTTACATTGCTCTTGATGGATGCCATCTGAAAGGGAAGTTCCATGGGGTTCTCGTTGCAGCAATCAGTGTTGACGGAAATAATTCCATTTTTCTGGTAGCTTACGGTGTACTTGAATCTGAGAACAAAAATTCATGGTCATGGTTTCTTGAATTGCTTAAAAAATCAATAGGTACGCCTAATAGACTTGTAATATCTTCGGACATGCAAAAAGGTCTAGAAGTGGCAATATCACAGGTTTATCATGATGTTGAACATAGAGAATGTGTACGACACTTATACAGTAACTTCAAGAAAAATTTCCATGGAGTGTTCTTTGGTGATAATTTATGGCAAGCTGCTAGAGCCTACCGTGTAACTACGTATGAGAGATTGTTGGATGAGATTGCTAATGTACGTGAAGATGCATTGATGTATATTAATGAAAATCATACAAAGATATGGAGTCGTAGCAGGTTTGGAACAACATCCAAATGTGATTACATCACTAACAATATCTCAGAAGCATTTAACTTGTGGATAGGTGAATTACGTTATCAACCTGTACTTGATCTTCTTGATTCCATTAGAGAAAAGATAATGGCACGGTTTGATAAAAAATGAACGATTCTGAAAACGTGGAAGGGAACAAATAGTACCTAATGCCAAGTGTTATCTCAACAAAATCTCTAAGGTAAATGTTTATTCTTTATAGTTTAATACATGTATGTTTATCGTTTTGTTAAAGATAATCTTTCATCTGGTGCCATGTTATATGTAGAACTTGGGTGAATATGAGATTTCAAGAAGTGGAGAATATCGAGCTGAAGTGAAATACAAGGGAAGACGTTGGGTGGTATTGCTTGATGAACAACAATGCACTTGTCGGGTTTGGCAAGTTAAAGGTCTTCCATGTTACCATGCTGCCGCTTTTATTGCTTTCACAAGGGATAACAGGGATTGGTATGTTGATCCGTATTATACTATTAAAAAATATAAATCAACTTACGATTCGGCAATTGCTCCAATGCCGACGAAGGATGAGTGGGTTCGCATCAACACAAATGAGAAGATATACCCACCTACTATCAAACGTCCATCCGGGAGACCAAGAAAGAATATGATAAAATCACATGATGAGTCCAAAAAAAGACATAAATGTTCGTGTTGTGATGAGTATGGACATCATGCAAAGACATGAAAGAATTCCGCATCTCAAGCTCCTAATGATGATCAAACATCAATCGATAAAAATGGACGTGAAAAGAGAGTAAAAGGTCATAAAGATTGATGATTTCATTTGTAATGGTTTTTTGCTACTTTTTAGAATGATTTCTTATGTCTCATTTATAATGGTTTTTTTGATACTATTCAATGTGATTTTTTGCCTTTTTTGTTCTATAATAGCAAGAAATGTCTTGAGTTATTATCGTTAAAAATGGATTACAAAATAAAGTTTATTTAAACAAAAGTTAAAAAAAGTTTTGGTTAAAAATGGATAAAAAAGTTTAGTGAATAGTGGATTAAAAAAAAAGTATTGTAACAAATGGGTTAAAAAAAAGTTTATTTTTTATATGGTATATATGAAAAATAGAGATTTATAAAGAATAAGGACAAAATTTTTATTTCTTAATAAAATTTTAATGAATTGGACATATATGATATTTACAATACTTTATAAGGGTATATATGATATATTAATTTTTACAAGGATATATATGATATTTCAAAACTTTGTAAGGGTATGTATAAAATTGACCCTTTTAACAAATATTGTTCTGTATGTGATATGACTAATCACAAAACATCTGATTGTTACTTTAACCAAAAAGGCTTGAGAATTCCTCAAAACAAGCCTATTTCACCAATTTCATCTGACAAGGTCAAAAATAGAAGTCCAAAAGACCTTAAACATTCACGGGTCTCAAACACTGACAAGGACTTCTATGATCAATGGCCGTCAAAGAGTACCAAAAAGAACCTTAATAATCATATGAAACAATCACTGAGTTCTCATTCAAGATATAATACTAAAGTGATTTCTAAAAAACAAAAACATGCCCAATTTCTACATAAAAACCGGGATCAAAGATTTGCATACTCTTCTAACAGTTCAGTTGAAATTGATGAAATTAAACCAAAAAGAAATCCACAAAAATTGGTCAAAGCATCTTTCTCTAAAACACAACTTAGAGGAAAATATCAAGAGGTCACAGTGATGGATAGAAACGGACAACCCAAGACCATCATGGCTTGGGTTCCTCAATCTAACTAGTTCATTTATGCTTGTAGGGTCGTCCATACATGTCCAATAGCTTATGGTATGTGGATAGTGGATGCTCCCAACACATGACTGGAGATAGTTCCCTCCTTCATGACTCAAGCATATTCAAGTAACTACTGTGGCATTTGGTGGAGATTCACAAGGTGGTAGAATTACAAGGGAAGGATCTGTGATGAATGGATTGCTGAGTTTTGATAAAGTGAACTACTGCGAGCAACTGAACTTCAATCTGCTCAGCGTGTCTCAGATCTGTGACAAGAAATATTCCACTCACTTCACAGACACTCATTGCTATATTCTGAAACTAGGATTTCAAATTCCTGAAGAATGGGTAGTTTTGAAGACTCCGAGAAAGAATAATACCTATGTCTTGAATCTTAATTCTGCTTATCCATCAGAAGAGACATGTCTTTTGTCTAAAGCATCTTTTGATGAGTCATAGCTTTAGCATAGACGCTTAGGACACACGAATTTAAAAAACATGAACAGATTGGTCAAAGGAAATAATGTACTTGGTTTACCTCAAAATGAATTTCATTTCATTGACCACTCTTCTGCATGTCTTAAAGGAAAACAACATAAGTCCTCCCATAAGCCAAAGCTAGTGAACACAAACAATTCTCCATTGAAGTTGTTTCATATGGATCTCTTTGGTCCAACTCATGTCATGAGTATTGGGAAGAAGCATTATTGTTTGGTGATCATAGATGACTTTACACGATTTACATGGGTCTTCTTTTTTACTTCATAAAAACGAGGCGTCCCAAATAATAAAAGATTTTATCATAAAAATTGAAAATCAACTGGATTTAAAGGTAAAATCAATCTGAAGTGATAATGGGACAGAATTTAAAAATGAAGATCTAAGTTCATTTTGCACACAAAAAGACATTGCTCATCAATTCAGTGCAGCTCGGACTCCTCAACAAAATGGAGTAGCTGAAAGAAGAAATACAACACTGATTGAAGCAGCACGAACAATGCTAGCCGATGCCAAACTGCCAATTACCTTTTGGGCAGAAGCTATCAACATATCGTGCTTTGTGCAAAATCGAACTTTGATAATTAAAGAAAGCAACAAAACACCATATGAACTTCTTTTTCATAGAAAACCATTTATCGGATTTTTAAAGTCAATTGGTTGTCCTGTCTCAATATTAAACACCCGAGACCATTTAGGAAAGTTTGCTCCTAAGTCTGACGAGGGATTCTTTATGGGGTATTCCACTGTTTCAAAGGTTTTTAGAGTGTTTAATCCTAGATTAAACATTATTGATGAATCAACCAATGTTCAATTCAACGAGCATTATTTTCCCAAGTCAACAAATGGTCTCGATTGGTTGTTTGATATTGACTCATTCACTAGATCTTTTGATCAGTTTCACTTGTCAAATGCAGGATCTCCTGGAACAGTGGATAGAAGAACTGACTTTCCTATGATTCCACCTTCTTCTGCTGATCAACTTAATGAAGAAGTCCCACTACAAGCCGATCCTATCAGACAAGCTACACAACATCTGAGTGTTTCGATAGAAGCTGGTCCTAGTTCAATGCCCTCTCCTTCAGCAGAACCATCCATTGAAGTAAGAAATCTAGAATCAGCATCTATGCCAGTTGTAACTGAAGGAAATGCAAATGATGAAAGTCTTCAAAGTGCTGCTGAAGCTGATGAAGCATCTGACTACTTTCACCATTCTCCTACAACACAACCTGAAGATGCCTCTCACCAAGATAATCTGAATGTCTCTAATCTTGATGTGTCCATTGCTGGTGATTTGATTCCAATTACCAGGACACATAAGAATCATCCAGTGTCTAACATCATTGGTGATCTAGATGAGCGGGTGACCAGAAGCAAGTCAAGTATTGCAAACATGTATTTGTTTTCTTGCTTTCTGTGTCAAACATTACCCAAGAATATTAAAGAGGCTCTTCATGACAATAGCTGAATTGAGTCAATGCAGGAAGAATTGCTACAGTTTAAGAAACAAGAAGTATGGCAACTGGTAGATCTTCTCGAAGGACAATACCCTATTGGTACCAGATGGCTATACAGAAACAAGACAGATGATAGGGGTATTGTCATCAGAAACAAAGCAAGATTAGTTACATAGGGATACACTCAAGAAGAAGGAATAGACTATGATGAACTGTTTGCTCCTGTTGCAAGATTGGAAGCCATAAGACTCTTTCTTTCCTACTCTGCATCTATGAAATTCACTGTGTATCAAATGGATGTAAAGTGCGCATTTTAGTATGGAAAAATCTCAGAAGAAGTCTATGTGAGTCAACCACCAGGTTTTGAGGATCCTGATTTTCCTCATAGGGTGTACAAGTTTAACAAAGCTCTCTATGGTTTACATCAAGCACCTTAGAAGTGGTATGAGACTCTATCATCTTTTCTCCTTGATCATAGATATGAAAGAGGAAAGATTGATCCAACTTTATTCAGAAAGAAGAAGGGACATGAACTGTTGCTTGTCCAGATCTATGTGGATGATATCATTTTTGGCTCAACAAACAAGCAACTCTGTAAAGACTTTGAAAACCTCATGCATTCTAAGTTTCAAATGAGCGCTATGGGAGAGCTCACCTTCTTCCTGGGTTTACAAGTAAAACAGACAACAAATGGAATTTTCATCAATCAATCAAAATATGTGGAATATATGTTGAAGAAATTTCATTTAGCAGACTGTCAGTCCATCAGAACTCCTGTGGATACTAAAGTGAAGATTGGTCCAGACTCCGATGGCAAATCAGTGGATCGGACTCTATATCGATCAATGATAGGTTCACTTATGTATCTTACAGCTAGTAGACCTAACATTATGTTTGTTGTTTGTGTTTGTGCCAGATATCAGGCTGATCCCAAAGAATCTCATGTGACAGGATCAGCGATCTAAGTTTGATCAATTAGAGTTGAATTGCAGCGGAATTAGAACAAGAATTAGACAAATATAGCAAGAACACAATAGATATTCAATGGAACAGTACACGGTTATAGAGAAAGAGGGTTTTCTGCAAAAGGGATAATATCATTCATGCACAAATGCTTCGGTATGGCGGCCGCTAAGCTGCGCTAAGCTTCGCACCTTACAATTAGGTCAACATTCCATATATAAAGGAATGTGACATCTGCTGATGTCACTTGATAGTGACATCTAACAGAATTATTACAAACAACTGAAAGTAAGCAAACTACTGAGAATGTTCACAACAACTGAGAACATCTCAAAGTATGCTAAGTACAAGATGAAACTAAAACTACTGAAACTACAAGTACTGATTACAAGAAACATAAAACTACTGAAAGGAAACCATCACAACTACTGAAGAGGTCTTCTTCAGCTGTTGTGACAACATCTGAAACTTGGTCTTCAGTCGTTGTCTTCAGCTTTTGTCTTCAGACTTTGTCTTCAGTTCTTTAACTTCAGACTTTGTCTTCAGACTTTGTCTTCAGTTCTTTAACTTCAGACTTTGTCTTCAGACCTTGTTATCAGTTGATGTCTTCAGCTGTTGCAGACTACTTCAGTTGTTGTAATGTCTGTGGGACTTAAAGGTTTTTCTGATCAGGCTCATTGGTTCTTTTGGTCCAACATCATATGAATGCTGTGAAGAGGATATTTCAGATATCTCGGGCAAGCGTGCGCTTGGATTATGGTATCCAAAGGAAGGAGACTTCAATCTCTATGCATACACAGATAGTGACTATGCGGGATGCAACTTCAATAGGAAGTCCACTTCTGGAGGTTGTCAATTTCTTGGTCCCAGACTGGTCTCCTGGCAGTGCAAGAAGCAGACAAATGCATCTGTTTCAACAGCAGAAGCTGAGTACATAGCAGCATCAGCATGTTGCTCTCAAGTTCTCTGGATTCAAAACTAGATGCTTGATTATGGTTTTAACTTCTTTCACACACCAATTCGCATTGACAACACAGCAGCCATATTTATTACAAATAATCCAGTTTAGCACTCAAAAACTAAACACATTGAAATTAGATATCACTTTTTGAGAGACTGTGCTGAAAAGGGGTTAGTCAAGTTGATTCAGGTTCACACGGATAATCAGTTAGCTGATTTATTCACTAAGGCATTTGACACTAGTCGGTTTGAATTCTAAGTCCAATCAATTGGCATGATTAACCTTGAGTAAAATCGAAATTTCCAAAAAACATTAAAAAATCATTAAAATACAAAAAGAAGTCAATTACCTGATATGCGGGTAGGCTCATATTAGAAAAGAAGATAAATGCTATGATAAACTAAAGACCACATTCAACTGTGAGGCCATCATCTCATGGTGCATAAGTATTTCACTTATCTGAATGTGTGTATGTGTAGTAATCTAAACACACCAGGTCATGATACCTTATGAATCTCATTCACCCATATAAGTTTCTCCTCTGTTTTGCTGAGCAAAGATCTGGAGAAACAAGCATATAGTGCTGATGTCAAGATCCAAAAAGATTCCTAATATGGAACACATCCAATCTGGATGAATTACATTCCTTGTGAATGAACAAAAAGAATCCCAAAGTGGATCACCTTCCAAAGTGAAGAGCAAAAAGAATCCCAATATGGATCAAATAAATATAAGGATCAAAATAAAAGAATCCCAATGAGGATCCCCCTTACCCTAAAATAAATGAGATTTCATAATTTAAATGACCTGGTCATGCAAGTTGTGAAAAAGTTTTACCATACATTTCATGAGGGTAGTTGATCTTGCTATGCTTCTGAGTGTGAGGTACATGTTGAATGTTTAATCCACTCAAAACATGATAATGATCACATGCATTAAAATATTAACCAAGCATGAGTTTAAGAGGACAAACATACCTACAATCAATATGGTCATGACTACTTGCACTTGTGAATAGTAACATTGATATGACCCCAAATAAGGTACACTTCCTTGTCATGTACAATTATGAAAAACAAAAATTTAGAAATATTGTCCTTTTAGTTTTAAAATTCATTAAAAGTTTCTATCCAATCTGGATATAAACTTTAGGGGTGCTATTAAAAATTTAAAAGAAAATATTCACAAAAACATAAAATTTGCAACAATTTTTGTTTAAGACAAAATTAAAACAAAATGGTTTGACTATGTTGGTATGGAAGTTACACCATAAGTATCTCAGTGTATGCAGATATTTGGAAGCATAAAGTCCAAGATCAGTCAAAACTGAGAAACTTGTATCACACAGGGTATACAAGTCAATCCAAGCAAGAATTGACAATTCTAGCAACTGATAGAACTTCATAAAATCAAAACAACAGAGTCATCTTCATAAAAATTAGAACATCAGTGCCAAAACAGTCAGAATCATCATCTGCAAAAACATTAGTTTTTGACAAGTTCAAAAATTAATGAGGGTAAGAGTATTGGTTAATGTGGGTGAAGGTAACCCAGACGCATAACTGATGCGGGTAACCGGTTTTTGTGCAAGTGTAACTAATGCGGACAACTTAATGTTCTTCTGCGTTTGCTACAGTAGATGTGGACAGTTTAACTTGTTCTTCCGCATTTGCTACAGTAATGCGGTTAAGTTAAATCGTTCATCCGCATTTGTTACGGTATATGCTGTCAAGTTATTTTGTTCTTGCGCATTTGCTACAGTTAATGCGGACAGGTTGACTTGTTCTTTCGTATTTGCTACGGTAAATGGGTGCAAGTAACTTGTTTGTACACATTTGTCATAGTAAAGGCGCCTAAAGAAAAATGTTAATGCGCATTTGCTACAGTAGTAAAATTAAACCTGCATATTTGTTCACACTTGTAAAATTTGAGTAAGTTATCAAATGTACTATTTAAACACATTTAATGTGAGTCTTTTATTACTTTTCAAATTTGAGTGAACTTTTAAAGTGCGACAAGCGTTCTTCTACTGTTCTTCATCATCATTCAAACTATCACAAATCAAGTGTTTCTGTTGATTATTCAAACTTCATACCATCTCTATTTGATTCTTCACCAAGGTAATATCAAAAACAAGGTGATTCTCAATGGATTTGAAAATTTCAAATGTCAAACTAGTAATGAAACAAAGAACCCCAGGTTTAAGAAAATTCTTAATCTCAATCAAGAACAATGGATTTAAATGACATTCTAAAGTTCATTGAGACAGATGTAATTGTGAATAACAAAGAATGACTGAGTTTCAAACCCTAATTTGACCATGATTAACAGGGGAACCGAACCATGAAAATGTGGAAATCAAATCCAATGTTTAAGATGTAAAAGACATTTGAAACAATGAAAATGATCAAAAATCTAGCAGAAAACATAACTTCAATGATTTTTCATTACCAAAATCAAAATCAGGTCAACATCATAATAAAACAGTAACCTTTGAAATTTCAATTTTGACCTGAAAAATGTCAAACGTGAAAAGTCAAACCTGATCATGTTCATATGATAGATATGTGTTAGAGTGTTACTAATCCATTTGTATCTATTGCAGAATCATGGCTAATCTGACATGGAGCAAGCTTCATAATGTTAGTGGATTTCTTGATCCAAATATGCCTGAAATTGAAGGTCTGTGAGATATGATCAGATTTATATCTACAACCAGAGTGGCACATGCCATTACAGTCGGACCAATCATTTATGAAAGCTTCATAAGATCATTCTGGGGAATTGCTGAGGTTACAGAAATTAATGGAGAAAAGACCATAACAGGAAGGATTACTAATGATCACACATTAGCAATCACAGAACAAACTGTGAGACAGTGTCTACAGTTTGAGGATGGTGCCAACTCTCCTCTGGAACTTAATGAAGATGAGATTATGACCTTCTTTGCCAATATTGGGTATGAAGGTGGATTTGAAGGGAAGCAAATAGTCAAAGAGTTGGTTGATCTCCAATGGAGATTTCTTATTCACTTATTCCAACATTGCTTATCCAAGAGGAAGACAGGTTGGAATGACATCCCCATCACCATATCATCAGCCATCTGTGCCTTGTGCACTAACAGACCTTTCAACATGTCTGCATATGTGTTTAATGGACTGATATCAAACATTTAGGAAGGGAGAAGGCATATGTTCCTTATGTATCCAAGGTTTATCCAATGCTTCATAAATGAAGCTTTTCCTAATCTTGTGCCAGAAGGCAATGTTATGGATATTCCTCATTACAATGCCAAGTCTTATAAGTACATCAAGAAGAGGGATCCCAGAAATTTTTATAGTGGAACCTTCTTTCCACTACTTCCTTGGATGTTGCAATAGATAATCCCAGAAGAAGTTCCAGAAGCAGATGCAGATGATGTTGTTCCTATTGTTGAGGAACAAGATGTTGAGGAACAAGCTGTGGAAGAATAGGCTGATATACAAGAAAACATTGAAGAACAACCAATTGCTCTTGTTCAACACATTGTGGAAGAGCATGCTGAGGAGGATGAACACATACTAAGGACAGTGTCACCACAAGGAAATGTAGATGGTGATTCTCACACTGTGCCTTTAGTACATGAACAAGCAATTCCATCTCCATTTAGAGCTTCTCCCACTGATTCACCTCCACACTCACCAATCCAAATCCATCAAGTATCTCCCTCTGATTCTTCTTCACATGCTGCTGCTGCATCTGTTGAGTCTGGTGAATTTGCCAGCTCATCAGATTCTTCTGAATCATCTTCTGATGAGGAGGATGATCATCCAGTTGCATAACTTCCTAAGTGACAAATACTCTCAAAGGAAGGCCCTTCAGAAAGCATTATTGAATCAGAGATTAATAGACCAGATGAGAAAGATAGAATGATCTCAGATTTCTTACAAAAGGTTGCAAGAATGGAGTAGACACTTGAAAGAAAGGCAGGGATCATCAATGACAAAATCCTTGAACTTGATGAAAAAGAAAAGTAGTTGAAAGAATTAAAAACCAAACATGAGGCTGAAATAAAAAGGAAAGATGATGAGATTAAAAGACTCAAAGCCTCATAGGAGATGTCAAGAGAAGAAATAAGTGGTCACTTGGATACTGCAGCTATTGAAGATCAAGAAAACCTTATTGAGATCCAAACTATAGCTGATCTCAACAAACAAATTGAAGCCCTAAACAAAAGAATTTCTGAATTAGAGTTACTTTCTCAATTAAAGGAAGAGGTGGAAAGAGAAGTAACAGATCAAGGCAATGAAGAAATAGAAAATGCAGAAACCTCACAACAGGAAGAATTTAGTGGGGTTGGGAGAGAAGAAAGTTTGGCTATTGTTGTACACTCTGATCACTCTACTGAAGAAGATTCAGTGATGAAAGAGCTTATAGATGATCTAGATATGTACTCCTCCGGTGAGTTTATCATTGATGAAGAATTTTAGGACTACATCAAAGATGTGAGAACTCCTGCAGAGCCAATTGTTGTTATTCCTATTAATCCTGTTCCTATAGAAGAAGAATTGAAGCTGCAACTTGTTCCAGCAGTCTCCTTGACTATTGAACAACAAGAATTGATCAAAAGTCTATGTGAAGAACTGAAAGAAAGGGAAATGGGTGAAAAACAGAAAGCTGAAACTGAAAAATAGAAAGAAATGGCTGATAAACAGAAGGAGGAAGCTGAAAAGCTTGAGCTTGAAAGAAAGAAACAAGACATAGAAGCCTCTGTTCCATCATCCTCTATACCTAGATTGCATACTTATTCAAGAAAAAGAAAGTACTTAACAGAGAAAGCCAAAGGTAAACTACCAATGGTTGAAGAAGAACCCCCTATTAAGAAACAGAAAGATGATCCAAGGAGCCTTGCAGCTATAACTAAGTTTTTGGAAGAACATGAGAAGGCTGAAAAGGAAATGCAAAAGGTGCTTGAGGTGATTGTGTTGGAGGAAGGAGAGATTGAAGGAGGTGATGATAGGGATGAACCATCAGTTGAAGAAATGTTAGAAAAGGCCAAATCATATGATTTCATGATTAAAGCAATGTATCAGATTAATCATGGATATGAGGTAGATGAAGTCTTTAACATGAATTATGAGGCAATGGTTACAGAGGTGAAAAAGATGGAAAGGCTACTTGACCCCACCTTTGTTATTGATTATAAGAAGATTACTGAACTGCCAATATCTCCTATAGTGCTGCTAAGCCTGTAAAGCAGCAAGAAACTAAATCAGCATATCCTGATCCCTACAGTATGACTGACAGGGAAATGAAGGATTATTTATCCAAACAAGGGTTCACAAGAAGAAAGTTGGGTAATATGAAGACCAACTCTCTTAGGGCTGCAATTTTGAAGATGATTAAAGAAAAGAAGGAGAGACTTCAATCAATTGAAGAAAAGGTAACAGGCAGAAAACCAAGAACAAGAACATCTGCTCAAGATGTTTAACTAACCACCAAGGATCAAGATGTTTTGGCCCCTATGCTTTACAAGAATCCAGAATGGTTCATTGAACCCTCCCAATTAAAGCTGCAAGATGGGATGACCACTTCTGAGATGATCAAGGGTGTGTCTACTCCCAAAGGCAAAACTATGTAAAGATCATTACCTAGAAGTATGACAGTAGTTGGAACATGTTCATGGTGAAGAGGATTTCTGGGCTTGTACAATTCTTCACAGAGTACTCTGCTCTGGTGAATGCTATGCAAATTCATGATTTAAAGGAGTTGGCAGAGCTTGAATTGATAAATCATGATGCAATGAATAGAGGATATGAATTTGAAGACATCCTGAAAATGCTCAAGAAAACTAACAACTTCAAATCCCTTAAGGCCATCTGTTTAAGAAAAGTTAAATCTTTCAGAAATCCGTTTGAACAAAAAAGAAAAAGAGAAGCAGAAGAGTTGATATTTCCAGAATTGAATGTAAAGTCGTCTGAGTCATTAAAAAGAAGAATGGTTGCTGGAACACACAAGACAAAACCAATCTCCAATGTGTATTATGATGAGAAGACATATGAGTTGGTTATTGAAAGGAAATGGGGAGGAAAGGAAGCACCAGAAATCAGATTGTTCAGTGGATATGAGGTGAGATTATTGGATGAATCCTATGTTCACTACATCTTTACAAGACACTTCAAATCACTCAACAATAAAATAGGAGAAGATGACTTAGAGTTCATGCTGAAATGTATTAATATTTTGAAGATGGCCTATGACAGAATAAACAAGAAAAGAGAACAAAGAAAGAAAAAAAAAGGTGCCTCTCCAAATGGGCAACATTGTAAATCTTGACGTTGATGCTGACTGATTCACAGAGATGGTCTTTCCACTACTTCAGTGTGGTAACCAATCTCCTTGAGATAAATGCCCATTGATGCAATTCATACTATAAGCCAAATGAAGATACATGTCGTTAGCCGAGACAAGATGAATGAGGCTAAAGACTTCTCCAACATGATCAAGGATATTCTGAATCCTACATTGACAGATCCTGAACCTTCTCCTGCTACTGCATCAGAACCACCTCCATCTATAGTCCAATCAAGACAAACTCATGAAGAACGACCAAAATCATCACAACCTCCACCACCATCAAACGCTTGAAGTACATAGGCTGTATAATCCTTAGGGGGAGTATTGTTGGACCTTGAAAGGATCATACATGCTAATTCAAGAAGTGGTTGAAGGCTGATCTGGTTGGAAAACACCAAAGACAAAGAAGAAATACAGAAGACCATTCATGAAGAAGTGCGGCAAAAGAAACAAAAGAAAAGAGCAAGTGTTGAAGTATCCGCACTAGTTAATGCGGATGACCATTGAACAAATGCTTACAAGAATTTGTTCATCCGCATTAACTAATGCGGATGAAGAAAAAAATGCTGACAAGTGTTGGTTCATCCGCATTAACTAAAGAGGATGAACAAAAGAAATGCTGCCAAGACTTGTTCATCCGCGTCAACTAATGCGGATGAATTAAGTTAATGCTGAAGACTATCAACAACAAATGCTGATGAAGACTTGTTCATCTGTATTAGTTAATGCGGATGAACACTTACAAATGCTGCTCTTATTTTGTACTTAGACTAGTTTCTGATGTATAGTTATCAGGGTAGATTAGTCATGTTGTATAGGTAATGTGTATGCCTATAAATAGAACAGTATGGCGTAAGTTTGCAAGTTCTTTTATTTTATTAGCTAATTTGTGATTGTGTTTTCTGTATCCCTGTACTTCTAGAACACATTTATTAGAACATAAATTAGATTTTACCTCTGATGGCATTGGAATTGGACCATCATTAATGTGAGCCATCAGTGCATGATTCTGAAATTGAGGTGGAACTTTCTCTACGTATAGGCTCTAATCACACACTTGATCTTGTCTGATGACAAGTGCATTAGATGTTGGTTGGCTACTTCCTTGAGCTTGATGAGCCAATAGAGGTTGTCTTTGATGAATCGGTTGTTGCTGATTATGATGCTGATTTTGATGCTGATGTTGAAGCTGATTTTGATACTGATTTTGATGAAGAGTACTTGACTAAAAGCTTGAATTGGGTTGAGATGAATGCTGACCATGTGAGGTTCTTTGATAGTTGTTGTTGCTTCTTCTAGGAGCATTACATTCCCTAGAGAAATGGCAGTCATTCAACTGTTAAAACACTTAACTTTGGATTTGTCCTATCCAAGCTTTGTGTTCTCATTCAGACTCAGTTTCTTTCCTTTTCGAAAGAGTTTCTTGGCTCTCATTGCAATCATGGCCATTTTCCACTGCAAGTCCATTTCTTCAACATCATCAGGATCCATTTCTTCCGTATCTTCTTGAATTAAATGAGCTAAAGTGAGTCTGCCCCTAAGATAAGCCTCAAAGCTAGCAACAAAGGCATTGTAAGTTGCCTTTTGCTCTTCAGATCTTTGCTCACTGGGCATACTGGTGGGTGTTACTGTGGGTTGAGCAGAAGATGATGGTTTATGTTGTTGTGGAGCAGTACAGAATCCAGTTGTCTTTGCTTGAACTCTTGATGAGAGAAAATCATCTTCTTCAGTCACGAAAGCATTCTCATAGAATCAGTTTCAGATGGAAACTTGTATGCCTCAATGACTTGAGGTCCACTGAGATTTCTGCTTCATTCATCCAATTATAGAGCTTCAATTTTGGCAATCATAATATCTAGGCTGGTACTCTCCAAATCCAGAGTGTTCTTTAATATAGTGACATTTTATTTCCAACTTTCTGGTAAGCTGTGCAGCATTTTCTTGTTCATTTCCTTTTCTTTGTAAGTAACACCCATAATCTCAAGATCATTCACCAGTTTTACAAATCTATGAAGCTGCCTTGAGATTGACTCTCCTTTGGTGTGGTGAAAGGTCTCATATTGATTTATCAGTTTATCCTTATTAATTTCAGTAACTTCACTGCTTCCTTCACACATTATCTGCAGTGCATCCCAAACCCCTTTGGCTGTTCCATATTTTTCCAGCCTCTTGAGAACATCCATTTTTAAAGCCTAAGTTAGAATGGAGTAGGCTTTAAGGTCAATCTTGATTTTCTTATATTCTTCATCATCAAGATTTAAGTTTTGATCCTCAATGGGGATTCTAGCAGTCTTGTACTAAGCAGCTTGATCAGCAGTGAGTGACAGAGGAATGTATGGCCCTTTGCGAATAGAGATCCAGTAATCAAGATCTACACCTATAATGTAGTTTCTATACCTGATTTTCCACTACTTAAACTTAGATTTGTGTTTAAGCATTGGAGGTTTAGATGCATGACCAAGTTCAGAATAATTAGTAGAATCCATTTTAATTTTACTGATATTAATTGGTTTTGAGTATGATTATGTTGATTTTATGTCTTGAATGTTCAGACAGTCTATAGTCCTGGTGTTCTTGATTATCAGATCTCAGCAGGGTTGCGATAAGGTTGATTTGGTGTTGATTCCTAAGGAGTTGAAAATACAGAACAAGTAGACGAAGTTTCTTTGTGATTTTAGTATGTATATTTATTAGAAGAGTAGATCTGGCTAATAAACAACTCAATCACTAGATCAATCGATTTTCGTTCAAGATCTGTGCTGATTTTGAGACGAATTCAAGAGCCGAGGCTCTGATACCAATTGACTGGGTCCGAGAATAAGAATCTCAGTTGATATGACTCAACTTAGGATCGAATATGATGATTGAGTTAGTGATTAAGTAGCGGAAATACCAAATCACAGAACATTTAGTATTGAAAATGATAATAAATACTTTGTATAATGATGTGAGTAAACAAGATACAAAGACAGCTGGGGTTACTGTTTAAATGAGTAATATTTTCAATGTTGAAAGAAGAACTTGCAAACTTAGGTCATACTGTTCTATTTATAGGCATACACATTGCCTGTATAAAATGACTAATTTACCCTAATAACTATACATCAGAAACTAGTCTAAGTACAAAATAAGAGCAGCATTTGTAAGTGTGACATCCGTCACCAAAATAGGTACGTTGGCCTTGGCAGTAGTTTGAATTTTGACTTTTGACTTTGACTTTCGTCTTTAATTAGACTAGGTCTTGATTTATGGTTCTTTTCTTAATGGGCCCAAATTTTGGTCTAATGGGCCTACGTTTTTATAATGGGCCTGGAGTTTATATCTTTATGTGACTATTGGGCTTGTCTCCGTATGTGGTTCTATGTATTGAGCCCAATCGAGGGTTTTCTAAAATGTAAAACATGAAAACTTCACCATAACCCAATTAGTCTTACATCCATGGGCTTTGCCTAAAGCCTGTTAAAACAACTTAAATTGATTCTAAAAATATAATTTATCCAAATCCTAGGGCATGTGATAGTTCGTTCGAACCGTTATTGCGCGAGGAATTTGAAAGCGTAAAAATTAGACGACACGCGGCTCGAGACGTGACGAAATACACGAGACGGGCCAAGGGCCCGAAGGCCATTCTTCCTCCCAATTTTCAGCCTCAAGGTTTAAGGGGGGGTACTCCCTTTTGCCTTAGCTCATTTGCACAAAATTTTAGTTTTCACTTGAAACCCTAGCCACCTCCTTCTCCAAACTCTCTCTTTTCCCCTCTAACCATCGAATTCTCTGAAAATCCTCAAGCATCCATCAACTTTTGATAATCAAAACACCCCAAGAGCCTTAAACCAAGCAAGATACCTTCGTCTTCGTAGCTACGGTAAGCGAAAATCGTTTTTGATGAATTTTCATTCTAGTTTTACTCTAGAATCGATGATATTCATCATCTATATTCAAAATCTTCATCTAATGATCTTTCATTTTTAGTTTTTGGTGCTAGATCGTGAGAATCTAAGCGTTACGATCGTCGGATTCGCCATTTGGTAAAAACCCTAATCCTTGGACTTGTATGGTAATCGAATCTAAAAGATTGGATGTAATCTTGGATGACCTGCCCTTAATCGAGATTTTGGACCTATAAACGTTTTGAAATAACTAGAATTGTTCCTTGAAAGTATTGATGTGTTGAACAAATCGAAACAACGAAACTAACAAACTGGGCAGCTTGTTGTCTGAAAAATGGGTCATCTTGTTCGTGTGATAACTTGGTCGAAACACGCCCAATTGGGGCAAATTCTGGGTCTAAATCTAATCCCTATGAGTCCTCTAACTAACCCAAGTGGTATCATGTCGTTTCGACATCGTTTGGTCCTCCAAACGTAGCAAACAAAACTGAAGGTCAAAACTGACGAATCTGGGCAGCAGATTGGTCTTTATTTTTCGTGTCATAACTTACTCATATTTTGTCAAATGAACCTGATTCTTTTTCTGGAGTTAATTTAATGTCTCTTCTTTCAAACGACACCTCGTACGTGATGTTTCGTGGTCGTGTCGATCTCCTAACAGCCTATACAAGACTGATGCGCAATCAGATATGTATGCTGAATTATTTTGTTAAAACTTAAAAATAAGGGTTGGGATTAAATAGTCTAAATTAAGACAAGTTTTGCATATAATATTGACTAAAACTCTTTACAAAAGAATTAAATTAATAAGTGTGACGATGAAAACCTTGATTAGTGTTAAGGGCTGGACTAACAGGATTGCACCCATATTAGTCTTCGATATTTGGTGTTATATTAATCCTTGTGTGAATTATATATTTTTAGAGCTTCCTCTGCGTGTTGTGGAATTTGAACTGTGACATTTCAAGGTGAGTTTTACGGCCCCTTTTTAATATATTTTACTTGGGGGAAAAGCATGCTCATGGTTTTGGACTATGCCGTGTTTGATTTTCTTTTGAAATATTGTATGTGGTTTGGTTCATAGTATGAGTCTTGATATTTAATCATGAGTGTGTACTTGTGCTTGTGCTTGTGCTTCAACTTGTGTACTTGGATGTTATGGAGAGATATTGTTAGTACTAACGGGTTGACACCCCCACCCATGTTGTCGGTATACTAGTCGAGACCGACTTGGCCGGGGCTTGCCCTTGGGTGAATATAATCCGGTTGTGTGCAAATTTTTGGAATGTCTTGGACTTGGGTTACATTCGAACTTATGTTGATATCTTGACTGCTATGTATCTCTTCACATACAATTTTCTATACATGTTTTACACGGCAAAATATTTGTACTTATAAACCTGTGAACTCACCAACGTATGTTGACCTTTTTAGAGCATGTCTTTTCAGGTAATGAAGTCTAGGTGTATGGCTGTGGACTTAGACGAGACCGCTCCACTAGGAGCATTAGACATTCAAGAGACTTTTGGGACATGTTGTGGATTGTTGGGTTTTATGGATTGTAATTTTGAGGATTTTGAGATTTTTATTGTTTGACAATTGTATTGATTTGTTTCTGGATGGAGCTTTGGTATGATTATGCATTTTGGTATGACGTTCTGGTAGTGACTATCCTTGACATGTGTTCCTATGTGTCGGGCGACATCATGACCCATGTACGGAGAATACCTTTAGATATTCTCTTGAACCCCAATGTGTTATGATGATCCCTTCCGTCGCATCCTCGTGTTTCCGCTTTAGCGAGGGTGTGACAGATTGGTATCAGAGCCATTGGTTATAGAGAATTAGGTGGATTATTCGACCTAGACTATAACCTAAGTACCCACATGTAGTATGCATCATAGGATTATGTGTGTACTGTTATACATGTGAATGTTTTATGTGTATTATATGTTGTGCTATGTTGCCTGCCTTATGTATTATCTGTGATCTTCTTATTTGGAGAACTTTGGTCATTGTATTATCTGTGTGTGCCTTGAGAAAGCATTAGGTAAGGACATCCTCTCGTTATGCGCTTGATTATTATTTCGTCTGGATTGACAAGTGCGGCTATAAGGACTCTTTTAAAGGACCTTGGTTGTTAAGCCAACCTTTATTATGTGCGTCTGCTGGTGTTAGCTATGTTGTACAAGGCCCTATTTATAACTCGTGGTTTGATTATTGGGAGATGAACATGCTAGCTTACATGACAATAACAAACAAGGGCCATGGCGTATTCAGGTCAGATGGCTACTTTATTGGATCTCAAACTATACTAAATGGACTCTTTTGACGGTTCCTTACCCAAGTGAATGCTTTGTCAGTCGATTCCTCTACACAAATTCGGTTACTTAACCTTCGGTTAGTGACCATATCCTTGATCCTCCAATCTTAGATAACACTCTGTACTTAACAAGACATGTTAACTCTGGTAGGAGGAGCTAGGGGTGACCATGCAATGCAAATTACCATTACGGGTGCACACGTAATCGCAATTTGCAGTGCCTGCGAAATCTGGCAAACCTTTTCATGAGATAATAGTCATAGTTAGTACGAATCTTCCATCTTATTCATGGGATAGTGGAATTCTTGTTATTATGATAATCAATGGTGTGGAAACACCAATCCCATATATCCTTGCACAAGTACAAATAGAACTAGAGCATTCATGGGAATCATACCGGGACATTTTAGCCCAGTATCTATGAGACGTTTCTCTTGCTTTTATTTCTGTGATCGTAGAAATTGACTACATGTTCAAAGTGTACTTGGTCTTTGAAGATCTGAAGTAGGGAAGTGAGACTCCTTGTACCTATGCTGCTTTGTTCAAACTGATCATGACACTTGTTTCATTGGTTGTCGAGAGATGCTAGCATTATAATTGATGGAGTAAATGGATGTCATGTAACCAGTTTAGACGTCATCCTAGGTATATCATCGGTGTGGTGGGAACGCTGCGGGGAACCCTATACATAAACATCTTTGCTATGTTAGGGATGTGTCTAAACTGGGCTATGTGATGATCCGAGAGGATTAGAGATGGACATGGTAAGACTGTTAAATTGAAAGAAAGTGGCACTGGAGGCAGGATTGGTTGTACGTACACGAAGTACATGATTTCCAAGCCAAAAGAGTTTGAAAGGAAGTTAGAGCAATAGCTCTAACCCGTTGCATTGAGAAAACAGAAATGAATGTGGACATCAAGATCGGTGCAAATAATCAAAATGCAAAGGGTGTTATCCGGCCACTAGTGGGCAAAGTACTAACATGGTGGAATATCCAAGTTCAAGCACGAAGTAGAAAAGTTGTGATGGTCATGACTTTGGATGGGCTAAACATTAATAACTGAGAGGTACTACCTCATGGACAAGATACAAAATATAGATCATTAGTTGTGGAATCAAGTAATGGTGGGATCTAGTCATGCTGCTTATCCCTACCAATTCTATAAGTTGGCAAAGGTGGTGTCATATTTGTGGCACATAAATCAAAGCGAATGGAAAAGTACATCAGGGAGGCTGGTTCTATAGTTCGTGGAATGGTGGTCGCTACTACACCACCAAGACAGGTAGATTTTCGAATCGATTTGATACCAGACGCAGTGCCTGTGGCTAAGGCTCCTTATCGACTAGCCCCATCAGAAATGCAAGAACTATCTAGTCAGCTCCAGGAGTTGCTAGACAAGGGTTTCATCCGACCAAGCCATTCGCCGTGGGGAGCGCCAGTGCTCTTTGTTAAGAAAAAGGATGGATCCTTCAGAATGTGCATAGATTATCGAGAATTGAACAAGTTAACTATTAAGAATCGTTACCCCTTGCCAAGGATAGATGATCTATTTGATCAACTTCAAGGGGCGACCTATTTTTTTCGAAGATTGATCTTCGTTCCGGATATCAGCAGTTGAGGGTGCACGAGGACGATATACCAAAGACGGCTTTTAGGACGCGTTATGGGCATTATAAATTCTTGGTTATGCCTTTTGGGCTAACGAACGCACCCGCAGTATTTATAGACCTAATGAACAGTGTGTGTAAACCTTACCTGGATAAATTTGTCATAGTATTCATTGACGACATCTTGATTTATTCGAGGACGAAAGAGGATCATGAGGGACACTTGAAAACAATCCTGGAGTTATTGGGAAGGGAGAAGCTCTATGCCAAATTCTCCAAATGAGAGTTTTGGCTGTGAGAGGTGAAATTGCTTGGACATGTAGTGAATGAGAAAGGAATTCATGTGGATCCTGGAAAGATTGAGGCAGTTAAAAACTGGGAGGCACCTAAGACGCCTTCAGAGATAAGACAATTCCTTGGACTAGCAGGCTATTATCGGCGATCTATCCTAAATTTCTCAAGGGTTGCACAACCACTCACACAACTAACGCAGAAGGATAAAAGTTAGAATGGGGTGCTAAACAAGAGGACGTATTTAATACATTGAAAGATAAGTTGTGAAATGCACCGATATTGGCACTCCCTAAGGGTTCAGACGGATTCGTTGTGTATTGTGACGCATCGCATCGAGGTTTAGGTTGTGTTCTCATGCAAAAAGATAAAGTGATTGCATACGCGTCACGACAACTTAAGAATCATGAGAAGAATTACACCACCCATGACCTGGAGTTAGGCGCGGTGGTCTTTGCTCTTAAGATCTGGAGGCACTATTTGTATGGTACAAAGTGTGTCATTTATACCGACCACAAGAGCCTCCAGCACATTTTCGACCAAAAGGAATTGAACATGAGACAGCGTCGATGGATGGAATTGCTTAGTGATTACGACTGTGAAATCCGGTACCACCTGGGTAAAGCAAACGTAGTAGCGGATGCTTTAAGTCGAAAGGAAAGAGTCAAACCTGTACGCATCCGGGCCCTACAAATGACCATTCATTCGGATATTAAGACTCATATTATTGCTGCTCAAGTCGAAGCAATAAAGGAAACAAACGTACAGAGTGAAGGGTTGAGAGGACTGGACCGGCAGTTCGAACAAAAGGATGATGGAGGGTTATACCTTATGGGTAGGATTTGGGTACCCATAACGGGGAATGTTCGGGAAATCATATTGGATAAGGCACATACGACGAGGTATTCGGTACACCCTGGTGCGGATAAAATGTACCACGATCTTAGAGATTTATACTGGTGGCCCGGAATGAAGAGGGATATAGCGGTATATGTTAGTAAGTGTTTAACGTGTGCGAAGGTCAAGGCAGAACATCAAAGACCATCAGGTTTATTGCAGCAACCTGAAATCCCTGAATGGAAGTGGGAGAATATTACGATGGACTTTATTACAAAGTTACCAAGGACTAGTAGTGGGCATGATACGATTTGGGTTATTGTGGATCGAATGACCAAATCTGCACATTTCTTGGCTATACGCGAAGACTACAAAATGGAAAAGTTGGCAAGGATCAATATCTGTGAGATTGTGTCTAGACATGGGGTACCCGTGTCAATCATATCTGATCGGGACGCACGATTCACATCCCGATTCTGGCAATCCTTACAGAAGTCACTGGGGACACGTCTTGACATGAGTACTGCCTATCACCCTCAGACCGATGGTCAGAGTGAGCGTACGATTCAGACTTTGGAAGACATGCTGAGGGCTTGCACGATTGACTTTGGCGGTAACTGGGACACTCACCTTCCATTGGTGGAGTTTTCGTACAATAATAGTTACCATACAAGTATTGGATGTGCACCATTTGAGGCATTGTATGGGCGTAAGTGCAGGTCACCGGTGTGTTGGGCAGAGGTCGGGGAAAGTCAGATGATTGGACCCGAGATTATACAAGAGACTACCGACAAGGTGTTTCAGATAAGGGATAGATTGAAGGCAGCCCAAGACCGTCAGAAAAGTTATGTTGATAATCGAAGGAAGCCATTAGAGTTCACTGTTGGGGATAATGTTCTATTGAAAGTGTCACCTTGGAAAGGCATTATTCGTTTTGGCAAGAGGAGCAAGTTAGCACCGAGATACGTTGGTCCGTTCAAGATTATTGAACGAATTGGTCCTGTTGCATATCGACTGGAATTGCCGCAAGAGTTGAACGGCATACATAACACGTTTCATGTTTCAAATCTCAAGAAGTGTCTCGCTGATGAGACGCTATATGTGCCACTCGAGGAAATTCAAGTGGATGAAAAACTTCGATTCGTCGAAGAACCATTAGAGATCATGGACCGGGAAATAAAGATGTTGAAACGTAGCAAGATCCCGATTGTGAAGGTAAGATGGAACTCAAGGAGAGGGCCTGAGCTTACTTGGGAAAGAGAAGATGGAATGAGGATTAAGTACCCTCACCTATTTGCGGATGACAGTGCAGTTGATGACTCTAGTTGAATTTCGGGACGAAATTCTTTCAACTGGGGGATACTGTGACATCCGTCACCAAAATAGGTACGTTGGCCTTGGCAGTAGTTTGAATTTTGACTTTTGACTTTGACTTTCGTCTTTAATTAGACTAGGTCTTGATTTATGGTTCTTTTCTTGATGGGCCCAAATTTTGGTCTAATGGGCCTACGTTTTTATAATGGGCATGGAGTTTATATCTTTATGTGACTATTGGGCTTGTCGCCGTATGTGGTTCTATGTATTGAGCCCAATCGAGGGTTTTCTAAAATGTAAAACATGAAAACTTCACCATAACCCAATTAGTCTTACATCCATGGGCTTTGCCTAAAGCCTGTTAAAACAACTTAAATTGATTCTAAAAATATAATTTATCCAAATCCTAGGGCATGTGATAGTTCGTTCGAACCGTTATTGCGCGAGGAATTTGAAAGCGTAAAAATTAGACGACACGCGGCTCGAGACGTGACGGAATACACGAGACGGGCCAAGGGCCCGAAGGCCATTCTTCCTCCCAATTTTCGGCCTCAAGGTTTAAGGGGGGGTACTCCCTTTTGCCTTAGCTCATTTGCACAAAATTTTAGTTTTCACTTGAAACCCTAGCCACCTCCTTCTCCAAACTCTCTCTTTTCCCCTCTAACCATCGAATTCTCTGAAAATCCTCAAGCATCCATCGACTTTTGATAATCAAAACACCCCAAGAGCCTTAAACCAAGCAAGATACCTTCGTCTTCGTAGCTACGGTAAGCGAAAATCGTTTTTGATGAATTTTCATTCTAGTTTTACTCTAGAATCGATGATATTCATCATCTATATTCAAAATCTTCATCTAATGATCTTTCATTTTTAGTTTTTGGTGCTAGATCGTGAGAATCTAAGCGTTACGATCGTCGGATTCGCCATTTGGTAAAAACCCTAATCCTTGGACTTGTATGGTAATCGAATCTAAAAGATTGGGATGTAATCTTGGATGACCTGCCCTTAATCGAGATTTTGGACCTATAAAACGTTTTGAAATAACTAGAATTGTTCCTTGAAAGTATTGATGTGTTGAACAAATCGAAACAACGAAACTAACAAACTGGGCAGCTTGCTGTCTGAAAAATGGGTCATCTTGTTCGTGTGATAACTTGGTCGAAACACGCCCAATTGGGGCAAATTCTGGGTCTAAATCTAAGCCCTATGAGTCCTCTAACTAACCCAAGTGGTATCATGTCGTTTCGACATCGTTTGGTCCTCCAAACGTAGCAAACAAAACTGAAGGTCAAAACTGACGAATCTGGGCAGCAGATTGGTCTTTATTCTTCGTGTCATAACTTACTCATATTTTGTCAAATGAACCTGATTCTTTTTCTGGAGTTAATTTAATGTCTCTTCTTTCAAATGACACCTCGTACGTGATGTTTCGTGGTCGTGTCGAGCTCCTAACAGCCTATACAAGACTGATGCGCAATCAGATATGTATGCTGAATTATTTTGTTAAAACTTAAAAATAAGGGTTGGGATTAAATAGTCTAAATTAAGACAAGTTTTGCATATAATATTGACTAAAACTCTTTACAAAAGAATTAAATTAATAAGTGTGACGATGGAAAACCTTGATTAGTGTTAAGGGCTGGACTAACAGGATTGCACCCATATTAGTCTTCGATATTTGGTGTTATATTAATCCTTGTGTGAATTATATATTTTTAGAGCTTCCTCTGCGTGTTGTGGAATTTGAACTGTGACATTTCAAGGTGAGTTTCACGGCCCCTTTTTAATATATTTTACTTGGGGGAAAAGCATGCTCATGGTTTTGGACTATGCCGTGTTTGATTTTCTTTTGAAATATTGTATGTGGTTTGGGTCATAGTATGAGTCTTGATATTTAATCATGAGTGTGTACTTGTGCTTCAACTTGTGTACTTGGATGTTATGGAGAGATATTGTTAGTACTAACGGGTTGACACCCCCACCCATGTTGTCGGTATACTAGTTGAGACCGACTTGGCCGGGGCTTGCCCTTGGGTGAATATAATCCGGTTGTGTGCAAATTTTTGGAATGTCTTGGACTTGGGTTACATTCAAACTTATGTTGATATCTTGACTGCTATGTATCTCTTTACATACAATTTTCTATACATGTTTTACACGGCAAAATATTTGTACTTATAAACCTGTGAACTCACCAACGTATGTTGACCTTTTTAGAGCATGTCTTTTCAGGTAATGAAGTCTAGGTGTATGGCTGTGGACTTAGACGAGACCGCTCCACTAGGAGCATTAGACATTCAAGAGACTTTTGGGACATGTTGTGGATTGTTGGGTTTTATGGATTGTAATTTTGAGGATTTTGAGATTTTTATTGTTTGACAATTGTATTGATTTGTTTCTGGATGGAGCTTTGGTATGATTATGCATTTTGGTATGACGTTCTGGTAGTGACTATCCTTGACATGTGTTCCTATGTGTCGGGCGACGTCATGACCCATGTACGAAGAATACCTTTAGATATTCTCTTGAACCCCAATGTGTTATGACGATCCTTTCCGTCGCATCCTCGTGTTTCCGCTTTAGCGAGGGTGTGACAGTAAGTGTTCATCCGCATTGACTAATGCGGATGAACAAGTCTTCATCAGCATTTGTTGTTGATAGTCTTCAGCATTAACTTAATTCATCCGCATTAGTTGACGCGGATGAACAAGTCTTGGCAGCATTTCTTTTGTTCATCCGTATTAGTTAATGCGGATGAACAAACACTTGTTAGCATTTTTTTTCTTCATCCGCATTAGTTAATGCGAATGAACAAAGCATTTGTTCAATGGTCATCCGTATTAACTAATGCGGATACTTCAACACTTGTTCTTTTCTTCTGTTTCTTTTGCCGCATTTCTTCATGAATGGTCTTCTGTATTTCTTCTTAGTCTTTGGTATTTTCTAACCAGATCAGCCTTCAACCACTTCTTGAATTGGTATGTATGATCTTTTTAGGGTCCAACAATTAACTTCATCTTTCACATTCATTATGATAATACTTTATGTATAAGAGCATTAACACACCACATTAAGTCACATAATAATACGTAATATAGAACATCAATATCAGCCCACAATCATACATAACATAAACATGCATAAATCACCAAAACATTCCAGAACATAACACTACATTCTACTTCCCAAGATTTCAAAAAAGTCCTAAGTCCCCAAATAAATGCGGATGAACATAAACCAATACGAATGAATGTTCAGCAAATGCAAATGAGCAACTGCGGATGAAAGTCTTCAGAAAATATTCTAAGTGTGTAAAGGTATGCGGGTGAACCAAATGCGGATGAACAAGTCCAAATGCAAATGAACTAAGTCTTATGTGAATGAGCACATACAAATGCGGATAAACAAACACATCTGCGGAGGAAGAAAAACATCTGCGGATGAACAAAACATCTGTGGATGAACAGAACATCCGCGGAAGAACAAAACATCTACGGATGAACAAAACATCTGCGGATGAACAAAACATCTGTGGAAGAATAAAACATCTGCGGATGAACAAAATGCAAATGCAAATGAACAAAACATCTGCAGATGAACAAAACATCTGCGGATGAACAAAAGACTTAGCTATTGAACATAAAACCAATGCGGTTGAATCTTCAGAAAATATGGATGACCTCCAAAAAATGCGGATGAAGTCCAACAAATGCGGATGAACAAAAGACATTTGAGGGAACATTCAACCAATACGGTTGAACACTCAGTAAATGCGGATGAACAAAATGCAAATGCGGATGATCAAACAACTTAGACTAATCCACCAGTTCCAAATCCTCATTCTAACATGTCCTTAGCATAGATCTAACATGCCAAATACTTAGAACAGAGCTTACAACTATGCAACATCAAAGAAGGCATTTAAAAGCACACACATCACATACACATCAGCTGCAAAAAAAATGCAGAAAACTCATGCATCGGTTGTAAAAAATTTAGTTAATATGCATTTCAGCCCCAAACGAGTTCAAAACAAGTAAAATAGGGGAATCTAGAACTCACCTCTAGCAGCTTTCAAGTAAGACTTCTTCAGACCGAGAGCAAACGGGAGTTCTAGCACCTAAACACATCGAAACAAGCAGCCAACACAAGAAACACATAAGAATCGGTCTAGCAGCTCGAACACAGCTGAAAACCGAGCAGAAAACACAAGAAAACCTCACCTTCTAGGAGAAAGGAGAATTGCTTCTTCTTTCTTCTTGCAGCTGAAAGCAAATGTGGGGAAATGGGGGGTCTGGGCGGCCATGCTTCTTTTAAATCCCATAATGGGCAAGTTTGCCACTTGCACAACTTTAACCCCTTCACTTGGGATATTTCACCTTTCTTTTTTTTTTCTTTTAAATTTCCGGGTTTTACACCACAGAAAAATACTCTAGGTGTAAAATCTTCCGAAGCCAAAGTCCAAATCTTTCGAAGCTTCAGAGACAAAGCCTTCCGAAGCCAATTTCCTGTGAAGACTGATTTCTTTCGAATACATAGAAGATATGCTTTCTCTGATCTACTTTTTCATAAAACTGACACACCATCCGCTGCAACTCTAAAGACTTACCAACTTATACAAGTTGGTGAAAAGTCCATGCTTTTGTAAACTGTAGATTAAGGTCTTTGTCTGTAACTTCCTATGTTAACCTTTTTATATTAGAAAAGGATGTGAGCTATGGCATGTCATAGTCACTAGTCAAAAGGCAATCTGCCTTTTGACTCTACATTCATCCTGTTGTCTAGATTAGTGTTTCCAACTGTCTTTTTAAGTATTGACGATTGTAGGATGTAGTATAAAGTATCTCAGGTCCTTGTAATTCTTTATGCTTTGTAACACTTGTAATAGAACTTGAGAGCAATATACGCCATCCTTGAAAACCATACTTCTTTGTTTGTGTTCTTAGTTCTGTCTCATTACTTACTTGTGTTCTTAGTATCATCTTACACAAACCCAGTTCCCTATTTGATCTTTTAAGTGTTCTAAAACTCTCCTCATTGTGAGACTGATTGTATTGACCACCCTTCACATGGTCCTGTAATGGTATCCTTAGTGGTTACTAGATGAAGATGAAATTGCAAAATCCATCAAGTAGCTCTTCCAATAATCAGCAGAGTTCAGCCCATCAGGTAGTTGAAAAGGATAGCAGAGAACCATAACATCATCTCATCTGCTTCCCTGATAACTCACAAAAGGGTCCTTTCATCACCTTTGTTCAAGGGAGAGCTACATCCAAGAAAGCTTATTCCAAGAGACAAGCTTTGTTCAAGCCTTTATGTCTGCTAATAAAAGTTATGGAAACTTTCTCTTCACTCTTGAAGACTTGGACTGCATCATCCAGATGATATAGAGTACATGGAGATAGTTCAATAAATGGCTCTCCTTACTCATAGAGCCAAGAAGTTCTACAAGAGAACAGGAAGGAAGTTCCCAAGCAATGTTGCCAGTGGAAAGTTTGGCCTGGATAAAAGCAAGGTGTAGTGTTACAACTATAACCAAATAGGACACTTTGCAAGAGAGTGCAAGGCACCAAGGAGAAACAGTGGCCAGGCATAATCCAAACCAAACTACACTAATGCAACTCCCAGAATTGAGAAGCCAAGCTAACCTAAACAACATGTTGTTATTGCTATTGAAGAAGAAGGCTTTGACTGGAGCTTTCAGGTAGAAGATGCTTCTCCAAACCAAGCACTAATGGCTAATCATGAAGAAGCCAAGTTATTAGAATATCTCTATACTTCTGAATGCATTGCTAAAGGTAACAAATACATGTCCTATAACTAGAAAGTAAGATTTGAACTTGAGTCCTTAAACATTTTAAAAGCTACTTTTAAAAGAGGAGAAAATGATTATAAACTTAAAATTGAAGATTTAGAGAAAACCATTTGTACTCTTAAGCATGAGGATACAAACTACAGGACTCAAATCAAAGATCTCATAACCAAGTTAACTGAATGCCAGGCTGAGCTTGTGATCAACAAAGCCAAGGTAGAAAAATGTGTTGAAGAACATAATATCCTCATCCTTGCATGCAAAAGTTTGTTACCAAAATAGGCAGGGACTAGAGTCAAGTGAGATAACTCCTCCAAGCATACTTCTATCTGTTAGATCTCCAACGTGTGGAACTTGTCAAGATGAGCTGCCTCCTATTGATCCTATCCAAGAGAAGGATGAAGATGTAGAGGCGATAGTGAAGGATGAACCTGAGGAGAGTGAAAAGGGTTATCCTAAGAAGGGACACTATTCTCTTGGAGAGAAGAAAGAATAAGGGATGACCAAGTCTGCCTGGAAGAACTTGATATGGGCAGCCAAAAGAAAGTCAAAGAAATCCCAAGAGATCAAGACCATCTTCAACTCCAAGAAAAAGAAAGTTTTCATTTCTGCTAAAATTTGAAGTGGTAAAGACTGAAGACTCAACAATGGACTCTAGTACCAAGAGTCATAGTTCATGCCCAAATCATCCTAGTCAAGGTAAGAAGGCTGATAAAATGTGCACCACTGCTACACAGCCTGAACCATCCGGTTCCAAGAGCAAGCCTCACCCTAAGAAGCCTGCTGCATTATCTGAGAAGATGAAGAAGGAAGTGGAATGTGATCAAGCTCATCCTCCAACTCAAAAGAAGACTCCCAGAAGCATGTCAACTGATTGCATCATGTGTGGTAGTACTTCTCAATTCGCCAAGAATCGTATCTACAATCCCAAAAGTACTATCCACATGACCAAGAAGAAAAATTCTAAGAAGAAGAAAAAGATAGTTTCGAAAGGAAAATCTCTTCCTTTCTGAAGCCCCAAAGTGAAGAAGAAGATAAGTGAAAACTTACCTTTGGAAGAAACTTTGGTCTCAGAATAAAGGAACGCTTCCGAAGTACTGAAGTTTGCTGCAGTGGATGCAAAAGCTTTCGAAGGTCCAGTCTCCAAAACTTCCGAAGTCATCAAAACTTCCGAAATGTTGAAGGCCAAGTCTAGTATTCCAAAGATAGTGTGGAAGTTGAAGGAAGGCCATATGACTGAAAGTCCTTCATTAATAACAGCAAATGATCCTTAGAGCTTGCATATAGGATCAATTACTGTTGTATTATCTTCAGTTCACTTTGACAAGCCCAAGACCAATAAGGCTTGGGTTTTCAAATGTAACTAACCATCTCTTTATGTGCAGGAATAGCTAAAGACCAAAGGGAATGTATGGATCATTGACAGTGGTTGTTCCAGGCATATGACAGGCAATGGCTCTTTGCTTCAGAACTTTGAAAAAATTGATGGAGGGACAGTTGCTTTTGGAGGAGAATTAGGTGGTTACATTACTGGAAGGGTCAGGGTCACAAATGCTAAGCTTAGCATTGAGAAGGTAAATTTTGTTAAGGAACTTGGGTAAAATCTCTTGAGTGTATCCTAATTTTATGATCAGAGACACAACATGCTCTTTACTGAGCATGAGTACATTGTTCTCAAGCCTGGGGTGGTCATTCCTCAAGAGCATATCCTACTCAGAGCCCCCAGGAAAGGGAACATATACAAGCTGGATTTGTAGGAAACATCCCCTTCAGGAGAAGTTTCTTGCTTTTTATCTAAAGCCAATAGTGATGAGTCTTTCCTCTGGCATAAAAGAATGTGCCAGAACATGAATAAATTAATTAAGAATGATTTCGTAACTAAAATACCAAAGAAATAGTTTACAAGTGATGACCATTGTGAATGCCAAAGAAAGAGTTTAATGTCAAATACGGGTATTCACCGGTTTTTTCTAATAAATGTTTTTGAAACCTTTTACAGGTAAACACATGTGATATATGTTAGACAGAGTTAGGACCCAAAAAATTATAACTCCCTAGGCCTAGATAACCTAGATGGTTATACATATAGGCTAAGTGAATGCTGAAAAGATTATGACTCTCTAGGAGCTTATTTCAGTGTGCTTGTGTAATTATTAATGTTTTGAAATAATATGACATATTTTTGTTTGTAAATATAAAAAAGGATCTTTAAATCCCTTTTTTGAATATTATTAAGTTAATTTGTTGTAACCTAAGTGATACATTATACGAAAAACATGATTTGAATATATTCTATTGCGTATAATGATTTAAAATCATGAAATATATATTAGACGAAACTAATCGATCACACATCCTAGAAGTGCTGAAAACCAGGGTGCGACATCTAATCAATGTCACATCAGCTTTTTACTCGTTCTACTAGAAGCACTTTTGTGCCTACAATACTATCATACTCATCAATTTTACATGCAATCTATTACACACACACACACACACACACACACACACACACACACACACACATATATATATATATATATATATATATATATATATATATATATATATATATATATATATAGAGAGAGAGAGAGAGAGAGAGTTGTGAGGGAAGAAAAAAAAAATTAAAGATGACAGCCTTGTGTCATGACCCGCCAAAACGCAGATCACAACACCCTAATTTTTATAGATTAGGGGCCCTTTCAAAAGCATACAAGGCTGCCCAGAAGACTCTGGAACAACCCACACAATTCTGCAACAACATGGCAGCATTTGAGGACTCTGGAACGTCCCGCGCAACTCTAGAAAACGTTGCTCAAAGGGCTGCTATGAAGAGGCAGCTTGTGCAGCCCCAAAAGATCTCGAAAGTCTCTAGAAAACACTAGAATGTTCAGCCATGGAGAGATCATGAAGGAAGCTAGATAGTTCCATGGAAATATCTAGTGCTAGATATTTCTAGTACATGAATAGAATATGTATAGATAGATCTAGATATAGAACAATCTAGAGATCATGGAACTAGTATAAATAGGATGGTGGTGTCTCATTTGCACATACCCAAGTTCTTTGTAACTCAAAGCATTGTACTTGTGTTCATAGTAATACAAGCAATTTACTTGTGTTGTAATCACACATCACAAGCCTTTCACTTGAGCACTACAAATCTAGTGTTCCCTTACAAAGAGTTTCGCTGCATAAACCATCCATTTGAGATCAAGAAGGCTGACTTAGAACGGATCTAAGTGCCGCACGGGAGCTGAACATATCAGTCAGTGACAAGTGGTATCAGAGCTGCGTCTATTCATTAGGATGGCATCTAATCCAGAAAAGGTTGTAGTTGCAACCGTTGCCGGAGACGAGACCCGTGGGCGGGAGGATACTCGTAAAGGTGACAAGAGGAATAGAAGCATGTCTAAAGACTTGGTTGCAGGCATGGACAAAAGAGTTGAAGATGTCTAAACAGCATTGTCCGAATTCAAAAATGAAATCGATGAATTCAAGGCTGAAGTCGATATCTTCAAAACACATACCTACGACTCTTTGCAACATGTTGAGTCGTTAGGCAATGACTTCAATGAAATGAGAAGCAATCTCAAACTTGCCCTTTCCTTGATAAAGAAGGAGATGGAAAAGGCATTCACAAGGGAGTTGGGTCAACTCAACGCCAACTTTTAGAGAGAAATCAAAGACTTGCAAACCGAACTAAGTGTTTGCAAGCGTGCACTAGCAACTAGAGGTGGCAACATAATTCATGCCTCTACAAAGGTAGACATCCCTAAACTATCACCATTCATTGGCAAACTAGAGGCGAGGGCTGTGGATGACTTTCTTTGGGAGATGGTGCAATACTTTGAGGCCATCGATATTGTTGATGACGCCAAGAAGATAAAGACGTTGACTCTTTACTTGAAGGAGACCGCAACTTTATGCTGGCTACGAAAGCACATGGAAATCGATAAAGGTACATGCACCATACAAAAGTGGACTGATTTAGTAAAAGAAATCAAGAAACAATTTTACCCGGAAAACACTGAACACGAAGCAAAGATCCGGCTTCGCAATCTAAAGCAAAAGGGTAGCATCAAGGACTACATCAAAGATTTCATTACCCTTGTGCTAGATATTCCTGACTTGTCACCAAAGGACTCTCTCATATACTTCATTGATGGCTTACAAAGATGGGCAAGAATCGAGCTTGAACGAAGAAATGTTCAAGACTTGTCTTCAGCCATCATTGTTGCTGAAAGCTTGATCGACCATAATGAAAGGCGATCATAAAAACCCACCATTACAAAGGATAACGAAGGAAAAGGTTGGGGAGCTAGACCCTACAATTATAACCTAAATCAAAATCGAAGAGAAGATAATCAACGACCACCAAAATATGGAAAGGAGGTGCAAATAGTCAAAGGATGCTTCCTTTGCGATGGACCGCACAATGCGCGGGATTGTCCGAAAAAGGCTAGACTAACAGCCTTGATCAGATCTGATAGCGAAACATCAGAACCAGAGGAGGTTCGTCTAGGAACAATGCAACTTCAACTACTTAATACTTTAAGTATAGTTGAAGGCAAGCCCTTGGTGATGGCAAACCAATCAAATCCGACCATAATCAAAGACAACCCGAAGACAGGATCAAAGGGTCTTCGGTTCGTAAACATGGAAATAAAGGGGCAGCTTGTGAAAGCGTTGGTTGACACTGGAGCAAGCCACAATTTCATCTCACCTGAAGAGGCTCAAAGATTTGGCTTAAGGATCATCACGCAAGAAGGATGGATCAAGGACGCCTCAGGGAACGCCAAACCAATAGAAGGAGCAGCATGGGGCGTAAAGACAAAGATCGGTACGTGGACAGGGAAGTTGCACTTCTCAGTCGTTCCACTAGAAAACTATGACATCATACTGGGAACGGACTTCTTCCGAAAGCAAAAGCCTACCCAGTAACATTCTTAAACACCATGTACATCATCAAGGGATATCAAGTGCACACAATTACCTTGGAGCCGGATAAGAAGCATAGAGGCAAAACCATCTCTATTTTGCAACTCATGAAGACAACTCATGGGGCATTGAGGCATCACGACGAGGACGTCGTGGCTTTAGGTGGGGGAGAATATCACGACTCGCCTAAACGCAAATCGCAGCACCCTAATTTTTATCGATTATGGGCCCTTTCAAAAGCATTCAAGGCTGCCTAGAAGACACCGGAAAAGCCCACACAATTCTGTAGCAACATGGCAGCATTTCAGGACTCTAGAACGTCCCGCGCAACTCTAGAAAACGTTGCTCAGAGGGCTGCTATGAAGAGGCAACTTGTGCAACCCCAAAAGATCTCGAAAGTCTCTAGAAAACACTACAATGTTCAGCCATGGAGAGATCATGAAGGAAGCTAGATAGTTCCATGGAAATATCTAGTGCTAGATATTTCTAGTACATGAATAGAATATGCATAGATAGATCTAGATATTGAACAATCTAAAGATCATGGAACTAGTATAAATAGGATAGTGGTGTCTCATTTGCACACACCCAAGTTCTTTGTAACTCAAAGCATTGTACTTGTGTTCATAGTAATAAAAACGATCTACTTGTGTTGTAATCACACATCACAAGCCTTTCACTTGCGCACTACCAATCTAACGTTCCCTTACAAAGAGTTCCGCTGCATAAACCATCCATTTGAGATCAAGAAGGCTGACTTAGAACGGATCTAAGTGCCGCACGGGAGCTGAACAGATCATTCCGTGACACTTGGCTAAAGACAGCAAATAAACAAGCGCGTGACCACCCCAGTCCTATCACGGATGACCAAATCGATACAATTTTTTTTCGCGTCCCACTCGAAAAGAATACTCTTAAAAGTATGCTTCTTATTATGTGTTAGTGTAGTTTTAGCTAACCTTTTAAGTTACACTATTATAAAATTATTCGTTTGTGACAAATAAAGCTTTACTCAGAATACTTCGCTATGGAAATAAATTTTTTCATCCTTTTGGCATCTAAACTCAGTCACTGATTTTTTTGTTAAAATGTAAAACAAATTTATTTTTTCAAATTATAAAATTTACAAAGATATTTAGTAACACGTAAACAACTGAAAAACAAAACAAAATAAATGGAGAAATTTTTACAAATTCACGAGTGTAAGTACACATCGTAAAGAAACATTGGGATTTTTTTATAAATAATTATATATATAATTTGTTTATTAAAATCTTTATTAAACGTTTTAAGGTAAACTTTGACACCCTAACATCCTAACAGTTTATAAACTTTGTAAAATGTCACTTCGACCCCTTTAGATTTTTGATGTTCCGGGATAACGTATGAGTCGGGTATAAAACTTTTTTGTTCATATTTTTATACACGGTTTGAAATGATCTACGTTTCGACGTTTGCTTACGTATTGACATAAATTGTGTTCTAAGATGAGTCGGGTCAAATATAAACTTTTTTATTCGACGATATAAATATGAGTCACTCTATGTTTCAACGTAAATTTAGTTTGGAAACGAGTCAATACGATCACAATCTATACTTTATCACGCCACATACGGTGCAACTACACGTGTTTTTTCATACATTTTGATGTTGGACTACATTTCAGCAAAATTTTGTTGGAAAAGAGTCATGTCAAGTATGCTATGTTTTCGTTCAAAGGTAAAATTTTGAGCTACTTTATGATTCAACAAAAATTTAGTACAAAGACAAATCGAGTCGATTGTTAGTCTATACATAATCATGTCACGCGCAATGCTGCCGTAGCGTGTTGTTGCATTCACATTTTGATATGTGGGATCATGGTGGAATTCTCTGCGCAACGCGAATGCTAGGAAAACCTATTTCTCTTTATTTATGGATAATTCGATGTACAGAACTTTTTACAAAACAAATTGAAATGAATATGATAATCATACTTTAGCAAAATAAAATGCTATGAACTAGTGTCTTTAACCAGGCATTATTGAAAGAACAATGATGTTAAAGTTGATAGATCTGATATGTTCAAGTTTCGACATAAAAAATATTGTCGATGAAGTTAGTTCTTTAACTTTACACAATGAATAACGTAATAAGCAACCTCGTGTAAATGATTTAGATGCCCGGCCGAACAATTAATAGAGTTGTAATCATATAATAGAGTGCTTATCATTGGAAGTAATAATAATAATTATTATTATTTTTTAAGTTAACAAGTAAAATAAATTTGATAAAAATTAAAGTTTTATTTATCGTAATAAATGATTCATGATTTATGTAAACTGGGTTTATATAAATATATATTCTTATTGAAAAATAACTAGATATAAGGGTGTGATTATAAATATATTTTAAACTACAGAAACTCCTGGTAACCACACATTTTGATGTTTTGTTAAAAGGATAGAAATATAATGTGTAATCGTCTCTAATGCAAGTTTAAAAAGAAAAAATAATAAACAAAATTTTATTTTTATACAACCTACAAATATATAAGTTATGTGTAAGTTACGGTACATACATATGTGTATGTAAATAGTTATATGTTAAAAAACATATTAAACTTTGGTTAATTTTATATACAAAAACATACCTAACTGCATATGAAAACCAATTAAGAAATATGAATTATTTTAACTCTAAAAATAATTATGAGTTATAAAATGATTCTACCTCTTCAATTATATATAATATGAAATTAAACTTAATTGAGAGAAAATCTTAAGGTGTTAAAGAAATGTGGGACATTGATATACATCGAACGGTTAGAAGCGTGTTAAGTTGTTAAGATAGGGGTTTCATGTAAGGATTTTTACATATTTTCTCTACTTAAGTTCATTATTTACATATTTCTCCAAACCAAAAATTTAATTACATATTTCTTTTTTTAATACATATATATTACGTATTCATCTATTTTATTAAATGTAACTTTTTCGATGAATATTTTAGTGGTACGTTTACGAATTCAATTTCACATATTAATTTTTTTGGTATTGTAATTGTTTAATCTTTGACAATTCTTTTTATTTTGTATTTGCAAATATATTTTAATTTACCGGTGATGTTGTTTTAAAGGGTGAAGTTTTAAACTTTTGAATTTGAAGATAAATTTTGTTGTTATTATTTATACAGAAGGCTCGAAATATGAAAAAAATATGTAATTGATAGTGTTAGAAGATAAAATATAATCTGTTAGTGAAAATAAGAGACACAATCATTTACTAAATTAGTTATAATGAAATGGATATATGTTTTAAAAAGGAGTAATATGTAATTGATTTTTTGGTTCAGGTAAATATGTAATTAATGATTTTAGGAAGGGAAATTATGTAAATGTCATGTCCATTTAAAGAGATAAAGATGTAGAATAAAAATAGGTAGAAGACGTCCCAAGACACCTTGGCAGCCTTAGAGATCTCAACTGTACCATGCCGGAGGAAAGTTCCGACGATCAATATGCTAGTCACACTCCTTGCTTCCAGGGGCATTGATCTGAAGCTCAATGGCCAACTGTAAGAAATACTCTTAGAGGCTGATGCAACCAAAGAACAACCAAGATCTCTCAGCATGCATAACTGAAGTACATGGAAGTTACTTCAGAATATTTGATACATCTCAGTGAATTATGTTAAGTGTCAAATATTCCGAAGCCAAAAGACCATATCTTCCGAAGCCAAAGATGAAGTCTTTCGAAGCTTCAAGGACAAAGTCTTCTGAAACCAAAGACTAATTTCTTCCGAAGACAGAGAATATATGCTTTCTCTAAATCACCTTTTGACAAAAGCAGAACCACTTTCCGCTGCCACTCTGAAGACTCACCAACTTATATGAGTTGGTGAAATGTCCATGCTTTTGTCAACTGTAGATTAAGGTCTTTTGTCTGTAACTTTCCAACTATGTACTTTTCTCCTTTTTGTAATAGATAAGGATGTGACCTATGGCATGTCATAGTCACTAGTCAAAAGGCAATCTATCTTTTGTCTCTACACTGATTCTTGTTGTCTAGATTAGTGTTTCCAGTCGGCCTTCAAAGTATGGTCGGCTGTAGGATATAGTATAAAGTGTCTCAACTATTTTTATCTTTTATGTATGCTTTGTAACACTTGTAAGAACTTGAGAGCAGTATACATCATTCTTGAAAACCATATTTAAGTGTTCTTGTTCTTGTTCTTTTACTTGTGTTCTTTGTATCATCTAACTGGTTCCCTATTTGATCTGCTAAGTGTTTCATATCTCTCCACCTTATGAAACTATTTCATTGACTACCCTTCACTGGTCTTGCAATTGGTATCAGAGCTTTTCAGGCTCTTGATTGTAAGATCTCACCATCTTTGATCAGTTTCACATAACACTTAACAACTCAAATGGCAGCTCTTGCTAAAGCTGATATAGAAACCGATACTATGAGAAAGTCTCTACTGATCACTCCTGTTGAATTTGATACTTGGTGCCAATATATGAAAGGGTTCATCAAGTCTCAAGATAGTAGGATGTGGAGATCTATTGTTGAAGGACCTTATATTCCATGCACCTCTTCAGCCACTGCTAGAGGTGGCATGATACCAAAGGAAATGGCTGACTAAACTGAAGAAGACTGAAAAAGAATAGATGTAGATAAGAAGGCTATGACCACTCTTCCAACTGCTCTTCCTAACTCCATATACAGAGGCTTTAAGAAGTGCAAGACTGCTAAGCAGCTCTGGGATGCACTAAAGCTGATGTATAAAGGTTCTGATGAAGCCAAGGAGAACAAGAAAGATATCATGAAGCAGCAGTTTAAAAACTTCACCTACAAGATTGGTGAAACCATCACTCAATAATACTTCAGGTATGTTGAGATTATGGACTCTAACTGATGTTGGAGTAAAACTTGAGAATAGAGATATAGTGAGAAAGTTTATGTTCTCTTTTCCCAAACAATGGACTCACTACTATGTGGCCATTAAGAGAATTGAGAACCTCTCCACTCTTACTCTCACAGAGTTGTAGGGTATCCTTAGTGGATACTAGATGGAGATAAACTTGCAAAATCCATTCAGTAGCTCTTCCAACCAGCAGAGTTTAGCCCTTCATGTGGTTGAAAGGGATAGCATAGAACCACAACATCTTCTCATATGCTTCCATGAAAACTCACAAAAGGGTCCTTTCATCACCTTCCCCGAGACACCAAGGGAGAGCTACATCCAAGGAAGCCCATTCTAAGAGACAAGCTCTGCACAAGCCTTTGTGTCTACTGATGAAAGTTATGGCAACCTTCTTTTCACTCTTGAAGACTTGGACTGTATCCATCCAGATGATCTGGAGTTCATAGAGATATTCTAGCACATGGCTCTTCTCACTCACAGGGCCAAGAAGTTCTACAAAAAGGACAGGGAGAAAGTTATCTAGCATTATGGCCAGTGGAAAGTTTAGACTGGACAAAAGCAAAGTGAAGTATTACAACTGTAACCAGATAGGCCACTTTGCTACAGAGTGCAAGGCACAAAGGATAAATGGTGGCCAAGCACAAACCAGACCAAACTACACTGATGCAACTCCAAGAACTGAGAAGCCAAGCCAACCAAAATAACATGATGCTGTTGTTGTTGAAGAAGAAGGCTTTGACTGGAGCTTTTAGGTGGAAGATGCCTCTCCAAACCAAGCACTGATGGCTGATCATGAAGAAGGTAAGGTATTGGAACATCTCTGTACCCTTGAATACATTGCTAAAGTTAACATGTATAGGTCCTATAATTTGAAAGTGAGATCTAACCTTGAGTCCTTGAATATTTTAAAAGTTGATTTTAAAAGAGCTGAAAATGACTATAAACTTAAAATAGAAGATTTAGAGAAAACCATTTCAACTCTTAAGCAAGAGCACACAAATTACAGGACTCGGATCAACGATCTCATTACCAAATTAACTAAATGCCATGCTGTGCTTGTGATAAGCAAAGCTAAGGCAGAAAAATTTGTTCTTGAAGTGGAAACATTCAAGAACATAATATCATTATCCATGCATGCAAAGATTTTTTATCAGAACAGGCAAGGATTTAGTTTAAGTGAGATAGCTCCTCCACACACATGGTTATTTGTAAGATCTCCAAGGTGTGGAACTTGTTAAGATGAGCGGCCCTCCATAGATCCCATTCAAGAAGATGATGAAGATGAAGAGGAGACAGTGAAGGATGAACCTGAGGAGAGTGACAAGGGTTATCCTGAGAAGGGACAGTATTCTCCTAGAGAGAAGAATGAATCCAGGATGACCAAATCTGCAAGGGAGAACTTGATCAGTGTAGCCAAGAGAAAATCCAAGAAAGCCTAAGAGATCAAGGCCACCTTCAACTCCAAGCAAAAGCAAGTTTTCATCTCTACTAAATTTAAAGTGGTAAAGACTAAGGACACAACCATGGACTCAAGTAACAGGAGTTCTGATCGGTTCAAAAGGATCGAATCTATGATTATATGATAATACAATGATCAAATCAAACACAAAGTAATCAGCACATGCAAATACATCAAAAACTTCATAGATTTCATTAATAGCAAATGCACAGGATACAAAGTGTAAGGATTTAGTTAGTTCTACTGATTTTCTAACTGTTTTTAGACCTATCTTCTATTCTTTATTTTGTTCTCCTTTTTTTTACACTACTTAAAGTATCCTATTTATACTATCAACAAAGCAAAGGAACATATATTTACAAATAAGTCCCTATACTATGACAAAAAAACATACAAAGACAAAATATTAATCTTCTAAGAGTCTACAATACTCCCCCTAAGATTAAATTTGTCTTCTGTCTTCAAAATCTTCAGTCTTCATGATCTTGAATCTTCAATCTTCAATCTTTAAAGAAATCTTCTGGCTCTTCTTTAACCTTGAACATCGGCTTCTCTTTGTAAAGCTTGATTTCCTTTAACGCCTTTGCGATCACAGACTTGAATTTACCTGCAAGAATACCTTGCTCAGGCTTTGAAGCATTAGTCTTGATCTCCATCTGGTTTATCTTCTCCAGCGTCTCCTTAGATAAACCTGTAATGTCAATGTTCGCGTAGAATTCCAATGGATTAGGATACTCTTGAAAATGCACCTCTAACACACCTTTACTGGAAATTCTCATGAACTCGATCGTCTTTATATCTTTCTTAACAATGTTTGCAGACGCTAACGCTTTGCGTAATGCAATTCGTTCCATTGCAGCGTCCATAACTTTGATGCCGGTCATAAAGTACTTCTTATCGTTTTCAGCAACTTCTAAAGAAACACGTTCAAACTTTTGTATAGAAAAAATGATATGTAACTTGGATGTAGCAATTTAAGCTCAAACACTCCAAAAAGTGAGATCATGTCTTTATCCCAATCGTTGAGATTTCGGACAAGTTTTAACTCAAAAGTATCAACATTATAAAACCATCTTAAAATTGGCTTTGTAGTTTGAGTTCCATCAATCATTTTAAGTCCTGGATTAGTTACTTTCTCAAAGTCTTTATCACTGAATGCTTCCAAAAATTTCTCTTGTTCTTCAGTTGTATCATCATCTTTTCTTCTGCGCTTCAATGAACTGAAATATTCTTTGTCTTCTTAATCACAACGATTCTTCAAAAATGAACTCATTCTAGATACGCCTCGATTTAACAGCTGTACAAAATTTTCACCGCGACTTGCTTTGGTTGGGTTAATCAAAGGCAGTCTGTTCAATTTTTTCAAGTCTTGAACTGGAAGTTCAATGATGCTCAAGTAAAAGTGATAGACATCACATATAGCATTTACTCGTTTAATAAAAAATGCATCAAAGATTTCGTCATACTTCCAAGCGACTATCTTTACTTCTTTAGTTGTATCAGGAACAATCATTGCGTTAAGCAATTCAGAAATCGATTGTCCTTTTGTAAAACGTTTCGAACCAAATCACCTGCAGTTCGAGCTTTATTCCAAAGTTGTTTTTGTTCAACTAACACCTGATAAGCTTGCTCTTCATTTTCAGGAAACATCTTCATTAATTCCTTTCTTCTTTCATGACCACTCCTTATCAATTCCATATTTTTAATCTCCCGAGGCTTCAAAATCCTTATTCTTTTAGTAATCTCAAGGTATTGTGGATTATCCATGTCAAGTACTATCATTCTGTTTTTCTGCTTTTAAGTTTATTGAAAACTTCTCACTAAATTTCTTAGTGATTCTGCTTGAAGTGTGTTCAACATTTTTATTGGATAATTCCTCGATTGCAACCATAATCTCATCGCAATAACATTCATATTTTCTGGATCTGGGTGATGTAATTCTAAAGAAGAAAGTTCTTCAACATTTATACTTTCACTAATCGGGTTCCATTCACCGTGTTCTACAACAATCTCATTCGGATCCACTGGTGCAATAGATTCAGCAGTTATGCACTTTTCATATTCTTCATTGATTTGGGATACAGTCAACCCATCCAGAAAAACTCTGTTATATTTCATACCAAGTAGTTATACTTGTCCTCAACCTCAACAGGAATATCATCTGTTATAGCCTCAATAGGAGAATAATTGACTTCTACTATATCTTTATCTTCTAACACTTTATTATACCATGCATCTTCAAATTTTGAATCTAAATCATCAAGAGCTTCAAACTTCTCTTGGGCTTCAAACTCTTGACTTTCTTGCATTTCATCTTCAGATGCAATCTTTTGTGGTTTTGATAAAGATTCAGCACGAGCTGATACATCAACTTCATCAATCTTTCTCTTCCCTTTATCTACTTAAGCTATCTTTTCAACATCAATAGGAGTGATTTCAGATACAATCATAACATCAGAAGATGAAGATTTCAAGCTTTCCTTCATCTTTTCAAATTCTTCTTTCAATGCCTCAGACTTTCTTTTAACTCTTTGAACCTTTCTTCTATTAGATCATAATCTGTCATCATTACTTCAAAATTCTATATATTCTCTTCTTTTTCTCTTTCCAAGTCAGCAATCATAACATCTTTCTTTAACAGTTCTTCTTTTAACTTCTCATTTTCTTCTTTTAGATTCTCAATGATCTTATCCTTGTTTGAGTTTTCTTCTTTCAAGGACTCTATCAAAATTTGATCATCTTTTTCTTGTTCTTCATTCACATGCACAACAGGTTCAATAACCTCTGTGTTTTGAACATCAAAATCTAAATGCTGATTAATTGCATCATTAGAATCATCAACATTTTGAATCTCATCATGTTGTTCATCTACATGATCAACTTCTTCCATAACTTCTTCAATTACTTCATTAATGATTTCATTAACCTCATTTCCATCATCATTTCTATTATCATCATCATCAGATGTGGAACTAGAACTATCATCATCAACATTCTCATCATTATCATCATCTTCATCTTCATTCAATAACTCTTGAGGATCTACTTCAATCAGGTCGTTTGGATCAACTGGTTCATCCTCAAGTAAATGAAAATGATCTTCATTTATGTTTACCTCATCTTGAGCCACACCCCTCGTATAGCCAAACATTGGTATTTAGGAGCACCAACATTCATTGCTAGTCGTTTGTATGAAGTTTCTGACATATGCTCAAGAATCAATCTTTCACCACCAACTCCATAAACATGATAATCAGGATTGGCTTCATTTATGATCATTTGTAGGAATCCGGGATACATCAGACACTTATTTCTGATTCCTTTCTCCACGTTAAAGACAAATCCATTCATAATCCAACGAGCCATGTTGAATCTTCTATTTGTTGCAATGGCAACAATTGGAGATGCTATATCAACAGGAAAAGAGTTCCAACTAGTACTTCGTTTGGACGTACCATGTTGGAATATATAACATAATAATTTCCAGTGATTATACACTCTTTCTCGGAAAAATTGTTTCCTCGGAAAGTTATTCGGATGACCCATGGCAATAAAACTTTCTCTGCACTCATCAAAAGTTAATTCAGCCAAATCTTGTGGGTCATTTATTCCCACCCTTAGAGCTTCTCGAACGGCTTGTTCAGATACTTCTACCATCCTTTCATTAGTAATAAAACCTCGAACAACTTTTCTACCTTCCTCATCTATCTCCATATTAGCAGTGTTCCAAAACTTCTTAATCAGTCAAGCATAGATGACTGGTTGGTAAGACATAGCATACACATACTTCGTCCTTAACAGAAATCTGATTATTTCTTCATAACCAATGGCATCTCGAACATCTTTGTTAAGAAAAGCAGCTACATTATGCTTTGGTTCAAACTTAAGCTCATCCATCTGTATGCATAAAACAAAGAAATTTAGTCACATTTGAATTTGCAAAACTTAAAAGCAAATTATGATTTATCAATTTTGAACCAAAACACTTAAAAATTTTCTAAGTGTTTATATATATCTCATTATATGAATAAGAGTATATTGGTTACAAGTTTGATTACACAATTCATAATACTCAAGTAATGCATTAAGTGTCATGAACTTTGATTAGATTTCAATTGAATTAGCAATTTTTTTTAAACTGTCAAACTTAACTTTAACACAAAAATATTTCTAAGTGTTCAACATACTCTGTCAAGAGCAGATTGCATTCAAGTTAATGTTTGAATGATTTAAACACACCAAATCATTGAAAATTTTCTCAAAATCAGATTAATGAATGAAATTTTGTGATTAATTTGACATTTTATTAACAATTTCATGAATTTGACTTTTTATATTCAAAAACCGACTGTTGAACTCAAAATCATCAAGAACACAATTTGATGAAATACTGATTTAATCACACCAATATGTTCAAAAACATGTGTATATCATCATTCAATGTCCAATTTCAGTTGATTGTTGGTATTATATTCACAAATTTCAGTTTTTCATTCGACTAGGGTTCTTACGCCTACACAGATCTAAAACGCCCAGTTAAATTCGAAATGTAAACTTGAAATCTGATGAATATGATCTCAAAATGAAGTTTAGATTTAGTTACCTATTAATCACAAGTATTAACACCAAACAATCAGAAATGATGAACTGAATGAATCAGGTGAATGAGAGTCGAGAGTGTTTTTAAGGGATATTAAGTGAATGACTGAATAAATCACAAGTGTTGAATATATATATAAGTTAAAATTTAAGTGCATGAGCACTTTTTATGCGCATGAGGTCTGGCGCATTAGCACTATTCAGTTGCATGAGACTAAATTTCACTAAGTTTTCAGGCGCATGAGCACTGTTTGTGCACATAAGGTTTAGACGCATGGGCACTGTTCAGGCGCGTAAGCACTGTTTAGGCGCTTGGGCACTGTTCAGGCGTATAAGACTAGATGAAACGCCTAACACTTGGAAATTTTTCACTTCAAATGTCTGACCCCTTGGAAGCATGGTACTGTTCAGGCGCATGAGCATAAGATGATACGCCCAACACTTAACCAAACTTTCAAACACATGACAACTGTTTAGGCGCATGAGCTTGTCTGAAACGCCCAACACTTGTACAAATTTTTGATAATTCACCATACTCCTAATCTGGACTTGTGAGAACTGTTTAGGCGTATGGGATCCTTCCATGAGTCTTGTCACTTGAACTTTTCTCATCATCCATCTGAACACTATTTAAACACATTAGCACTGTTCACACTCAATTTTCAACATTTAGTCAAAATTGTTTGACTAACACTCAAATTTTTATTAATGACCCTCAATTTTAACATTTTTAACATTCAAATTTTTTTTTTGTTTTCGACCATTATTTTTATTTTAAATTTTCGAAAATTAATTTTCCGTCATTTTAGTCTCTATTTAATTTTTTACAAATACAAATGATCTCATTTTGTTTACAAGAAGCTTTTCCAATGAATTTGAATTCTTTTTCAGGTTTATTTTTACATCATATCAAACACACATATGCTTGAAATTGCAACTTCATCCTTTCATCCAAAACACTTATTTTTGATTTTTCTCTTTTGAAAATCAATTATTTTCTCTTTTTCATTTTTACTCCCCCTAAACTTTTAAGTTTTACAAACTTAGAAGTTTCTTTGATTTTGTAAGAAGAGAAAACTAATCATTATCAACATGCCTACACACAGAAAATCATGCAAAAAATCAAAATTAAAGCAGAATAAAAATCTACTATATACAGTTGAATTACATGCCTGTAGTGAGATCATATCAGTTAAGATCAACATATTAAAATAAATAAATTTATGGATAGTCATAGACAGTGATTAAATCCTGATCAAGTTTGATCCAGGTCAGCATTTCTGCAGCAAAGGAGATACGAGATTTAAGGACAAAAAATGAGTGCTTTGGCAAGATACTCAGCACACTTACTTTTTCAATTCTTGGATTGATTAAGGTACGATTAGATATGACATTATGTAAGTCACACTTAGACTTAAAGAGTTCAACCGTCATCAAGATATGCAAGAAATCACTTTTCTCAACTTGTTAACCTGACATATACTTATAACCAGATCTCATATTTAGATTGTACATATTGGCATCTTTTGCATCAAATGAGAATATCCAGGTCTGTAATTACTTACAACAAAGGATATCTCTTCACTTCAGGTCTATGATGACTCATAACAAAGAAGTGATTAGATGCTTTAAATTAATAGAGCTCAATGGTTATTCATATCACCACCAGGTGTGAGGTTATGACTTAGCAAGCAATCAATTTAAGAAGTTAACACTACTCATTGGTACTAAAATGGACAAACATGAATACATGAGTGATTTAGTTTGATCACAAGAATTTACTTTTTCAGTATAATTGCATGAGTTTACCTGCACATCATATCTGATCAAGCCAGACTTTAAAAGCGAGTGAAGTATGCAACTGATCATAACTAATGTATCTATCATTTCTCACAAATTGCAAAGACGGATTCAGTCCTAAACACTTAACTAACAAGAAAAACTCTATTTTTGTGTTTTTGTTTTATATTTTTCTATTTGATTTTGCAATTTTCTATTTTTGTATTTGCTTTTTCATTTTCTATTGAACATACACACATAATATATACAATCAGGCAGTTAACTTTGACAGTTTCTCTATATTCAAGATTAAGCTAAGGGAGGGTTCTTATCATTTTTAATGACTCAAACAACTGAATTAAACTCAAAACTAGTTTTAAAACATGATTAATAAGTCCAATTGACTCGACCAAATATTCAAATCGACCTGGTAAAAAGGCTTTTCTAAATAGGTCGGCCAACTGTTTTTCAGTTGCGATTTGAATCAAAATGATTAAACCTTTTTCAGAGTTATCTCTAAGAAAATGATATCGAATTTTGATATGTTTTGTTTTTGAGTGCTGGACAGGATTAGCTGTAATAAACATAGCAGCAGTGTTATCAATGTAAATAGGGGTTTTAAGAAAATTAAACCCGTAATCCAGCAGTTGGTTTTGTAACCAAAGGATTTGAGAACATCCTGCTGATGCAGCAATGTACTCAGCTTTTGCAGTTGAAACAGAGACACTTTTTTGTTTCTTGCATTGCCATGAGACTAATTTGGGACCTAAAAACTGACAACCACCCGTAGATTTATGATCTTGGCAACATCCCCCATAATCACTATCTGTATATCCATGTAACTCGAAGTTTCCTTCATAAGGATACCATAGCCCTAAAGCCGGTTTTCCTTTGAGATACCTGAATATTCGTTTAACAGTAATTAAGTGAGATTCCTTCGGGTCAGATTGATACCTGGCACAGACACAAACAACATACATTATATCAGGTCTAGATGCAGTAAGATACATTAAAGAACTGATCATAGATCTGTATAGAGTTTGGTCAACTGATTTTTCTTTGGAATCAGGTTCAATCTTGGAATTCACGTCAGCTGGAGTTCTTATGGATTAACAATCTTGTAGTTTAAATATCTTCAAGAGTTTATCAACGAATTTCTCTTGATTCATATAAATTCCATCTGCAGACTGCTTCACTTGAAATCCAAGGAAAAAATTAATTTCCCCCATAGAACTCATTTGGAAATGAGACTTCATTATTTCTTCAAATTCATTACACAACTTTGGACTTGTAGAACCAAATATGATATCATCAACATACACTTAAACACATAAGAGATCATCAGCATCCTTCTTTATAAACAAAGTAGGATCAATTTTCCCTCGCGTGTATCCATGTTGGATTAAGTGTTGTGATAATGTTTCATACCAGATTCTAGGAGCTTGATGTAGACCATACAAAGCTTTGCTAAGCTTGTACACACAATGAGGAATTTCGAGTCTTCAAAACTCGGAGGTTGCTTGACATATACATCATCGGTGATTGGTCCATACAAGAAAGCACCTTTAACGTCCATTTGGTACACCTTGAATTTCATGAATGATGCATAAGCCAGGAAGACACGAATTGATTCAAGTCTTGCAAGTGGAGCAAATACTTCATCATAATCTATTCCTTCTTCTTAGGTGTAACCTTGTGCAACGAGTCTCGTTTTGTTGCGAACAACAATTCCCCGATCGTCTGTTTTGTTTCTAAACAACCATTTTGTGCCTATGGCATTTTCTCCTTCTGGTAAATCCACAAGCTTCCACACTTCCTGTTTGCGGAATTGTAATAATTCTTTTTGCATTGCCTCAATCTGATGAGCTCAAAATGGATCGATCTGTGATGATATCTGAACATAATTCAATCTAAAACACACAAGTATTCAATTCAATACAAGCAAATCAACAAAAATTCATAGAGTTTTCATTGATTAGCATATAGAAGAATACAAAGTGTAGAAAGCAGTTACAACACGTCTCAATGCTAAAAACTTCAACTCTACCTACAAAATACATATCTATGCTATTTATACTAATCAAGAAAACAAAGGAACATATTTACATAAAAAGTCCCTATACTATGACAAAAATGTAAAAGACACAAAAAAGCAAATGTTAATCTTTAAAGAAGAATCTACAATACTCCCCCTAAGATTTACATGTCTTCGGTCTTCAAAATGTCCAGTCTTCAAATCTCTTTCTTTAATCTTTGTCATCAATCTTTAATCTTCTTTCTTCAGTCTTCTTTGTTCTGACTTTGTCTTCAATATTCTTTGATCTTCATTATTTAAACTTCAGTCTTCTTCTTTATCTCAGCTTTGATCTTCAGTCTTCACAAGGCAAAGAAGTCTTCTGGTTCTTCTTTTATCGTGAAAACTGGCTTTTCCTTATATAGCTCTTGTTCCCTTAGAGCTTTGGCAATAGCTGACTTGAATTTTCCTGCTAAAATCCCTTGTTCAGGCTTAGCTTCATTTGTTTTGATTTCCATGGAGTTCATTAATTCTAATGTTTGCTTTGAAATCCCTGCTATATCCACATTTGCATAGCATTCGATTGGATTAGAACTATCTTTACAATGTATCTCCAAAACACCTTTACTAGAAATTCTCATGAACTCAATGTCTTTGATATCTTTCTTCACAATATTAGCATATGCTAATGCTTTCCTCAAAGATATCCTCTCCATTGCTGCATTCATCACCTTAATTATAGACATAAAATACTTTTTGTCATTCTCAGCAGTTTCTAGACTCACTTTCTCAAACTTTTGAATTGATAAGAAAGAAATGTAACTAGGATGGAGTAGCTTAAGTTCAAACAAACCAAACAATGTAATCATATCTTTGTCCTAATCATCCACATTTCTGACCAACTTCAATTCATACGTTTCAGAATTATAAAACCATCTTAGAATCAGTTTTGATTTTTGAGATCCATCTATCACTTTCAATCCAGGATTTGTGACTTTCTCAAAATACTCGTCACTGAAAGCATCCAAAAACTTTTCTTCACCAACATCTTTATCATCTCTTTTTCTCTTCTTCTTTATTGATTGAAAATACTGCTTATCTTCTTGATCACACCTTATTTGTAAGAATGAACTCATTCTGTTTATTCCTCTATGAAGTAACTCAACAAATAATTCTCCATGTTTAGCTTTTGCATGGTTGATTAAAGGCAATCTGTCTAATTCTTTCAAGTCTTGAACTGGCAGCTTAATAATACTTGAAAAGAAATGATAAACATCACAAATTGCATTGACTCTTTTGATCATGAATGCATCAAATACTTCATCATACTTCCAAGCTACGATCTTGACCTCCTTAGTGGTATCAGGAACAATCATAGCATTCAACAAATCTGAAATAGATTGTCCTTTCTATAATACATTATGCACAAGGTCACCAGCGGATCGTGCTTTGTTCCACAATTGCTTCTGTTCCATTGATACTTGATATCCTTGTCTTTCTGTTTCTGGAAACATCCTCATCAGTTCTCTTCTTCTCTCATAAGCAGAACTTTTCTTCTCCGTTGCTTTGATCTCTTGAGGCTTCAACATCCTCGTCCTCTTTGTTATCTCCAAGTATTGAGGATTATCCATATCAAGCACAATCATCTTATTTGTTTGTCTTTCAGTTTCTTGGAAACTTCTTACTAAATTCCTTAATGATTCACCTTGCAATCTGTTCAATTTCTTTCGTGGATAATTACGCGACTATAACCACATTCTGAGTGCAATAATGCTCATATCATCAGGGTTAGGATGATGCAACTCAGATGTAGACAATTCTTCAATGTTAATGCTTTCTTGTAATGTGTTCCATTCTCCATGTTTAACTACAATTTCGTTTGGATCAACAGGAACAACGGATTCAGCTGTAACACATTTTTCATATTCTTCATGAATTTGAGAAACAGTCAAACCAACAAGAAACACCCGATTGTATTTCATCTTCACCAAATAATTGTATTTTTCTTCAATATCAATAGGTACATCATCATGACTTATGTCAATTGTAGAATAATGTTCATCTACATTAGCTTCAACCAGATCTTCATCATCTAGAACTTCATTATACCATTCATCATCAAATTCAACTTCTATATCATCTAAAGCTCCGATAATCTCTTGAACATCAGATTCTTTTTCCTCAACATTCACCTTTTGAATTTTAGATGATGATTCAGCTAAAACTAAAATATCTATATCATCTATTTTTCTTTTTCCTTTGTCAACTTCTGGAATCTTCTCAACATCAATAGGAGTAATTTTTTAAATAATCATTAAATCAGGCGATGGAGACTTATTCTTTTCTTTCAACTTTTCTAATTCTTCTTTCATCAATTCATTTTCTTCATTTATTTTCTTTAATCTTTCTTCCATTGAATCAAACTCTGTCATCATTACCTCAAATGTCTTCATATTATCATCTCGACTTTTTCTCAACTCATCAATTAACTTGTATTTCTCTTTCATTTCTTCAATTAAACTTTCATTGACAGCTTTCAACTCTTCAATTATCTTTAAGTGATTCAACTTTTCTTCATGCAATTCATCAATCTTCTTTTATAAATTTTCTTCTTTAGTTAATACAAACTGATCATTATGCTTTACCATTTCTTCAATCATACTTGCAATTTCTTCAATAGATTGTTCTTCACCTTGATTAATTTCTTCAGTATCCTCATCATGAATTTCTTCAGTAGCTTGGTCAATTTCTTGTACATCTTCCTTACTTTCATCATGAATTTCTTCAGTAACTTGATCTGTATCTTGAACATATACATCCATTTCTTCATTCACTTCTTCAGTAGCTGAATTTACTTCTTCTGTAACATCATGCTCTTCTTCATGAGCTTCTTCATCAACATGCTCAGATTCTTCAACATTCTTAGGAATAAGTTCCATAACATCATCAAATTGACCACCATCATCATTATGGTCATCATCAGATGAACTAGAGCTGTCATCATCGACGTCATCAATGTTTTCATTATCATCATCATCTCTTTCATCCTCTTCAGCTGGTATTTCCTCAATCAAATCAGCTGGGTCAATAGGCTCATCCTCAGTTAAATGATAATGATCAATAGTGATATCCACTTCATCATTAGCAACATTAAGAATATAATCAAATAGTGGAACATTCTGAGCTCCAGTAACCATTGCTAATCTCTTATAAGATACATCAGACATATGCTCTAGCATCATAGTTTCACCACTCATACCATACACACGTATGTCTGGATACTCTTCATTTGTGATCATCTGAATAAATCTAGGATACATGAGATACTTGTTCCTAATTCCCTTTTCAAGATTAAAGATAAAACCATTTAGAATCCACTTAGACATATTAAATCGTCTATTAGTAGTCAGTGCTACAATGGGTGATGCAATGTCAACAGGGAAAGAATTCCATCCCGTACTTCGTTTTGACATGCAATGTTGGAAAATGTAGCATATAAGCTTCCAATGGTTATACACACGAGCATGAAAGAATTGTTTCTTAGGAAAATGGTCAGGGTGCCCCATTTCCATGAATGTTTGTCTACATTCATCAAACGTTAGATCGGATAAATCTTCTGGATCATTAGGTCCTAACCTCAAGGCTTGTCTAATTGAGTCTTTAGAGACTTTAATCATTCTAAAATTCGTTACAAAGCCTCGGACCACTTTAGCTCCATTATCATCAACATCAACATATGTCGTGCTCCAGAACATCTTAATCAGACGTGCATAGATAACTGGTTGTTAGCACATGGCATATACATACTTCGTCCGTAATAAAAATCTGATCATATCTTCGTATCCTGCAGCATCTTGAATATCCTCGTTTAATAGCACAACAACGTTGTGTTTCGGCTCAAACTTTAAATCAGCCATCTGCAAAAAGAACAAGAAATTTAGACTTTTGAATGTTGAAAATTAACTCAATTGAAAGTTTATTGACTTTTTAAGAATTTGTGTATTTTAACCATTTTTACCAACTTGCACTTAAAATTTCTAAGAATTAAACATTCTGTTCAACATCAGAAAGTCTTTAAGTTTAGTTTCATTATGATTAACACAAATTAATTCTCAATTTTTATTTTAAAACAGATTTAAATGTGAATTTTTAATCAATTTTCATTTTTATTTTAAAAAAATATGTTGAATGACTGTTCATCTTCATCCTCAGTCGATGAAGATTCATCACATAATCAACTTTGATGAAAAATAGATTTTAATGCATCAATGAGATTGAAATCATGTTTGTATTAACATTTAATCTTCAATTTCAATTCATTATACTCATTTCATTCACAATCTTAACAGATTCATTAGACTAGGGTTCGTGCGCCTGAATAGGTCCGATACGCCCAAATCAATCAACCTGTTAACTGAAATTTCTATAATTTTGATCATCAACTTACATTTAGAATCGAATAATACCACTATAGAATGCACGATTAGATCAGAAGTCAATCGAAATGAGAAAATTAATGATATATCGAGTGTCTGAGTTTGAGAGTGTTCTGTGTTCAGGGGACATTTTGTGAATGAAATTAGAAAACACAAAGTGTTGTTTATATACTAAGTGAATAATTTTTAGGCGCATGAGCACTGTTTGTGCGCATGGACTCAGGCGCATGAGCACTGTTTGTGCGCATAAGCACTGTGTATGCGCTTTTGCACTGTTCAGGCGCATGAGCTTAGCTGAAACGCCCAATACTTAACACACATTTTCACTTGGAAGCATGGGAACTATTTAGGCGTATGGGAAGGATAAAACGCCCAACACAACCACATATTCAGAATTAAGACAACTGTTTAGACGCATGAGGTTGTCTGAAACGTCCAACACTTTTACAAATCTTGAAAAATCATCATGCTCCTGATCCTGGACTTATGAACACTGTTTAAGCGCATGAAATGACTTCCATGTGTCCTAACACTTGTAATTTTCAGATCTTCCACCTGTACACTGTTTAGACATATTAGCACTGTTCACATACTGATATTAAAACAGTTAATCAATTTTTGACTTTAATTGGTCAAATTTGACTTTCACCCAAAAATTTTCAAAATAAACCCTCAATTTTGAACTTTTGACTTTTAAATTTTTATTTTTTTTTATTTTGAAATTTTTAATTTTTATTTTTGTTTTAATTTTTCAAAATAATTTCCCGTCATTTTAGTTTCTAATTTTTAACAAAAAATCTCATTTAACTTTTGCAAGAAGCTTTTCCATTAAAAATGTTTTTAAGATTCATTTTTACATTTGTTACACACACATGCTTGAACATATATAGCATCATCCTTTCCATCCATAGCATTAGATTTTGATTTTTGATTTTTCATGATTTTACATATCTAGAAATTTGACAATCAGTTTTAACTCGTTTTACTCCCCCTAAACTTTTAAGTTTGATAAAACTTAGAAGTTTCTTGAATTTTGTCACATGAAGAGCACACTAATCATTGTTAAATTGCCTGCACATAGAAAACATGCAAAAATCAAAATTAAAATAGAATAAAATCCTAATATTCATAATGAATCATGTCTGCGGTGAGATCATATTAGCAGTGATCAACACATTAAAATAAAAAAATTGATGGATAGTCACAGACAGTGATTAAATCCTGATCAAGTGTGTTCCAGGTCAGCATTTCTAAGGATAGAAAATGAGTGCTTTTGGCAAGGTACTCAGCACACTTACTTTTTCAATTCTTAGATTGTTTAAGGTACAATTAGATATGACATTATGCAGTCACACTTAGACTTAGAGAGGTTAATTCTCATAAAGATATGCAAGAAGTCACTATTCTCAACATGTTAACCTGACATATACTATAACCAGATCTCATTTGGTGTTTATGCACATTGGCATCTTGTTACATCAGTGAGTATATCCAGGTCTGTAATCATTTACAACAAAGGATATCTCATAACTTCAGGTCTATGATGACTCATAACAAAGAAGTGTTAGATGCATTAAATAATTAGACTCAATGGTTATTCATATTGCCATCAGGTGTGAGATTATGTCTTAACAAGCAATCAATTTGAGAAATCAACACTACTCATTAGTGCTAAGATAGACATACATGAATGCATGAGTGATTTAGTTTAATCACAAGAATTTACTTTTTCAGTATAATTGCATGAGCTTACCTGCACATCATATCTGATCACGTCAGACTATAATCATAAGCGAAGTATGCAACTGATCATACTAATGTACTATCATTTCTCACATATTGCAAAACCAATGCATTCCTATATAATTAATAAGAAAAGACACTATTTTTGTGATTTTTGGTTTTATATTTTTATCTTTTGTTTTTCAATTTTCTATTCTTGTATTTGATTTTTGTCTTTTTTTTTAAAAAAAATATGCACACACAAAATTACAACCAGGCAATTAACTTTGACATGTTCTCTGACTGTGTCCTATTCATATAAGGGAGGGTTCGGATCATATTTAGACTCAATTAACTGAAATACTCAAAAAAACCAATTTTTACATGTGGTTAATAAGACCAATTGACTCTACCAGATACTCAAATCATCCTGGTAAGAAGGCTTTAGTAAACAGGTCGGCCAACTGTTTTTCAGTAGCAATTTGAATCAATATGATTAAACCTTTTTCAGAGTTATCTATGAGAAAATGATATCGAATTTTGATATGTTTTGTTTTAGAATGTTGGACAGGATTAGCTGTAATGAACATAGCAGCTGTGTTATCAATGTAAATAGGTGTTTTAAGAAAGTTGAACCCATAATCCAGCAGTTGGTTTTGTAACCAAAGGATTTGAGAACATCCTGCTGAAGCAGCAATGTACTCAGCTTCTGCAGTAGAAACAGAGACATTTGTTTGTTTCTTGCATTGCCACGAGACTAATCTGGGTCCTAAAAATTGACACCCACTCGTTGTTGATTTTCTATCTTGACAACATCCGCCATAATCACTATCAGTATACCCATGTAACTCGAAGTTTCCTTAGTAAGGATACCATAGCCCTAAAGCCGGTTTACCTTTAACATACCTGAATATTCTTTTGACAGCAATTAAGTGGGATTCTTTCGGGTCTGATTGATACCTCGCACAGACATAAACAGCATACATAATGTCTGGTCTAGATGTAGTGAGATACATCAAAGAACCAATCATCGATCTGTATAATGTTTGGTGTACTGATTTTCCTTTCGGATCAGGCTCAATCTTGGTGTTCATATCAGTTGGAGTTCTGATTGACTGACAATCTTGCAGCTTAAATTTCTTCAAGAGTTTGTCGACGAACTTCTCTTGGTTGAAAAAAATACCATCTGCAGATTGTTTAACTTGTAGTCCAAGAAAGAAATTTATCTCTCCTATAGAACTCATCTGAAATCGAGATTTAATGATTTCTTCGAATTCATATACTCTGTTTTGGACTTGTAGAACCAAATATGCTATCATCAACATACACTTGTACACATAAGAGATCATCAGCATCCTTCCTTATGAATAAAGTAGGATCGATTTTCCCTCGCATGTATCCATGTTGGATTAAGTGCTGTGACAATGTCTCATACTAGATTATCGGGGCTTGATGTAGACCAGATAAAGCTTTGCTCAATTTGTACACACGATGTGGATATGTAGCATCTTCAAAAATGGGAGGTTGCTTCACGTACACATCATCGGTGATAGAACCATACAAAAATGCACCCTTTACATCCATTTGATACACTTTAAATTTCATGAAAGAAGCATAAGCCAGGAAGACACGAATAGATTCAAGTCTTGCAACTAGAGCAAATACTTCATCATAATCAATACCTTCTTCTTGAGTGTATCCTTGTGCAACTAATCTATCTTTATTTCGAATAACAATTCCTCGATCATCAGTTTTATTTCTGAATAACTATTTTGTGCCTATAGAATTTTCTCCTTCAGGTAAATCCACCAGATTCCACACTTCTTGTTTGCGGAACTGTAATAATTCTTCTGCATAGCCTCGATCCAACCATTGTCCTTTAACGCTTCGGAAACGTTTTTAAGAATAATTTGAGAAAGAAAGCAAGAGTATAAGCAGACATTTGCTTGTTCTGATTTACTTCTCGTCGTTCTCTCACTCAAAGGACCAATAATCTGAGATGTTGGATGGTTTTTGTGAATACGAGATGTCGAAATCTCATCTCCTTGAACATGAACATCTAGATTGGATTGATTCAAGTTCGAAAGCTGATGCAATAGGCTTAAAGAATATGTATTGAAATTCAAAACATGAGTCAGTGAGTTGATAAAGTAATCAAGATTACCAGAATCAACTACATCACCAGAGATAGATGATGTTCCAGACTCATGTTGTACAATTTATGTACCATTATTAGGAATTGGTTATGACACATCTTGGTTTTGTGAATCAGAATGATCATTATCTTGATGAGACTGATCATCATTATTATACTGAAAAATAGAATCTCTAACTAAAGAAAAGAAGGGATAGTCTGGGCTTGAATCATCTGCTTCATCGGGATCCGAATTGTCACTGAATGAACTGAGATCTCCTTGAATTTTCTTTTCACCTGTAGAATCAAGCAAGTTAGATTGATTAAACAAGTTGGATTGAAAAGAGTTTGACATAGAATCTAAATCAAATAACCATGCAGGACCATTTGACACTGATGGAAAAGAGTTTTCAAGAAATTTAACATTAAATGTTTCAACTATAACATTAGTCCTAGAGTTATAAACTCGATAGGCCTTTGAAACAGATGAATATCCAACGAAAAATCCATCATCAGATTTTGATTCAAATTTTCCTAAATAATCACTTGAATTCAGAATCATAACCGGAAAACCAAAAGATTTAAGAAAATCTATGTTTGGTTTCCTGCCAAACATTAACTCATATGGAGTTTTCAGTTTGTCTTTAACAATTAACGAATGGTTCTGAACAAAAATGCAGTTGATATTGCTTCATCCCAGAATGTGATCGGAATTTTAGCATCTGCTAACATGGATCGTGCTGCTTCAATCAATGTTCGGTTCTTCCTTTCAGCAACTCCGTTTTGTTGAGGAGTTCTGGGAGCACTGAACTGATGATCTATTCCTTTCTCTGCACAAAACATGTCAAGAGTTAGATTTTTGAATTCCGTCCCATTATCACTTCTAATTATTTTTACTTTTTGTTCAACTTGATTTTCTACTTTTATGATAAATTCTTTTATTAATTCAGCTGTTTTAGATTTAGCATTTAGAAAGAAAACCCATGAAAATCTTGTATAGTCATCAATGATAATTAAACAGTAAGATTTTCTTCCAATACTCTTCACGTTGGTTGGTCCAAAAAGGTCCACATGCAACAATAGAAGGGGTATGGAATTTGAGTTTATCAGCTTGGACTTATAAGACGCTCTGTGCTGTTTCCCCTTTAAACATGCTGAGCATAAATCAGTTGTGGCAAACTTCTTTGATGGAAGGCCAATAACATGATTTCCCGCTACAAGCTTGTTCATATTCTTGAAGTTGGAATGTTCGAGACGTCTATGCCATAGCTGGCTTTCATCATTAGATGCTTTAGAAAAGAGACAAGTTGTTTCTATAGAAGAGTCCACTTGAGACATATCCAGTTTGTATACGTCTCGGTCTCTGACAGCTTTAACAACCACGAAATCCTTGCTTATCTGAAATCCGGGTTTCAAGATATAACAGAAAGAATCATCAAAAAGTACAGAGTAGGATTTATCATAAATTTGGGATACGCTTAACAAATTAAAGTTCAACCATGAACAGAAGTTGACTTTATCAAAGCTTATAATCCCGTTGGATACTGTTCCTTCTCCGGTTATTTTTCCTCCTGCATTACCACCAAAGGCGACATGCGTTCCATCTTTTAACTTAAAATCTTGTAATAAGGCCTGATTGCCTGTCATATGTCGGCTACACCCGCTATCCACATACCAAGTATTGATTGGTCTTCTCGGGCGAGCCTGCAAAACAAAAAATTTAAGTTGAATTATCTACCCAAGCCGAAATGGTCTTGGGTTTTCCAAACTTGTCAACAATAGTAAATTGTTTAAAGTGAAGTTTGTTGACATCAGGTTTATTCTTTATGAATTTACCAATTCTGTTATTTGTAACAAAATTATGCTTGTTTGGAAAATTCATGCTTTTTGACTGATCATTGTTTGAAAATCTTTTATTTTCAAAACTTTTGTTATTAATTCTCACTGACCTTGTAATGAAATTATCATTGAAGTATTGTTTAGGTCTCATTGAATTTTTTCTTTTGAAAGTTTTCAAACCTAAGGAGGGTTGGTGTGTTAATCTTTGAAAATCAACATTTTGGTTTCTTTTATATTGCGGATTAACATAACCTTTGCTTACTGTTGAGGTGGCAAATCCTCTCCTCTGTGAATTCTTTCTAAAGTAACAATCTTTAGTGTTGTGAGTTTGCTCATCACAGTAAGTACAGTATTTGTTAAAATAACACTCTGAAGGTGAGTGATTTCTCATATCGCAAATGTGGAAGTATTTGTTAAAAAACATTCAGACTTTTTGTGATTATACATGTCACATATGTTACAATGCCTTTGTGGAGTCTTGAATAATTGGTTATTAACCTTTGACGTTGACACAACATTAGAAACTTGGTTACTTTTAGGTGTCAAAGAGTTAATTTGTTGTTTTTGATTTGAAGAATTATTCTTTTGATTTAAACCACTTTTCTTTTTCACAATATGTTTTTGTTTTTAAACATGAATTTCATTCTTGTTTTCCTTAGATACAAATCTTTTAGCTACAGCGGAAGTCTTGGAATCTGAACCCGTTTTCAGATCAGAGGTTGATTTGTTCTTAGGATTTTCTTTGACATCTTGAATGGAGTTCACATTCAACAAACCAACAGATACAAATTTAATTGGCTTTAATTTTGTGACTTGATTTGTTTCTTTAGTCTGATTTTCCTGAATTTTTATTTGTTCATTTTTAGCTTTATTTATCTTTCTTCTTCTTCTCTGGTTCCTTGATTTAAGATTCAGTTTTTGGTTTAGATTGAACATCCTCAGTTGAAGATTCTTTTTCACATTCTTTCTTTTTCTGGTCTTTTTGCCATTTAATGAAATCAGGATTATTTAGACCAAATGAATTTGAATCTTCTGATGTTTCTTCATCATTTTTGTTTTGAAAATCTGAGTTTTGGTTATTAGTTATAATATTTACTTCCTCCAAAACTGACTCCTTAGGAACAAAAACTTTTTTTGTTTTGGGCTTCGGTTCATAAGATTTTACTTTAACAGGATGACCATTTTTTATCTTTTCGTTATCTTTTTCTTCGAAAATTTCCACATTTGTTTTCTTTTCTTCAGCATCAGATATCTTGGTCTTGTTTTGAAAAGCTTTTACTTTTGCCTTGTTTTCTGGAGAGTGATCATGAGTGTTAAAATCTTCTTGTAAGGTATTTGTTATTGATTCTGGCATCGGTTCATGAGTGAAACCCAATCCTACCTTTTGTTTATCTTTTTGTTCATTTACCAGCTTTTCCATAATGGTTCTAAAACTTTTAACTTTGACGAGATCAACTTGAGTTGCTGCATGAGCTATCTTCTCCAGTTCAAGATTCTTTGTCATCTCTTCAAGTTGTTTTGATACAATTTCAAGTTCTCTTAGAGTTTTGTTCCAAGAATTTTGAAGAGATAATCTTTTCGTCAGTTACTTTATGATCATTTATAAGTTTGGTATGCATTAGTTCTTCTGGCTTAAGTTTTTCACAAATCTTGTAAGAATAATTTCTGTAGTATTCTACATGCTCGAAGCAAGACTTTGTGCATAATGTTTCTCTAACTTCTGATGGAATTTCGGAATATTTAGGAGGAGACGTTTCAGAGTTAGAGCTTTCAACCTTTGGTTGATCAGATTTTGCCATCAATGCAACTTCCTCTGAATCTTCCTTGGGATCAGACTTATCACTCCAGTCATAATCCTCTTCCTCGTTCTCAGAGTTTCCATCATCTTTTGGATCATTAAATTCAGACCAATCTTCTTTCTGTATTTCTGCAACAAGAGATAAATTGGAGGTTAATTCAGCAGTAAATTGCTCAGCGTATGCACTCCAATCATAACCATCTTTAATATTAACAACAAGAGCTTTCTTGGGCTCCTCTGATGATTTAGAATCATCTTTCAATTTTGGCATTGGTAGACTTTGATAAGGTTTCTAAAATGTCTTCTGTGAAGATTGCTGAAACCTTTGATTACTTGAGCTTGATTGGCCATTTCCTCCTTTACTCCTTGGAGCTTTGCACTCTCTAGAAAAGTGACCATAGCTGTTACAGTTGAAACACCTAGATTTGGAATTATCAAATCCAACAGACTTGTTTACACTAGGCTTGTAGTTTCTGTTGACATACGAGTGTTTTTGAGTCCAGTACGCTATCATAACCATTTGCCAGTTGAGATCCATTTCTTCAACATCGTCTGGATCCATTTCAAACAAATCCTGCAAAACAAAATCAAGTTGAGTTAGATGACTACCTTGATAAGCTTGAAAGCTTGCCATAAATGCAGTAAAAGTAGTTTTAGACTCTTCATCCTGTAATAGGATGTTTATTACATCATTAACTTTGCTAGTTTTAGCAGAGTTAGCAGATGGAGTCTCTGCTTGAGATTTAGAACTTTTAGGCATAGAAGGAGATTGAGGTTGATTCTGAGTTGTATAGGCAGGAGCACTTGTGTAAGCTGAATCAGTGAAAAACCCTGCACCAACGAATAGATCACCCTCATCTTCTGGTGAAGTTTCATTCTTAGCCATGAATGCATTCTCCACAGTACTTGCTGGAGAAGCAACATATTTATATTGTGACATCGAAGCTGCTCTGTCATTGTTTCTAGAACTTTCATCAATTTCAACAGATTCTATTTTACCAATCAAGAGATCAAGATCCATTGGAAATTTCTCAGTATGCTTTAACAGAGTGACTGTTTGCTTCCATGAAGATGGAAGAGCATTAAGAAGCCTGAAGTTAAGATCTTTTAAATCATTCTTGATGCCTGCAGTCGACATCTCAGTTGTCAGTTGAACAAATCTGTTCATCATCTGATTTATTGTTTCACCAGATAAATGTTCAAAAAGTTCTAATTGTCTCTTTAATTTTTGCCTTTTCAGATCCTGGATCTCCTTTCCACCTTCACATATTATTTTCAATGCCTTATACATGGTATATCCAGTCTGATAACCATCAAGCCTTGTAAGGACTTCAAGTGGCAGTCCTTTGCACATCAAAGAATACGCTATTATATCATTTTTAACTTTCCTGAGATCATCACCCTGTAATCTATCTTCAGGATATGGTTCCTGAGATTCTTTGGTGTAGACAAAACCTCTATCAGACCATCTAAAGTTATAGGAATATGAGGTCCTTTTTCTATTGATTTCCATAGATCAGTATCAATAGAATTCAAGTGATGCTTTAATCTTAGTGACCAATTCTTGAAATCTGCTCTATTCTTCAGCTTGGGAACTCTGTTCTCTGAGTCTTCTGATTTTACCATTTTTAGTTTTTGATTTTAAAAGAATTTTTTTTTGTTTTTTTTAATGTTTTGAATTAAAACAATGAATTGAAAATATTTTTGGATTTTTTTAAGTTTCTGAAAAATTTTAAAATTTTTCTAAGTGTTGAAGCTGATGCGTCCAAACAGTGGAAAAACGCCCAAACAGTTGAGCTTCCTTTGACTTTGACTTTGAAACGTCCAAGGGATTGCCTTAGAAAAATTCCAAAATGCCCATGTTGAAAAACGTCTGAATAGAAATGAAACGCCTGAACAGTTGTCAGACGCCTGGATGGTAAAATGCCCAAATAGTTCAAAAACGCCTCAACAGTTGTAAAACGCCTGGAATTCCTTGGATTGTCAACTTCCAAAGTGTCCCAATAGTTGAAATGTGTCCCAACAGTAGAAAAACGCCTAACTGAAAAAAACGCCCAAACAGTGGAAAAGCGCCTAAACAGTTGTTATGCGCCTAACACTTAGGCAATTTTCAGCAGTGTTTTTGACATAATGCGCCACATTCATCAGTTTCATACGAACTTAAATTTTCTGAATTCCTTCAAAACTTGATTAATTGATCTGAAATCCTCAAATTATGTAGGAAATTGATCAATAATCAATCCTTCAACTTCAATTTCTTCAATTAACAACCAAAATTGATCTTTTGATTCAAGAACAGGTTCGACAAATGAAGAACAGGTTCGAAGAGCTTTTTGCTCAAACACTGATTTGAATGAATTGTACTGCTAATTGTGAATCAAATCATGTTCCTAATGATGAAACACAACTGAATTCAACAATTATATGACTGAATTGTTTATCAATCACAGATTCAAGTGATTTTGAGAGTTCGACAGTTGAAGAACTTCAATCACTAAACCAAAAGCTCTGATACTATTTGATAAGCTTAAAATGGATCGATCTGTGATGATATCTGAACACAATTCAATCTAAAACACACAAGTATTCAATTCAATACAAGCAAATCAACAAAAATTCATAGAGTTTTCATTGATTAGCATATAGAAGAATACAAAGTGTAGAAAGCAGTTACAACACGTCTCAATGCTAAAAACTTCAACTCTACCTACACAATACATATCTATGCTATTTATACTAATCAAGAAAACAAAGGAACATATTTACATAAAAAGTCCCTATACTATGACAAAAATGTAAAAGACACACAAAGACAAATGTTAATCTTTAAAGAATCATCTACGCAATCCAACCATTGTCCTTTAACGATTCGGTGACATTTTTAGGAACAATTTGAGATAGAAAACATGAGTATAAGCAAAGGTTTGCTTGTTCTGATTGACTTCTCATCGTTCTCTCATTGAATGGACAGATAATCTGAGATGTAGGATGGTTCTTGTGAACACAAGATGTTGGAATCTCATTCACTTGAACATGAACATCTAGATTAGATTGGTTCAAGTCAGAAAACTGACGCAATAAATTCAAAGAATATGGATTAAAATTTGGAACTTGAGTCGGTGAATTGATAAAATAATCAAGATTATCAGTACCAACCACATGACCAGAAATTGATGACGTTCCGGACTCAAGTTGTATAATTTCGGGACCATCATTAGGAAAAGGTTGTGAAACAATTGAATTTTCTGAAACGGGATGCTCTTGATCTTATTGAGGCTGAAATATAGAATCTCTAACAAATGAAAAAAATGGATAATCTGGGCTTGAGTCATCCGTATCATCAGAATCAGAATCATCGCTAAAAGAACCGAGATCTCCTGCTTGATTTTTCTTCTCACCTGTAAATTCAAACAAGTTAGAATGAAAAGAGTTAGACAAGGAATCTAAATCAAATAACCAAGCTGGACCATTTGCAACCGATGGAAAAGAATTTTCAAGAAATTTAATGTTGAATGTTTCAAGGATAACATTTGTCCTAGAGTTATAAACTCTATAGGCTTTTGAAACCGACGAATATCCAACAAAAAATCCTTCATCAGATTTTGAATCAAATTTTCCTAGCTGATCACTTGAATTTAAAATCAAAACTGGACAACTAAAAGATTTAAGAAAATCTATATTAGGTTTCCTGCCAAACATCAACTCATAAAGAGTTTTCTGTTTATCTTTCACAATCAATGAACGATTCTGCACAAAACACACTGTGGATATCGCTTCATCCCAGAAAGTGATTAGAACTGCTAACATAGACCGTGCTACTTCAATCAAAGTTTTGTTTTTCCTTTCAGCAACTCTATTTTGTTGTGGAGTTCTAGGAGCACTGAACTGACGAGCAATACTTTTTTCTGCACAAAACATGTCAATATTAGCATTTTTAAATTCCGTTCCATTATCACTTCTAATTATTTTGACCTTTTGATCTAATTGATTTTCTACTTTAATGATGAATTCTTTTAATAATTCAGCTGTTTCAGATTTAGCATGCAAAAAGAAAAACCCAAGAAAATCTTGTAAAGTCATCAATGATAACTAAACAATAAGATTTCTTTCCAATACTCTGAACATTTGTTGGTCCGAATAGGTCCATATGCAACATCTGGAGAGGATTGGAATTTGAGTTTATCTGCTTAGGCTTATAAGACGCTCTGTGTTGCTTTCCTTCTAAACATGCTGAGCAGAGATTAGTTGTGGTAAACTTCTTTGTTGGAAGACCTACAACATGATTTCCTGATACAAGCTTGTTCATGTTCTTGAAATTGGAATGCCCGAGACGTCTATGCCAAAGCTGACTTTCGTCATTTGATGCTTGAGCAATTAGGCATGTTGTTTCTATGGAAGGATCAACTTGAGACATATCTAACTTGTATACGTCTCGATCTCGAACAGCTTTAACAACTACCCATTCTTTGCTAATCTGAAAACCTGGCTTCAAAATATAACAAAATGAATCATCAAATAAAACAGAATAAGATTTGTCACAAATTTGGGAAACGCTTAAAAGATTAAAGTTCAACTGTGAGCAATAGTTGACTTTATCAAAGCTGATAATCCCATTGGATACAGTTCCTTTGCCTGTTATTTTTCCTCCTGCATCACCTCCAAAAGCAACATATGTACCATCCTTAAACTTAAATTCTTGAAGCAAGACATGGTTGCCTGTCATATGCCGGCTACACCCACTATCAACATACCATGTGTTAATAGGTCTTCTCGGGCGCACCTGCATTTCAGAAAGAATTAAGTTGAGTTATCAACCCAAGCCAAGATGGTCTTGGGCTTGCCAAATTTATCAACAATGGTAAACTTTTTAAAGTGAAGCTTTTTCAAGTGAGGCTTATTTTGGACAAATTTATCAATTCTGTTTCTTAGAAATTTTTGATTATCTTTGATTTGTTTTGTCCTTAAAGCATTGTAACGTTTTTCAAGATCATCATCAAGATATTTCAAACCATCAGACAAAAATTTTTGTGTACCAAGCTTCCCACCATTCATTCTCACATAACACTACCATAAATTGTAAATATAATTATTCATTAGTTGAAATAAACATTACAACCATATGTCTCAACGAAATAAAGTAAACAAAGTTCAACTTCCAAGTTTCAAGATATTTTATTTATTTTTCCTAGGTCCAAATCCTAAGTGTAAGCATGCTTTAAAAGATAATCATCAACCTTGTGCATTTCCTGAAACATGTTAAAAATAAAGGTCAACTTTGAAAGTTGGTGAGTTTCCATGGGTTAAGCATACGTATATATATAAAAGTTTACAAGTAGCAATTCATGTCAATGGTTACAAGTAAAGCAAGTTTATAGATAACATATAGCTACAATCAAACCTTGACCAAGAATATCATTTACAAGTTATAACGATTAGCTAAGTGTACTTGGTTCCCATGATGAACAAGCATACGTCATCAGGAGCCGGAAATAACCTCGGCTTTAGCACCAAACAGGCTTGTCAGGCCCATAGATCTATGACGTCGCCAGGCTAGCAATAGATTTATAATTTTTTAGAAATCTTCTATATATTTTTTAAAGGCTGAAAAGCCCTAAAAAATAATTAAGGGTGCCCGGGTTTGAACCCGGGACCCCAAGGTTGACAGGGGTGCGGTTACCATTAGGCTGGGCGCCTATGCCTGCCAAGAAAGTGGTTTTTAATTGTTAAAAGCATTAACTACTCGGAACCCCAAAATTCCATGAACCCTAACTTCGGATTTCATCAAATTGATCGATAATTCGTATGTTTCAGCCGAATTAAACTTAAGGCTTTTGTTTGTAATGATCATACGAACATGCTAATATGTATACTTACCCGGATCGGAGTCGAATCGATGATGAGCAAGACGAAGAACAAGTCGCGGCTATGTCGAGATTGGTTTAGGTTGCAAATGATGTTAATAATCAAATTCGTTGCACAGAAAGCTTCTATTGGTCTCGGTGATTGAAAGCCCTTTATCAATTTCAATTAAGAACGAACGAAGGTTGAAGAACACTACGGTTGCAGGTCACGATGGAAGTGGGGATCGAATGCGGGGTTTGTGTGTTTCTCAGATGAAATTGCAAGTGGTGATAGATTAGGGATAGTTAAAAGATTGTTCAAGTTTAATCAATTGGATTATTATTGAGTCTTGAATGCCGAATGACTCGATTGATAATGGCGAAGGTTACTCGGGTCATTCGAGTTCATAACCGTTGTTTAAACGTGATTAAGGTTCTGAAACGGTTTCGAATCATGCACACGAACCAATTGGGATAGTTTGGTGTCGAAATACGAAGGATTTCAGGGGTTTTGGCCTCGCCGGAGAGTCGGCCGAGGGGTGGCCGGAGTTGGCCGCCGGATTTACGGGGAAAGAGGGAAGGGGGGTTTGGGTTTTAGTACTTTACACCATTGGTCCCTCAACTTTGAATTCTTCTTATTTTATGCTAAAACTTTCATTTTAAGTTTTCAAATTGACATTAAGGCCCCCCAAACTTATTTAAAGTTATATTTTTATATTAACTTACTTAACTTTTATAATTATTTTTATTATTATTATTATTTTATTATTATTATCATTTAGGGTAGAACTTATAATAATAAAAAAAGTTATAATTACAAGTATTATTATTATTATTATCATTATTATTATTATTATTATTATTATTATTATTATTATTATTGTTATTATCATTATTATTATTATTATTATTATTATTATTATTATTATTATTATTATTATTATTATTATTATTGTTATTAAATATAACAATTTATTAACTTGTAAATTAACAAGAAATCAAACATAAATGGCCCACATAATTTCATAAATGACAGAAATGGTCCTTACAAATGCATAACAAGGTTACCTTTTATTTAACGAAAACACGAAAGGTTACAGTCTCCCCAACTTTTAAGAATTTCGTCCCGAAATTAAGAATGAACTAAACGAACAAATACGGGTATTTCTTCTTCATATGCTCCTCACGCTCCCAAGTAAACTCAGGTCCACGCTTATTCTCCCAATGAACCTTGACGATTAGGGTGGTAGTGGTCCTAGTCTTCTTCATGATACGATCCATGACTTCAACGGGTTTCTCAACAAAATGTAACGACTCATCGATCTGGATGTCATCTAATGGGACATGCAGACTTTCGTCAGCCGAACATTTTCTCAAATTTGAGACATGGAAAACAGGATGAACCCCGCTAAGATCGGAAGGTAGTTCCAGTTTATAAGCCACTTTCCCAATCCTTTTCAGGATCTTGAAAGGTGCTACAAATCGTGGAGCTAATTTACCTTTCTTCCCAAAGCGGACGACTCCCTTCCATGGTGAGACTTTAAGAAGAACCATATCCCCAACTTGGAATTCCAACGGCTTGCGTCGTTTATCGGCATAACTCTTTTGTTGACTTCTAGCCACTTCAAGGTTCTTGCGAATCGTGGAGACTTTATCGGTCGTTTCTTGTATGAGTTTAGGACCAGTGAGGAAATTTTCACCAATGTCAGTCCAGCAAATCGGGGAACGACATTTACAACCATAAAGCGCTTCGAAAGGTGCCATCTTGATACTCGAGTGGTAACTATTATTATACGAAAGTTCCGCGAGAGGTAAATGCGTATCCCAGTCACCACCAAAGTCAAGGACACAAAGACGTAGCAAATCCTCTAGGGTTTGAATGGTTTGCTCGGTTTGACCGTTCGTTTGAGGATGGTAAGCCGTGCTTAAATCCAGTTGAGTACCCAAGAGTTCTTGCATAGACGACCAAAGTGCGAAGTGAAACGAGCGTCTCGGTCGGATATGATATGCAAAGGTACGTCATGACGGCTCACAATCTCATCAATGTATATACGAGCTAACCTTGATGTTTTGTAAGTGTCATGTATGGGTATGAAATGTGCCGACTTGATCAATCGGTCAACGATCACCCATATGCTATCATGACCACGAGAGGTGTGTTCCCATTTCCACATAGGAATCTCGGGTTGTTCAAGCAATCCACTAGGATGTTGATGTTCAGCTTTAACCTCCGTACACGTAAGACACTTAGCTACGTAAGTTTCTATGTCTTTTTTCATTCCACGCCACCAGTATTGACCACGCAGATCCATATACATCTTATCAGAACCAGGATGAATTGAGTAACGAGTTTGATGAGCTTCATTCATGATAAAGGTACCAAGATTATCACGGCTTGGAACCCAAATTCTATTCAAGAAATACATCAACCCATTGCGTTTCGTTTCCAGTTGAGCTCGAAGATTGTACTCCAATTCCTCTCCCATTTTACCTTCCTCTTGAACCGCTTGTTGAGCCTCCATGATACAAGTCTCGATGTCATTCTCAATCTTCAAATTTTGCAGTAGCACCATAGTCTCGTTAACATCAAGACGAATCTCAGTATCAAATTCTCCCAAGTTATCAAACCATTGTCGTCGATCGCGAATTTCTTGAAACGAGATCATCTTGTTATGAATCTTAAGACTTAGTGCACCGGCTACGACATTTGTCTTTCCAGGGTGGTAACGAATGTCACAGTCATAATCACTAATCAACTCGACCCAACGACGTTGTCTCATATTGAGATCCTTTTGATTGAAACATGTTGTAGGCTTTTGTGATCGGTGTAGACTATACATTGCGTGCCATAAAGGTAATGTCTCCAAATCTTTAGGGCAAAAACCACAGCACCAAGTTCAAGATCATGTGTCATGTAATTAACCTCATGGACCTTTAATTGCCTCGATGCATATGCTATGACTTTTCCTCGTTGCATGAGAACACAACCAAGGCCTTGTTTAGATGCATCACAATACACGGTGAAATCATCGTTTCCATCGGGAAGGGTCAAGATAGGAGCATTACACAACTTGTGCTTTAATGCTTCAAAGGCTTCCACTTGTTCAGACCCCCACTCAAATGGTTTATTCTTTTGAGTCAAGGAAGTAAGCGGCTTCGCAATTCTAAAGAAGTTGGCAATGAAACGTCGATAATAGCCAGCAAGACCAAGGAAAGAAAGAACTTTGGTTGGAGTTGTAGGAACACACCAATTTTTCACAGCTTCCACCTTTGCAGGGTCAACGTGAATTCCTTGGCTATTCACCACGTGTCCTAGAAATTGGACCTCCTCAAGCCAAAATTCTCACTTTGAGAACTTTGCGTACAGTTGTTCTTTCTTCAATAGCTCAAGAACTTGTCGCAAGTGAAGTTCGTGATCGGTTTTGGACTTGGAATAGATAAGTATGTCGTCAATAAAGACAATCACAAACTTGTCTAGATACGGCTTGCATACTCGATTCATGAGATCCATAAAGACAGCAGGAGCATTTGTTAAACCAAAGGGCATAACCATGAACTCATAGTGTCCATATCGAGTACGGAACGTAGTTTTTGGGATTTCATCATCATGAACTCGTAATTGATGATAGCCAGAACGTAAGTCAATCTTTGAGAAAATAGCAGCTCCTTGAAGTTGGTCAAAAAGATCATTGATGCGAGGAAGAGGGTAGCGGTTCTTGATGGTAAGTTTGTTAAGCTCACGATAATCGATGCACATACAAAACGATCCATCTTTCTTCTTTACGAACAGAACAGGTGCGCCCCAAGGAGATGAGCTAGGATGGATAAAGCCCTTGTCGGACAGTTCTTGAAGTTGACTAGCTAGCTCTTGCATTTCGACGGTGCCAGTCGATATGGTGACTTAGCCACGGGGTTCGCTCCCGGAATTAAATCGATCTTAAACTCGACTTCACGAGGTAAACCACTAAGGTCATCGGGAAATACTTCAGGAAAGTCTTATACAATCGGGACATCCTAAAGGTCCTTCCCTTTGCCTTTCGTGTTGACCACGTAAGCCAAGAAAGCCATGTAATTCTTGTTTAGACATTTTTGGGCTTGAGTACACGACATGAGTTTGAGTCCTTTGGAGGATTTTTTGCCGAATACTTTCAATGTATCCCCCAAAGGCAAAGGAATTTGAATGCACTTCTCGAAACAAATAATTTCAACATGATATTTGGCTAGCCAATCCATGCCAATGATAACGTCAAAGCTTTCAAGTTTCATAGGAATAAGGTCGATAAAGAAATCATGCTCGTTTAGGCTCAAAATGCAATCACGAATAACGACATCAACGGTGATGGGTTCTCCATCGACGAATTTGACAGTAAGAGGTCTTTCTAATTTCGTATGTGGCTTACCAAGTATAGGCTCAAATTCTAACGAGACAAAACTCTTATCGGCTCCAGAGTCAAACAGAACGTAGGCATAAGAATTATTAATAAGAAACATACCTGTTTAGTTTTAAAGACGTTTAATGATACAGGTAAAGCAACAAAAGAACTTAGATCATAAAGTTGGGGTTGGATTTGACAAAACGTTCACCACATCGTTGTTTGCTTGTGCTTGGTTTGCATTGATGTTGAAGGCACGTCCTCGGGCTTGTGGTGCATTACCCGCAAGACAAGGGCATTATGGGCGAAAATAACCAGGTTCCCCACAGTTGTAGCAAGCACGATTAGCAACTAACGCGGCATTGTTTGGTGCACGGTGACAAGTAGCCACCAAGTGTCCATACTTACCGCATAGTGTACAGATGCGGCATGGGGTATTACCCGCATGATGATACCTACAGATGTTGCACAAGGGTAGAGGACCAGCATAGGCCCTAGCAACAAGTGCTTGTGCCATAGGAACGGGTTGTCTTTGAGGTACCTTGGGTGTAGCCACAGCGAAATTACGAGCCGGTGGGAACTTGCGTTTCTTGTTGTTGTAAGACGGTTCATTCTTACTCTCCTTAGCTGCTTCAGGGACTGCCTTTTCAGTCTTTTTAGCACCTTTGACAGACAAGGTGCCCACTTGAATATGGTTTTCAGTAAGTTGAGCGGTGATGGTAATGGCATCTTCCAAAGTTATGGGTCTACTTCCCACCACGACATCTTGGATTTGAGGTGGCACCCCCTTGATAAACTTCTCAATGTTTCTAGGAATAGTGTCAACCATGTGAGGCAACAGGATGCTCAACTAGTGATGCCTAGTTGAATAGGCCAAATGATTTCCCCATGTTGCTTGAGATTCCAAAACTCCTCCTCCAACTTTTGCAGCTCACTTCTCGGGCAGAACTTTTGGATGGCAATGTTCTTGAATTCATCCCAAGTTAGTGCCAACACAACATCAGCACCACAGTTCCTCTTCTCACTATTCCACCATGTAAGTGCTCTTTGTTGAAGGACACTTGTGGCATAACGGACTTTGAGTGCCTCGGGACACTCGCAGTTGATAAAGGTGTTCTCCATGCTTTCAGACCACTCGAGAAGTCCAGTGGCTCCTTCCTTCCCACTAAAGCTAGTGGGTTTGCACGAGTTGAAGTGCTTAATCATGCAGGTTTGGTTGTTTCATCCTTGATTTGCACTATTCTCTCCTTGCCCATTGCCATTAGTGTTGTTACTAGCGTTGGCCATCAAGGTGCTACTCAGTTCGGCAACCATGGTCGGAATGACAGCAGCCATTTGATGGGCAATCATGGCGGCTAATTTGCGGTTGGAGCTACCACGCATTCCATGATGACGAGACATGCTGGATACAAAGTAAGTTAGTCACAGAAATTTGGAGGTAGAAGATAATAATTTAAACAAAGATTATTCAAGATTTGTAAAACACACATGGAATGATTCTATTTGGTAACGCATTACCATTTGGAAACGTTGACACGTCAAGGTGAGTTAACTCCAATTGCCTTAGAAACTTGTGTATACTGACCATAGTTTATCACTCATCCCAGAAATCCCCAGGTAAGCATAACTAGTCCCACGGGATTTATGCGAAATGCTTACCTTAGCCCGAAGGCTTTTTGCCAGGAAATCCAGAATACAGGTGTCTATGTGTCACACAATATTTCTTTAGGTTCATGGAATTAAAACCTTGATGAGATTTTCATAGATTAGACATAAAGTCTAAAGATTTGAACCTTTCGATATAAAGCGTACGTTCCCACGTGTTGTCGAGAATAAGTTTAAGAGATCTTATCGTCGAGAGAATAAAGGATTAAGAATAAGTTTTAGGGGAGACAAGGCAACCAAGTTTCTCAATTACAAGGCAGTCCTAACTAAACGCATCATGTTGCACATAAAAAGGCCTTCCTAAACAGGTAGCATTATGTAGCATGCAGCAAATAGATTTACAAGATCATAAAGATTTTTCTTATGAGGTTCATGCATCAACTATAGTCTAGGTCACCATTTCTAATAACCTAAATCCCTATAGTTATGGGCTCTGATACCAATCTGTCACACCCCAACCTTAACGGCAGAAACGTCGAGATGCGAGGGTTAAGATTGTTCACAGCCACATAACACTACCATAAATTGTAAATAAAATTATTCATTAGTTGAAATAAACATTACAACCAAATGTCTCAACGAAATAAAGTAAACAAAGTTCAACTTCCAAGTTTCAAGATATTTTATTTATTTTTCCTAGGTCCAAATCCTAAGTGTAAGCATGCTTTAAAAGATAATCATCAACCTTGTGCATTTCCTGAAACATGTTAAAAATAAAGGTCAACTTTGAAAGTTGGTGAGTTTTCATGGGTTAAGCATACATATATATATAAAAGTTTACAAGTAGCAATTCATGTCAATGGTTACAAGTAAAGCAAGTTTATAGATAACATATAGCTACAATCAAACCTTGACCAAGAATATCATTTACAAGTTATAACGATTAGCTAAGTGTATTTGGTTCCCATGATGAACAAGCATACGTCATCAGGAGTCGGCAATAACCTCGGCTTTAGCACCAAATAGGCTTGTCAGGCCCATAGATCTATGACGTCGCCAGGCTAGCAATAGTTAATGATTGTCAACATATAATGTCCATCATATAAGACTCACAATATTACAAATAACCATGACAAAAAGTAAAGATGAATTGCATGTGCATTTACAAGTACCAAGATGTTTACAAGTGCAAGTTTATAAAGTTAACATGTTTCACCCTAAAAGGTGTGAAATAAAGTAAAAGAGGGGCATGAAAACTCACATGATATAAGTTGGTGTTAAATGTAATATCAAGTAAACGGTGCTCCAACATATATATTCCAAGATTAAGTTTAAAGATAAGTTTAACGTTTCATATGTGAACTAGGGTTTCGAGTGGAGTTTGGGGTTTTTACAAATAAGATTAACTATGAAAATCATATATATATACAATTTAGGTAATTTAATATGAGAGGAAATAAAATCATTTATAATAATTTATAAAGTTTAATTATAAAATGTAAATAAATTTTATAATTATCATGATTAAACTATTATTAAAGGTAACGTGTTGACCAATAATAATTTAGTGATTTAAACTATTATTTAAATTTTATTTTTATAAAAATAAACTAAGTATAACATTTGTTAAAAATATTTTATAAAAATATTAAAGTATTTAAAGTAATAAATTTACAGAAAATATTTAGGTGACTTTAAAAATAAATAAAGTTTACAAAACTAATTTTTATAATTTTTTAGAAATCTTCTATAATTTTTTTAAAGGCTGAAAAGCCCTAAAAAAATAATTGAGGGTGCCCGGGTTCGAACCCGGGACCCCAAGGTTGACAGGGGTGCGGTTACCATTAGGCTGGGCGCCTATGCTTGCCAAGAAAGTGGTTTTTAATTGTTAAAAGCATTAACTACTCGAAACCCCCAAATTCGATGAACCCTAACTTCGGATTTCATCAAATTGATCGATAATTCGTATGTTTCAGCCGAATTAAACTTAGGGCTTTTGTTTGTAATGATCATACGAACATGCTAATATGTATACTTACCCGAATCGAAGTCGAATCGATGATGAGCAAGACGAAGAACAAGTCGCGGCTATGTCGAGATTGGTTCAGGTTGCAAATGATGTTAATAATCAAATTCGTTGCCAGAAAGCTTCTACTGGTCTCGGTGATTGAAAGCCCTTTATCAATTTCAATTAAGAACGACCGAAGGTTGAAGAACACTACGGTTGCAGGTCATGATGGAAGTGGGGATCGAATGCGGGGTTTGTGTGTTTCTCAGATGAAATTGCAAGTGGTGATAGATTAGGGATAGTTAAAAGATTGTTCAAGTTTAATTAATTCGATTATTATTGAGTCTTGAATGCCGAACGGCTCGATTGATAATGGTGACGGTTACTCGGGTCATTCGAGTTCATAACCGTTGTTTAAACGCGGTTAAGGTTCTAAAACGGTTTCGAATCATGCACATGAACCGATTGGGATAGTTTGGTGTCGAAATACGAAGGATTTCAGGGGTTTTGGCCTCGCCGAAGAGTCAGCCGAGGGCTGGCCGGAGTTGGCCGCCGGATTTACGGGGAAAGAGGGAAGGGAGGTTTGGGTTTTAGTACTTTACACCATTGGTCCCTCAACTTTGAATTCTTGTTATTTTATGCTAAAACTTTCATTTTATGTTTTCAAATTGACATTAAGGCCCCCCAAACTTATTTAAAGTTATATATATATATATATATATATATATATATATATATATATATATATATATATATATATATTTATTAATTTTTTTTATATTAACTTACTTAACTTTTATAAATTATTTTATTATTATTATTATTTTTTTATTATTATCATTTAGGGTAGAACTTATATTAATAAACAAAAGTTATAATTACAAGTGTTATTATTATTATTATTATTATTATTATTATTATTATTATTATTATTATTATTATTATTATTATTATTATTGTTATTATTATCATTATTATTATTATTGTTGTTGTTGTTGTTGTTGTTGTTGTTGTTGTTATTAAATATAACAATTTATTAACTTGTAAATTAACAAGAAATCAAACATAAATGGCCCACATAATTTCATAAATGACAGAAATTGTCCTTACAAATGCATAACAAAGTTAACTTTTATTTAACGAAAACACGAAAGGTTACAAGCAATTCTCAGTTTTGTGAGTTCTTTCATCATAATAGGTACAATATTTGTTGAAATAACAATTAGCTGTTGAATGATTTTTCATATCACATATATGACAGTACCTGTTAAAGAAACATTCTTCAGTCTTATGATTGTACATATCACAGATTTCATAGTACCTTTGAATTTTAAACAATTTTTGATTAACTTTAGATGTGGATGCCACATTTGATCCTTGTTTGGATTTAGGAGTTGAAAAGTTAATCGGTTGTTTTTGATTTGTGAATTTGTTCTTTTGAAATTTGAGTTTAGAGTTTTTAACATTAACATCATTCCTCGACTCCTTAGATACAAATCGTTTATTGACAGCGGAAGACTTAGAATCTGAACCTGTTTTCAGATCAGAGTTGGATTTGTTCTTTGGATTAGATTTGATTTCAGGAATTTTGTTCATGTCAAAAATACCTGCAGATACAAATTTCATAGGTTTAAGCTGATTTGCTTGATTTGTTCTTTTGATTTGACTGTTTTGAATTGCATTCTGTATTGATTTAGCTTTAGTATTTTTCTTTCTTCGTCTTTGGTTTCTAGATCTCGATGGTCTTTGTTTGCTTTCAGATTGAACATCTTCAGGTGAAGATTCTTTTTCAGTTTCTTTTTCTTTCTGTTCTTTCTGCCATTTAATAAACTCTGGATTATTTAATCCATAAGAAATTGGATCTTCAGATGTTTCTTCATCTTGTTTTGCTTTCTCTTTATTTTTAGAGTTTTGATTGTCATTCTTTTCATTCACTTCTTCGACAATTGACTCTTTTGGAACAAACATTTTCTTAGTTTTGGTCGTGGTTCATATGATTTAACTTTCACCGGGTGTCCATTTTTAATCTTTTCAGAATCATGTTCCTCGAATATCTCAACATTCATTTTCTCTTCATCACTCTCAGAATTCATTTTCTTGTTTTGGAATGCTCTTAGCTTAGCTTTATTTTCAGGTGAGTGATCATGCGTGTTGAAGTTTTTTGGTAACGTGTTTGTGATGGATTCAGGTATTGGTTCATGTGTAAAACCTAAACCTGCTTTTTGTTTGTCTTTTCTCTCACTTACCAGTTGTTCTACAATTATTTTGGAACTTTTAACTTTTGCAAGATCAACCTGTGTTGTAGCATGTGCTATTTTCTCTTCTTCTAAATTCTTTGTCATTTCTTCAAGTTGTTTTGTAACAATTTCCAGTTCTTTCGAAGTTTTATTCCATGATGTTTGTAGAGAGAGGATCTTTTCATCAGATATTTTGTGATCGTTTTTATGTTTGTTATGCATTACTTCCTCTTGTTTTAGCTTGTCACATATTTTATATGAATAAGTTCTATAGTACTCTACTTTTTCAAAGCAAGCTTTAGTGCACATTTTTTCCCTTACTTCAACTGGAATTTCAGGATATTTTGAAAAGGAAGTCTCATAGTCAGAAGATGAATTTTCAACCTTTGGTTGATCTAACAGTGCCATTAGTGCAACTTTTTCTGAATCCTCTTTATGTTAGATTTTGGAATAATAGGTCTAGATCATTTTGTATACGCTTAGAACTTTAATCAATACATGTAATGAATATTTGCAATTCATTATGTATATATATATAGGTTAACCCATATGTGCGTTGATTTATATGTATGATTACAGGTACAAACATTATACTTGGTCAATTTCTGAAATTGACTAAGTGTAAGAAACATCTACGGATGAACATTTTTGTTCTTCCGTAGATATCTTTCTTACAAGACATTCATCAGAAGATCTTCTACGGATGAATATGGATATTCACTGATGAACACATGAACAAAGTAACTGCGGAAGATCAAGTAGCTGCGGAAGAACAAAGTAACTGCGGAAGACCAAGTATCTACGGAAGAACCAGTCACGTAAATCATACAAGTGTTTCTAGTCAACAAGTCAACAAGCCAATCACAGACTCCAAGATATTCGCTATTTCCTTAACAGAAACACGCGTGTCTATAAATATGAGTCCTAGGTTTTATATCAAAGACACAGAAATAAACGGCGAAAAACATACCATCACATCGTTTCACACGATCAACACAAACCCTAGCACCCGTCACATCAACACACCAAAAATCATAAACACAATCATAGCATAGAATTTTGTTAGCAATTATTTGATTCTTTGTAATCATTAATCGGTTTTAATGAATTACGTTTGATTCAAATCATTATTCTTTGCATATTGTTGATATCGTATGATCATTTATTGTTTATTTTCTCTGGCATCGATATTTATTTGTTAATCAATTAAACAACGATTAATGGTAATTCCGCGATCATTAATTAGAAACCAATCTAACACTGATAATTCCTGGTTGCGATCCTTGGATTCACAGGTGGTATCAGAGCCTAGTGCTCATTGATCTAGATCAATTGATCTATCGGTGTTAGAATTGTTTAATTCGAAAACTAGATCTATATTTTTTTTAAGAAAAAGTAATTAGTGTGAAGATTTGAAATTCAATAAATCAGTGATTTGTCATTCTGAGAGTATTGTTACATTGCTCGGTTAACATTGATCTATATTCAAATTAATTGAAACATAGATCTGTGTTATTGGCTGACTCTCATTAACTGTTCATAGAAACTTTGTTTTAGTTAAAACTTCAATATTTGACTAAAATGAGTAGCTTTGTCGGTGGATCATCGTACCAGCCTCCAAAGTTGGAAACAAAAGCAGACTTTAAATCTTGGAAGATCAAGTTCAGAAATCATATGAACTACACTGATTCTGATTTATGGGTATCAATAACTAAAGGTCCTTATATTCCACCCACCCTTAGGCCGGATTATAATGACAAAAATCAACCCATAAGTACAAAAGATCTGTCACCTGATGATGTTAAAAAGGTTAAAGTTGATATTAGAGCATAGAGTTTGCTCAGTATGGCTTTACCAGAAGAAATACTAATCAGGTGTGAGAATTATAAAATAGCAAATTCCTTGTGGAAGATACTTCATACTCTTTGTGAAGAGAGTGATGAAATTAGAAGCATTAGGAAGGACACACTTCGCTCACAATATGAAACATTTCATCATATTGAGGGTGAATCACTTCCTCAACAACTCCATAGGTTTATGCAATTGGTAACCGAGATAACATCATGGAGTTGAAGTATACAAATGAGGAACTAAACAAAAAGATGCTCCATACATTGCCTGAAAGTTGGAAGCAAACTGTGTCCATGTTCAAGAACACCATTGATCTTAAAGCAACTTTAGCTACCAATGTATCTAAGCCAGTTGCTTCTTATGTGGCATTTGGTGGGGATAAGAAGGGAGGTAAAATAGTTGGTGAAGGAACGGTAACTAATGGTGTGCTCAAATTTGAGAAAGTAAATTATTGTCAAAATTTGCAATATAATTTATTGAGTGTGTCTCAAATTTGTGATCAAAATTATACCACATTATTTGATAACAATAATTGTTATATTCTTAAGCCAGGTTTTGCAGTTCCAGAAGATTGGATCCTTCTTAAAGCATCAAGAAAATGAAACACATATGTTTTGGATATGAATAATACAACACTCACAAACAATGAAACATGCCTGCTATCTAAGTCATCAGAAGATGAATCTCAGTTGTGGCATAGAAGGCTTGTTCATTCGAACTTGACGAACATGAATAAATTGGTGAAAAATGACTTAGTCATTGGATTGCTAAAGAATGAATTTTCTTGTTCAAACCATTGTTCCTCATGTTATAAAGGAAAACAATATAGAGTGTCACATAAATCCAAAATAATGAACACAAAACACTACACCACTCAAATTGCTTCACATGGATCTTTTTGGTCCAACTAATGTGATGAGCATTGGAAAAAGGCAATATTGTTTAGTGGTTGTGGATGACTTCACTAGATTCACATGGGTCTTTTTCTTAAAACTAAAGAGTGAAACATCAGAAACATTAATGGAGTTTGTCACTAAGATTGAGAATCAACTTGATTTAAAAGTTAAAATTTTTAGGAGTGACAATGGGACTGAATTTGTTAATACTGTCTTAGATTCATTTTGCAGGAATAAAGGCATAGCAAGGCAATTCAGTGCACCAAGAACTCCACAACAAAATGGAGTTGCTAAAAGAAGAAACAGAACTCTCATTGAAGCAGCAAGAACAATGCTAGCTGATTCGTAATTGTCAATCACCTTTTGGGCTGAAGCAGTGAACACAACATGCAATGTTCAAAACAGGACATTAATTGTCAAAGAACACAATAAAACACCTTATGAGCTTTTATTCAAAAGAAAACCCTACATAGGATATCTTAGAGCTTTTGGGTGTCATGTATCTGTTTTAAACACAAAAGAACAATTGGGAAAATTTTCAGAGAAAGCCTATGATGGTTTCTTTGTTGGATATTCTTCAACATCAAAATCATATAGAATTTACATTCCACAACAAAACATTGTGGAAAAACTACTAATGTGTCTTTTGATGAATCCTTATTTTCTAAATCTGTAAAAGGATCATCATGGTTGTTTGATATATATGCACTCACAAACTCATTTAACTCTGATTATTTGAATGCTGCAGGTACTGAGGATACATGCTATCCATTTGTTCCTCCAAACATGAATGAAGTGTCATTATCTGCTGATCCTCCAAGAATACAAACTTCAAGTATCATGGAACAAGGAACACCAAATAATGTCAATAATGCAGCACAAGACCAAGCAAATGGATCTACATTCTCAGATGCAAATACTTCATCAGCAGCTGCTGACTCTGCATCCGCAGATGAGTGTCCTACATCCGGAGATGTGATTATTGAATCAACTGATGTTCCATTCACATCAGTAGATGTTCCACATATTGGAGATGGTCCATTGCATTCCAAAGAGTCATTGTCAGCAAGTCAACAAAATACATCCGTAGATGTTCCTGTAACTCCTGCGGAAGCACAAAATACATCCATAGATGTTCCTGTAACTCCTGCGGATGGCACTCACAATGCAGCTGGTGTACAAAATGAAAATCATTCAGCTTCCAATGATGATCAATTTGATTACTTCATAAATTCATCATCTCAGCTGGATATATCTACATCAATGCATATGACTAACTTGGAATCATCTATTCCAGTTGAGTCCATTCCAACAACAAGAATTCATAAGACTCATCCAATAAACAACATCATTGGAGATCTCAATGAAAGAACCACAAGAAGCCAAGGGGGAGCTGCAAACATCTATCTTTTCACTTGTTTTCTTTCAAAAGTGGTTCCTCCAAACATTTCAGCTGCACTAAAAGATAATAGCTGGATTGAAGCCATGCAAGAAGAACTCTAACAATTCAGAAAGTAAAAGGTCTGGAATCCAGTTGATCTTCCTGAATGCCAACATCCAATTAGCACAAGGTGGTTATTCAAAAATAAACTAGATGACAGAGGTATCATTATGAGAAACAAAGCTAGGCTGATTGCTCAAGGATATACTCAAGAAGAAGGGATAGACTATGATGAAGTTTTTGCACCAGTTGCAAGAATTGAAGACATTAGAGTATTCCTAGCCTATGAATCATATAAGACGTTCACTGTTTATCAAATGGATGTGAAGTGTGCCTTTTTATATGGGAAAATTGATGAAGAAGTCTATGTAGCTCAACCTCCAGGTTTTGAAGATCCTGATTACCCACATAAAGTATACAAGCTTGATAAAGCTTTGTATGGTCTTCATCAGGCACAAAGAAAGTGGTATGAAACATTATCATCTTTCTGGTTCAAGCATGGATAAAAAAGGGGAAGTACTGATCAGACTCTCTTTCTCAAACATGAACATCAAGACCTCTTAGTTGTTCAAATATATGTAGATAACATTATATTTGGATCAACAAACAAGAGACTGTGTGAAAGCTTTGAAGAGTTGATGAAATCTTAGTTTCAAATGAGCTCAATAGGAGAATTAACTTTCTTTCTTGGACTACAAGTTCATCAGAAAATAGATGGCATATTCATCAATCAAGAAAAGTATATTCATCAAATATTGAAGAAGTACAATCTTGCTAATACATCTTCATGCAAAACACCTACTTCAACAATTGACAAAATTGTACCTGATCCTGCAGGAAAATCTATTGATCAAAGATTATATAGATCAATGATAGAATCTCTTATGTATTAAACTGCCAGCAGACCTGACATAATGTTTGCTGTATGTGTGTGTGCTAGGTACCAAGCAGATCTAAAAGAGTCCCATCTGAATTCTGTGAAGAGGATTTTCAGATATCTCAAAGGGAAACCAGCCCTTGGTCTATGGTATCCAAAAGATGGAGACTTCTCTCTCTACTCTTATTCAGACAGTGACTATGGAGGATGCAACAACAATAGAAAATCCACAACTGGTGGACGTTAATTTTTAGGACCAAGACTTGTTTCATGGCAGTGCAAAAAGCAAACAAATGTATCTATATCCACAGCTGAGGCTGAGTTCATAGCTGCTTCAGCTGGTTGCTCTCAAGTCCTTTGGTTGCAAAACCAATTACTTGATTATGGTTACAATTTCCTTCAAACTCTAATTTATATTGACAATTCAGCTGCTATGTTTTATCACTGCTAATCCAGTTCAACATAGTAAAACAAAGCATATTGAAATCAGATATCATTTTCTGAGAGATAGCACAGAAAAAGGTTTAATCAAGTTAGTCAAAGTGGATACAACAAATCAGCTTGCTGATCTATTCACTAAGGCCTTTGATTCAGTTAGATTTAATTTTCTAATTGAGTCTTTGGGCATGATTAACTTAGATTAATCATCATTAACAAAGAAAAGCATGTGTCTGTCCTTGTAAATAGTTATAATAATAAAAAAATAACAAAAAATAATAAAAAACATTCAAAAAAACATACAAAATTCAAAATATTGTCTTTATTTATTGTGTCTTCTGTTTCTGCATGACATATGTTTGGGAAATAATAGTACACTGTGCCTTTGCTTGCTTTCTGAGTTCTTAAATTTCTTTAAAAACTAATCAAAAGTTCTTTGATATGTAAGTAGATTCAACTTGAGTGAAGATTATACCAAGAGCATTCTTAACATAATGAAAAGGTGACTGTTTGTGAGAAGCTTCATTTTGAGGATCAAGCAAGTAAGTCTTATCCTGATATGATCAATTCATTCACCTAAGCACACTATGTAAAATACCTTATAATTTCTATCATTGTAAATCATATTCCCTCTGTTTTGTGTGAACAAAAACCTGGGTTTATGTACACCATGAGATACATATGTATTCAACTGGTGAAAAGATCATGATCCTCATCATCCCTTTGTTTTGTGTAAACAAAGACCTGGGTTAAAGGCACCTCTGTTTTACATAAGTACAGACCTGGTGACCTGCTGATGATCATATCTAAGCTCTCAAAAGAATCCATAGTGATCAACAGTAAATTTTCATAAGAACTTTTATGGCAAAGCATTTATGAGACAACTCATATGTCTCAAGATAGAATTTACAACTTAATGTACATAGTTTCTAAGTGTGAAAAAGTGATGAATTGACTCACAAATGAAGGACAAATTCTAATATGAATTGAATGTGGAGTGCATAATAGTTTATCTCTAATAAACTTGAAAACATGATAAACAGCATGTCTAGTTGATTTCATACTCTTGTTTGAATTTAAGTGGACAAACATACTTGCAATCAGGACTAGAATCAGGACACATTTCAACAATCATCACAATCAGGAAGAAGTTTAGTGTCATAGTATGATCCTATTTTATGTGTTTATATGCATGTACATATATTTAATTCAATTTTGTTACTTTTATTTTTTTTATTGTGTGTAATCTATGGACAGTCATGTGCCTTTCATGCTATTTACTTCATAAATTTATGATGAATGCAACATCTTATCATTAATCACAAATTTAGGGGGAGTAGTTAATGCATGAAAACAAAAAATCTATATTTTCCAAACAAAAATCAAATGAAGGAATTGGAACTTGAACACTAATTTGGTGAAGGATACATGAGGTTGTTCAAATTATATTTCATGTGCACAAATTGTCATGAAAACAGAGTCAACAAGGTCCAATAGCAATAAATAAATGGTTCTATCAGTTGATTAGGACCATACAATCAAAGAAGTTTCAACTTTGCATTTGCAGCATCAGCTGAAGCTGCAGTAAATTTTCTTGTTCAGTAGATGCTACAGTGCGAAAAAGGAATATGACCATCCATAGATTGGTAACCTACAGATGTGGTAGTATTTAAAAGTATAATAGTTCCATAGACTGGTAATCTATTGAAATTCAAATTATACTTCATCCAAAATCAGTTTAGAATTCTAAGTCATCCGTAGATGATCTATGGAAGAATAAGTCATCCGTAGATAATCTATGGAAGAACTAAAATCTGCGGAAACAATAAAATTGATAATAAGGATAGGGGGTCCCACCTCATTTAATAAATGAAATTAATATATCTGAGGGAGTATAAATAATTTTTTGACCTTAATGTTCATTATTCACTTTTTCAGAGAACTTTGAAAACATAAAATCTGAATTTTCCAAACATAAATCAAATGAAGGAATTGGAACTTGAGCTCTAATTTGGCTGAAGGATACATGAGGTTGTTCAAATTATATTTCGTGTGCATAAATTGTCATGAAAACAAAGTCAACAAGGTCCAATAGCAATAAATAAACGGTTCTATCAGTTGATTAGGACCATACAATCAAAGAAGTTTCAACTTTGCATTTGCAGCATCAGCAGAAGCTACAGTACATTTTCTTGTTCAGTAGATGCTACAGTGCGAAAAAGGAATATGACCATCCGTAGATTGGTAACCTACGGATGTGGTAGTATTTAAAAGTATAATAGTTCCATAGACTGGTAATCTATGGAAATTCAAATTTTACTTCATCAAAAATCAGTTTAGAATTCTAAGTCGTCTGTAGATGATCTACGGAAGAATAAGTCATCCGTAGATAAGCTACGGAAGAACTAAAATCTTCGGAAACAATAAAATTGGTAATAAGGATAGGGGGTCCCAGCTCATTTAATAAATGAAATTAATATATCTGAGGGAGTATAAATGATGTTTTTGACCTTAATGTTCATTATTCACTTTTTCAGAGAACTTTGACCTAAAAGAATAACGTTCGTCAAAATCTCCCCTTCCTTTGTTCAAACATTCAAATCACCATATCAAAACATCAAACAATCTCATAAACTTGATTTCAGATTCTTGATTTGAAGGTAAAACATGTCATAATCATCAATAATGAACTGTTTGATTCATTGACACCATTAAAACTGTTCATATTCTCATATCTATAATATTGATTCTAACCTATTCTTCTTAACTCTTATGAACAGATGGCTAATCAGTTTGCCAGAGAGCATAATATGTGTGCCTTTCTCAATGCCGATGACCCTGTATCAGCAGGATGTTGAGATATCATCCGTTATTTAAGAAGATCTAGGCTATTTTATGCCCTATCAGCGGAGCCTGTGATTCATCAATCACACATTGTTGATTTCTGGAACTCGGCAAGAATAGAAAAAGAAGGAGAAGATGAGGTGATACATGCAGATATTGGGAATAAACACTTAAGAATTGATGAACAGAGCATTAGGAGAAATCTCAACTTAGGAGATATAGAGATAGGTCATCCGAATGTATTTGAGAATGAATACATAGAAAAGATCTTCTACCTGATGGGGTATGATGTTGATTTTGATAAAGGTGAAATCAAGAAAGGGAGATTGTGCAAGCCTTACAGATTCCTATGTCACACTTACCTCAAGTGCATCTCTAACAGGAAATCAGGATTAGACAGATTTTCAAGACACATCTCATCCGGAATCATTGGTATCTTTGAAGGGAGAACTTACAATTACTCAAAGTACAAACTGGGATGTTTGTGTGACCATGTTAGAGTTCAAAAACCTGAGAAGATGTTCATGTTTTCAAGGTTTATGCAACTGATCATCAATGGTGAATTAACCGGGATAGCAAGAGAAGGTGATGTGTTTGTTTAAGCACATCTGGGGAGATCTGTACTGAATAAGATAAGTGGAAAGTATGAAGGAGAAGATATGCCAATGTTTGCACATGTGGCGGATGCTAATGCCAACATTCCATCAGAACTGGTGTGGGAAGATCAGCAAGATAGTCAATCTACTGATGCTGAGCAAGACTTACCTCAACATTCCCCTCCTCAATCTCCCATACACCATCATCATCAATCTCCACAAATCCAATCACCAGCCAGTCAAAACACCCAACCAATCTCTCTAATTCACCCTCAATCACCCATTCATCAACAACCTTTAACTCCACAAAATCTATCTTCTGAGAGTACTCATACAGAAACCATCTCAGTTACTCATTCTCAAAACTTAGTACACACTGGTGAGACTGAGTTAGTATCTCAAGCAAGTACCATTCCACTCATAATCACCAGCACACAAACCCCTGTCATGTATAACCAAACTGAACCAATATCTCCAATCATTGATCCTCAACAACAACAACAACCTGATCAAGAGAAAACAGATCAAGCAGTTGAGTGTATTTCAAGCTCAGCAAGTATAGCTCCTACTGTAGGTAATGAGGTTGAGATTGATGGTCAACATCAAGAAGGTGAAGAAGAAGCTAACTAGGTTGATGTTATAGCCTATCATGAAGATGACCTGGAAGATGATGATATAGATGTAAGCAAAAGTTATCTGGTTGCTGAGTATAACAAACTTATCATCAAATCAAACAAAAGGTTGAAAAGAATTAGAGAGCTCAAAGGAATGTTAACAAAAAAGGAGGAGCTGATGAACAAACAAGAATCCAGACTGATCAGATTAAGAGAAGATGCTCAAACCAACAATGAAGTAATTGATGCATTACATAAGCTGGTTGAAGAACTTAAAGACTATGTGAAGCATGAGAAGACTAAAAAAGAGAAGTTCATGTTGGAAGTTGAACAAGCAAACAACTCTCTCACTGCTCAGTCTATTTTGTTGAAAAGGAAAGATGAACAAATTGATGAGCTCAAGATGAAAATTTGTGCACTTGAATAGTATGCTGCTACATCAACAAAAATAAAAGAATCAACTGAAGCTTCAAAGCAAATCATTCAGTACTCAAGAAAGAGGAAGTATTTGGGGTATGTAGAGAAAGAGGTGATAAATGTTGAAGATTCACCAAAAAGATCAAGGCCTACATCTCCAAAGCACACTCCTTCAGTGGATGTTTCTAATTTAAAGCCTATATCTCATGCTGAAACTAAGAGTGATGCTGAATGGGATGATCTTACTAAAGTTGAGTCTTCCAAATAACAAAAAGAATCAAAGACTGATGACCTACTGTCAACTAAAGACATATTGGAAGAGAGGTCTGAATCATCTATGTTTATGACCCTGATCAATCATGGGTTTCCCTATGACATGGTTGAGAGAATGAACATGACAGAAATGAAGGAAGCACTGAAGGAATTTGAACTAGCAAGCTTCATGATTCCAGATTGCAGTTATGAAACATTCACAACCTTCCAATCAATTCAAAGAATAAAGAAAGAGCTAGGCCATTATGATACAACCAAGCTGAACAAATACAATATGACTTGTTGGTTACAAAGTCATAATTACAAGATACATGAGCTGAAAGGAAGATCAGTGGCTGAGCTTAGAAGGATGATGGAGCATGTAATAAAGGTGGAATTGGAAATTGGAGTAAAATTCAGAACTGAAGCTCCAAATCCTTCCTGTGAACATCAATTAAAAACCCCTGCTGAACCAGTAACAGTTGAAAGCAAAGATCAACATAAAGGGAAAGATAAATTGATCAAAGAACTAAGAGAGGTGATCCCTGGGAAAGTATGGCCTTTGGGCACAACTGTGAGAGAGATCAATGAAGAAAAATCTTCTCTAATCTAGTTGTTTGATCATATCACAACTCCTAGTGCTGCTGAAGATAACAGGATTATGGCCTGGAAATATGATCCAGAGTGGGATTGTGCACTTATCAAGAGAGTATCTGGAAGAGTTGAATACTTCCACTTACTTTAATCAATCTTGTTGTTGCCTCATTCTGACATCAAAGACCTTTAAAGTTTGATCATCTCCAACTACCCAATAAGCCCAAGAGGAAGAGATTTCTCTGTATTGGTTAGAAAGTTGAAAACAAAATTTAAGGATGATGTACTCAAGGAAGCAAGAAGAGAAGATGGGGAACACAAGAAAAGATACCAAGGGAAAAGAATATCAAAATCCAACTCCTCTACACTGGTTGATGATGAATTCATAAGGAGGGTTGGATACTCTAACAGAAAAACAGCTGCCATAAAAGTCATTGAAGGAAATCAATACACTATTCCTATAACTGAGTGGGGATATGTGGACAAGACTAAAGAACTGGTGCTGATGAGAAATGAAAATCAGAATAAAGCAAGGAGTATAAGATTGTTTGATTCAATTGAGATTAAACTTCTGCATCCAAGCTACACTTCATACCTACATGATAAGTTCTTCCCAAAACTCAAAGATGATCAAGCTCAAAATGACCTATGCCTGTATTTGCATATCATACAAGTCATTGACAAACTGCATGCAAAAGCATACAAAAGAAGAAGATATGAGGCTGGACTATTAAGAGGAGCTAACATCAAGGAAGTATCTGAACTGAGGATGTCAGAACAAGATGAGCTAGAAATAGTCAATAATCAGAGTGTTGTGGAAACTCTCACTACAGAAGAAGACATTTTGGGATTGAGCTTTGAGACACTACAAATGATATGCAGAATGGAGATCAAGTACAAGTACGATGATCAAAAGGATGCAGTATCATATTTCAACAAGAAAATGGTGTCAAGAGTCAAAGAGCTTTCAGTTTTGAAGACATGATTAAAAGTGTCTAAGCCTAAGGGGGAGTATTGTTAGATCTTGGAATAATAGGTCTAGATCATTTTGTATAGGCTTAGAACTTTAATCAATACATGTAATGAATATTTGTAATTCATTATGTATATATATATAGGTTAACCCATATGTGCGTTGATTTATGTGTATGATTACAGGTACAAACATTATACTTGGTCAATTTCTGAAATTGACTAAGTGTAAGAAACATCTACGGATGAACATTTTTGTTCTTCCGTAGATATCTTTCTTTCAAGACATTCATCAGAAGATCTTCTACGGATGAATATGGATATTCACTGATGAACACATGAACAAAGTAACTACGAAAGATCAAGTAGTTGCGGAAGAACAAAGTAACTGCGGAAGACCAAGTATCTATGGAAGAACCAGTCACGTAAATCATACAAGTGTTTCTAGTCAACAAGCCAATCACAGACTCCAAGAGATTCGCTATTTCCTTAACAGAAACACGCGTGTCTATAAATATGAGTCCTAGGTTTCATATCAAAGACACAGAAATAAACGGAAAAAAACATACCGTCACATCGTTTCACACGATCAACACAAACCCTAGCAGCCGTCTCGTCAACACACCAAAAATCATAAACACAATCATAGCATAGAATTTTGTAAGCAATTATTTGATTCTTTATAATCATTAATCAGTTTTAATGAATTACATTTGATTCAAATCATTATTCTTTGCATATTGTTGATATCGTTTGATCATTTATTGTTTATTTTCTCTGGCAACGATATATTTGTTAATCAATTAAACAACGATTAATGGTAATTCCGCGATCATTAACTCGAAACCAAACTAACACTGATAATTCCTGGTTGCGATCCTTGGATTCACACTTTAGGATCAGATTTATCACTCCAGTCATACTCTTCTTCCTAATTTTTAGAGTCATCTTCAACCTTAGGATCACTGTCTTCTGACCAGTCTTTAGTTTGAATTTCTACAATAAGAGATAAACTAGAGGTTAGATCAGTTGTAAATTGGTCAGCATATGCACTCCAGTCATATCCATCTTTAATGCTAACAACTAGAGCTTTCTTTGGCTCTTCAGATGCTTTTGATTCTGGAATAGGAAGACTCTCATAAGGCTTTTGAAATGTCTTCTGAGACTGCTGATGATATCTTTGACTGCTAAACCTGCTTGACCATTTCCTCCTTGGTTTCTGGGAGCTTTACATTCCCTCGAGAAATGACCATAGCTGTTACAGTTAAAACACCTTGACTTTGATTTGTCAAAGCCAACAGTTTTGTTAGCACTTGGCTTGTAGTTCCTGTTGACATAGGAGTGTTTTTGAGTTCTATATGAATTCATCACCATTTGCTAGTTTAAGTCCATCTCTTCTACATCATCTGGATCCATCTCGAACAAGTCCTGCAAAACAAGATCTAATTGAGTTAGATGACTACCTTGATAAGCTTGAAAACTTGCCATAAAAGCAGTAAAACCAGATTTAGACTCATCATCCTATAATAGGATGTTAATAACATCTTTAACTTTGCTAGTTTTAGCAGAGTTAGAACATGGAGTCTCAGTTTGAGTTTTAGGAGTTTGAGTTTTAGGAGGAGACTAAGGTTGAGGTTGAGTTGCATAAACAGGAGCACTTGTGTAAGAAGAATCTGTAAAGAAATCAGCTTCGACAAACAATCACCCTCTTCTTCTGGAGACTTATCTTCTTTGGCTAGAAAAGCATTCTCCACTATATTAGCTAGAGATACAACATACTTATACCGAGACATTGATGCTGCTCTATCATTATTTCTTGAGCTTTCATCAATCTCAACTGATTCTATCTTGGCAATCAAAAGATCAAGATCCATAGGGAACTTTTCAGTATGCTTCAACAATGTTATTGTTTGTTTCCATGAAGATGGAAGAGCATTGAGAAGTTTGAAATTTAGATGTTTGAGATCATTTTTGATACTAGCCGTTGACATCTCAGTAGTTAGTTGCACAAATCTGTTCATCATTTGATTTATTGTTTCCCTAGAAATATGCTCAAACAACTCTAACTGCCTCTTAAGTTTCTGCTTTTTGAGATCTTGTATCTCTTTACCTCCTTCACATATGATTTTCAAAGCTTTGTAAATAGTGTACCCAGTTTGATAACCATCAAGTCTAGTGAAGACTTCCAATGGTAATCCTTTACACATCAATGAATAAGCTTTGATATAATTCTTCACTTTCCTTAAGTCATCACCTAGCAAACCATCCTCAGGATAAGGTTCTTGAGAGTCTTTTGTGTAAACAAATCCTCTATCAGGACCATCAGATGTAATCGGGATATGAGGTCCTTTCTTTATTGACTTCCAAAACTTAGTGTCAATAGAATTTAGATGATGCTTCAGTCTTAAAGACCAGTTCTTGAAATCAGCTCTGTTCTTTAGCTTTGGAGCCCTGTTCTCAGAATCTTCAGACTTAACCATTTTGTATTTTTGAATTTAAGAAAAATACTTGTTTTTTTTGTTTTTGAGTTTTGAATTAAAAACTATGAAATGAAAATATTTTTGGATTTTAGTTTCTGAAAAAATTTCTAAGTGTAAACTGATAAGTCTGAAAGCTGATGCGCCTGAATAGTTGACAAGCGCCTGCATAGTAGTGAAACACCTACACAGTTCTCAAACAGTTGACTTTGAAGTAGAAACACCCAAGGGAATTCCTTAGTAGAATTCTGAAAAACGCCCAACTTGTAATGCACCTAAACAGTTGTAAAACGCCCAAATAGTTATCAAGCGCCTGGGGTATAAAACGCCGAAACAGTTCCATAGCGCCTAAACAGTTGAAATGCGTCTAGAATTACTTTGTTTCTGCAAATTCACCAAGTGTCCAAATAGTCTCAAAACGTCTCAACAGTGGTCAAAAGCCTGATTCGAAACGCCTGAACAGTACTAAAACGCTCAAATAGTGGTGATGTGCCTAGATACTTAGACAATTTTCAGCAGTTTTCAACCATAATCCGCCTAATTCATCAGCTTCAACGAACTCAGATCTTATGAAAATCTTCAAAACTTGATTAATTGATCTAAAAACTTCCAATTAGGTAATAATTAGATCGATTAACAATCCTTAATCCTCAATTTGCTCAAACAACAACAACAAATCAGTATACTGATTGAATTTCAGTCCGAATATGAAGAACAAAGTTCGAACACTAAATCGATCAATTTCTCAGATTTGAACGAATTGAACACAAAATTGTGATTCAAATCATGTTTCTATTGATGAAACACAATTGAAAACAACAATTAATTAATCAAATTGCAATCAATCACAGATTTCAAATGATTCAAAGAGCTCAAAATGTCGATAAGCTCTGATCACTGAACCGAAGGCTCTGATACCAATTGATCGGTTCAAAAGGATCGAATCTATGATTATATGATAATACAATGATCAAATCAAACACAAAGTAATCAACACATGCAAATACATCAAAAAATTCATATATTTCATTAATAGCAAATGCACAGGATACAAAGTGTAAGGATTCAGTTCGTTCAACTGATTTTCTAACTGTTTTTAGACCTATCTTCTATTCTCTATTTTGTACTCCTTTTTTTTACACTACATAAAGTACCCTATTTATACTATCAACAAAACAAGGTAACATATATTTACAAATAAGTACCTATACTATGACAAAAAAACATACAAAGACAAAATGTTAATCTTTTAAGAGTCTACAAGTTCTAGTTTATGTCCAAGTCATCCTGATTCAAAGAAGAAGGCTGATAAAATGTGCACCACTGCTGCACATCTTGAACCATTAGTTCCAAGAGGAAGTCTCATCCCAAGAAGTCTGTTGTATCATTTGAGAAGATGAAGAAGGAAGTAGAGAGTGATCAGGCTCAGCCACCCTCTCAAAAGAGGATTCTCAGAAGTATGCCAACTGAATGCATCATGTGTGGTAGTACTTCTCATTTTGCCAAGGATTGCATCTACAATCCTAAAAGTACTATCCACATAAACAAGAAGAAAACTTCTAAGAAGAAGAAGAAAACAGCTTCTGAAGGAAAATCTCTTCTTTTCGGAAGCTCCAATGTGAAGAAGAAGATAAGTGAATGTTACCTTCAGAAGAAATTTTGGTGTCGGAAGAAAGGAATGTTTCTGAAGTACTGAAGTCTGCTGCAGTGGATGAAAAAGCTTCCAAAGGTCCAGTCTCTAAAACATTCAAAGTTCTAAAGACTTCCAAAGTGTTGAAGGCCAAGTCTAGTCTTCCAAGGATGGCGTGGAAGATGAAGGAATGCCGTGTGACTGAAAGTTCTTCATCAACAATAGAAAATGATCCTCAGAACTTGGATATAGGATCAATTACTGTTGCATTATCTTCTATCCACTATGACAAGCCCAAGACCAATGTGGTTTGGGTTTCTAATGTAATTAACCATCTTTTTTTGTGCAAGAACAGATAAAGACTAAGGGAAATGTATGGATCATGGACAGTGGCTGTTCCAGGCACATGACAGGTGATGGATCTTTGCTTCAAAACTTTGAATGAAATGATGGAGGGCCAGTTACTTTTGGAGGAGAATATGGTGGTTAAATTACTGGAAGGGGTAGGGTCATAAATGGTAAGCTCAGCATTGAAAGGTAAACTTTGTCAAGGTGCTTGGGTACAATCTTCTAAGTGTATCCAAATTTTGTGATCAGAGACACAACATGCTCTTTACTGATCATGAGTGCATTGTTCTCAAACCTAGGGAGGTCATTCCTTAAGAGCATATCCTACTCAGAGCCCCCAGGAAGGGGAACATGTACAAGATGGATTTGTAGGAAATATCCCCTTCAGGAGAAGTTTCTTGCTTTCTATCTATGGCCAATAGTGATGAGTCTTTCCTTTGACATAAAAGAATGTGTCATGGAAACTTTAAAAACATGAATAAACTAATTAAGAATGATTTCATAACTGGAATGCCAAAGAAAGAGTTTACAAGTGATGATCACTGTGTTACATGCCTGAAAGGGAAGCAACACAAGGTATCTCACAAGCCAAAGGAAATGAACTCCATCACTACACCCCTACAATTATTACATATGGATCTTTTTGGCCACACCAGTGTAATGAGTTTATGAAGGACCTCTTACTGCTTGTTGATCACATATGACTTCACACGATACACTTGGGTCTTCTTTCTTAGAACCAAGGACGAGACCCCTGAGATCTTGAAGAGTTTCATTCTGAAAATTAAGAATCAATATGATCACAGGATCAAGATCATAAGATGTGATTATGGAACCAAATTTAAAACCAAATTCTTGTTACATTTTGTGATGAAAAGGGTATTACAAGACAATATAGTGCTCCCAGGACTCCTCAGCAAAATGGTGTTGGTGAGAGGAGAAACAGGAAACTTATTGAAGCTACAAGAACCATGTTGTCTAAAACTAAACTATCTATCACCTTCTAGGCAAAGGGAGTGAACACTGTCTACTATGTGCAGAATAGAGTTTTAGTGGTTAAGACTCATGGTAAGACTTCTTATGAACTATGGCACAAAAGGAGACCTTTCATTGGTTTCCTCAGGTCATTTGGATGTCCTTGCACCATCTTGAATAGCAAAGATCAAATAGCCAAATTTGCTAAGAAATCAGATGATTCTGATCCAAGATTTGAGTTGAGAAGACCAAGTGTACAAACTACTTCAGCTCCAGTGGTAACTAGCCCTGTAGTTGGAAATTCTGTTAGCACAACCATGATAAATTCTTTAACTGATACATCTGAGGTGCCTATAAATTCTAGCACAGAGGCACAGAACTTAGACGAAGGCATTTTCAATGTAGGAGGAGATGAAGGTGGTGATAGTGATCAGGAGTTTCTTGATGCTGATAACCACTCCATAAAAGACAACATCAATGATGTAACACACTTATTGGATCAAGTTTCACTTGATAAGTGTGTTGATGTGGTGGATAATTCTCAAGCACTATATCTGAATCTCTCAAATTTAGATCTGTCTAAACAACTTGCTATGATTCCTCAACTAAGAATCCATAAGTCCCATCCTACCACAAACATCATTAGAGATGTTGAAATTGGGGTAAGAACAAGAGGACAAACCCATGACAAAAATTTTTGTCTTCACTCTTGTTTCTAGTCCCAGATAGAGCCTAAGAATATTGAAGAGGCTTTGAAAGATAAAAGTTGGGTTGAAGCAATGTAGGAGGAGCTACTTCAATTCAAAAGATAGAAGGGTTGGAATCTATGTCCTCTTCCTCAAGGGAAGACTACCATAGGTACCAAGTGGGTTTTTAGGAACAAGAAGGATGATAGAGGACTTGTCATCAAGAACAAGACAAGACTAGTTGTTCAAGGATTCACACAAGAAGAAGAGATTGATTACATAGATGTTTTTGCTCCTGTAGCAAGAGTTGAAGCTATTAGGATATTCTTGGCTTTTGTTGCATCCAAGGATTTCAAGGTCTACCAACTTGATATCAAGTGTGCTTTTTATATGAGGTGATTGATGAGGAGGTGCATGTCAAACAACAACTTGTCTTTGCTAACCCAGATCATCCTGATTATGTTTGCAAGCTTGACAAAGCTCTTTATGGGCTACATCAAGCTCCAAGAAAGTGGTATGAAACACTATCACAGTATCTCTGTAAGCACGGATACAAAAGAGGTACTATTGATGGAACACTCTTCATCAAAGGAACATGAAATGACATGATGCTAGTTCAAGTTTATGTAGATGACATTATCTTTGGGTCAACTAATCTGAAGCTCTGCAATGACTTTAAGAAGCAGCTAAAGAATAGATTTGAAATGAGTGCCATGGGGGAACTCAATTTCTTTCTAGGAATTCAAGTGAAGCAGGTTGATAATGGCATCTTTATAAATCAGTCAAAGTTGCTAAGACAACCATAGCTAGAAACACTCTATTGGACCAGATCTTGAGGGGAAGTGTGTTGATGAACATCTCTACAGGGCTATGATTGGGTCTCTTATGTACCTCACTACCAATCAGGCCTAATATCATGTTTGCTAGATGTAATTGTGCAAAATTTCAAGCCAACCCTAGGATGTCACACCTGGTTGCTGTCAAGAGAATTCTCAGATATCTCAAGCGTGCTCCCAAATTGGGCCTTTGGTATCCAAATAATTCTAACTTCAATCTGTATGCATATACAGATAGTGACTATGGTGGCTGCAATATGACTGCAAAGTCAACATCTAGGGAATGTCAATTTCTTGGTGGAAGGATAGTCTCATGGCAATGCAAGAAACAATTCTGTGTATCGGCAACAACTACTGAAGCTGAATACATTGCTGCTACAAGCTGCTGTGCTCAAGTGCTTTGGATTCAGAATTAGATGCTAGACTATGGATTCAACTTCAAGGAGACTCCCATCCGTATAGACAACAATAGTGCTATCTCTATCATAGAGAATCTAGTTCATCACTCAAAGACAAAGCACATCAATATCAGGTATCATTTAATTAGAGATAATTTTGAAAATGGATTGATAAAACTAGTCAAAGTTAACACAAATGAACAATATACTAATCTGTTCATAAAAGCTTTTGATGAGCAGAGATTTAAGTATCTTGTATTAGTTAATGGGATGATTAATTTTGAGCAGATTTACTTTAAACTAAACTCTAGATTATTTTTAATAATATGTGCGTCTTAAGTTGTCTATATCATCACCATGTAAGCCTAGTTTACTTTGGAAGAAACTTTTCAAAACGATATCCCGTAGAATTTTGAAAATTTTGGATATATTTTCCTTCGGAAGAGATCAAGTTGTCTTAGAAAAAAAATTATATCTCCAAAACAAATAACTACTTCTGAGAAGTTAACCTTCGGAAGAAATTTTACTATATCTTCCGAAGCTTATATTTGTCACCAAGTACTTATATATATTGATGGACTATTTTATTCTGAAAGCAATTAAGTCTCGAAAGACTTATTCTCTTAATAGAATAAGACTTTGGATATTTGATATCTTCCGAAGCAAAATCTATCAAGGAAGTAAAAATACTCAAAGTATTTTTCTTTCGAAGCAAAATTCTTAGAAAACTAAGGAATATCTTCCAAAGCCAAATTGGCTTTGGAAGTTTTTCTAAAACCTTCCGAAGACAAATTACCTTCTGAAGATTTAGACTTCCAAGAAAACTAACTTTTTGGGCACTTTTTCAAAGGTGGGACCAACATTTGGATTTCAAAGTTTATCCGTTTGCATTAACTTTGTCTCAAATCCATATCATATATATATTTGTACAACGGTTCCCCCTTTTTAAAATTCTCCTTCATCTGCAAGATTTAACCCTAAATTCATCCACAAACTGACCTTGTTCTTATCTTTCCTTCATCACAAAGCTACTCAAAATGGTCAACCCTGATCCCCGAAACCAACCAGATTTTGTCATGCACTTACATAGGCAACATAATCAAGTTGCTCTGTTGTTGTCTGAGAAAGATCCTGGTTTCTTAGACGTTTTCCGCTTATTATCTATAACCAACTATGTCACTGCCCTTATAGTCGACCCTCCATTATATGAAGATCAACTTTTGGAGTTATGGAGGACCTGCTAAGAGGTCATCTTGGACGGTGGGAAGGCACTATCTGCCATAATGCAGGGGAGGACAGTTTTCATCACTCCAGCCACCATCAAAACCCAACTAAGGCTAGATGATGAAGAGGGTGACTTGTCCTTTCCTAATTCTACTGTTAATGACTCTTTCCGGTAGATGGGCTATGAAGGGGATTACTCCTTAAGAACCTTTAGAAAAGGGAAGGTCTCACACAAATGGAAGTACCTCCTCCATGTGGTCATCCACTCCCTTTCAAACAAACATGGAGGATGGAACCAAATTCCTGAAGACCTTTCCTATATAGTCCATGTAATGGTGCAAGGGATCAAGTTCAAGTATTCTCAATTTGTATATACTAATTTACTTGCAATCTTGGACTTCTTATAATATTATATGTTCCCTAGATATGTCCCGTACATTCTTAACTGTGAACTAGGCTCATAGTTAAGAGGAACATGTAATGTTCTAAAATGGGGACAGATAAAGCCCAACATCTTCAAGACATTAAGAAAGGCAATTGTTGGCTTCTCAGGGGTAGAAACAACCCTGGTCCCAAAAATGTTAGAGCTTATTGCTCAAGGTGACAACTTGGCAGCACCAGCCAATGTTGAACCCACAGCTTCTACATCTGCAACCCCCACCATCACCTATCCAAGAACATCCAAACGAACCCCTGCTTAGTCTACTCAGATTGAGCAGGCCCCCAAATCACCAACCATACAGGAGGAAGTGGATATTGGAGCTCCCACTTCTCCTAAGGAGCCCATTCTTTCTATGATCAGTGTTAAGTTTCCTCATACTTAGCCTGATGAGCTTATAACCCTAACCTTAAGCCTTCACTCAGAGTCTCAAAACTCTAGTGATCAATCTTCAGGGGAAAGTTACCATCCCCAGCCGCTTGACCTCAACCAACCAATTCCTAACCTTGGTGAGTACCATGAATCTCTCTTCTCTACCCCTGCTCAAGGAGACATGAGTACTCCTGCATCACTTATATCTAGCCCACGTCATCCACCCACAACTGAGGTGGCCCTCCTTGAACCTGTTCAGGAGGCCCATATGGAAAAGGCTCTCATTATAGCAAGTGATTACATCATTCAGACCTCAACCATAGCAACCCAGCCCATTGACACTTCTTTTGAAGCTGTTAGTGTGTAGGGGAAAACCCGCAGCCAAGAAACTAAAGCTGGTGATGAGGAAGAAGACTTTGGTCCTATTCTCTCATCCCCTAATGATTCATTTGATGAAGATAAAAGGATTATACAACTAAAGGTGCACAAACTGACTAAACTTTGCACCTATTTTGTTTCCAAGGTTAGTCACCTACAATCTCATATGACTACCTTATAGAGAAGGGTCAATGACCAGCAACTTGAGATCACCGGTCAAAGGAGGTATGATGATCAAAGGAGAGCCCTGGTAATCTCTAAGTCTCAGGGTCAACAAGAGATCTTAAACTTATTTAACCTGAGATACTATGAGAGCACCAATCTAGTTGACCTCCTACTTGCCAACCCAAGTCAAAACAGGCAAGCTGCAAGGTTAGCTGATAGGATTCAACAAAGGGTGCTTGAAGAGTTCAAGCTAAGAACAAGATTATATAGACAGCGGCTAGCAAGCAAGACTGTTGGTCAACAGGATGTTGAGGTGGACCCTAAGATTAGCTTTGAAAGGGAAACCTTGACTGAAAGCCCAGCAGTTGAGCCTATGAACCTTGAGACAGGAGCTGCTTCAGCACCCTCAGCACCTACTACCCTCAGTGGGGCACCAACTAGTGAAGGTATCTCATAGCCTCTCTCTGGCCAGAGCTTAAGTGAAGAACCAAGCAATGAAGGCCAAAGCTCTCTCCAACCTGAGTCACACAAGCCTGTGAGTGACAAAGGTAAAAGAAAGATGACTCCTAAGGAGATTAAGGAGGAGAAGAGAGAGAGGTAGAGGAAGGCAAGGGGAGAGAGTTTAAGTGGGACCTCTGGCTTCATGGAAGCCGCAATCAAAGCTGTCCCTAGCCCAAGCACTTAAGATGATGAGTTAAAGGAAGCAAGACTAAATTATTTGGGATCCTAGAACTATAATATTGATGAACTCATCTCTCTCCACTTAGAGGAATTAAATGAACTAGCTGACAAGGAAGTGTCTAAGGAGAGGAAGGAAGCTGAGACAGCAGAACTGCTTCTCAAGATCAAAGAAGAAAGAAGAAGAAAGAGAATCTACAAAGCTCCTACCCTCTCCCCAGTTCAGGAAAGTCCTGAGACAGAGACTGTGGTCACTGAGCAACAAACTCAGGTAGATAAGGAACAAGATAGACAAAACATGATCATCTACTTGAGTGCCATAGGTCTCTATCAGGCAGTAGACCTCCTTCCCTTGCCATACGAGTACATTGAATTGAATACCTCAAGTAGCTTGAGTAACAAGTACAAAAAGAACCAAAATCTTCTAAGAGGAAGATGAGGGAAGAGGTTGCAAAGTCAAGCGCCACCATTAGAGCAAACTTGAAGAAATCTGCTGACAGATAGAAGATGGTGAGCTTCTTGAAGCTGTATGGATTCTTCGGAAGGAGACCTGGGCCAATGTCTCTATCTACAATGGATGAGCACATTAGAGTGATCAAGCAGAACATCAAGAGGGGTGAGCTTATTGACTTGCACTCTCCACCAAGTCATGTTGTACCTAAAGCTGAGGTCAAGGTTGAACCATAAGAGACAACCCAACCCGGACCTAGTGCTGCATTATAGCCATCTTCATCTTCTGATCCATAGCAGGTTCCTAACCCTTCTTCTTCTAAACTTGTAAAGCACAAGGACCCAACTAAGGAAGACAAACAAGAGCAATCTAGTACTGCAGGCTAGTCTCCTCAGTTAAAATACAAAAAGAGGAAAAGGATGGGTATCAAAAGGGACAAGAAGAATAATAAAAAGAAGTCCAAGGCATCCACCTCTATACCTTAGGATGGGTTTGAACATCCTAAGGATGATCAAGAAGAGGCTGCTCATCCAACTCCTATTCAAGTACAGTCTCTTGCTGCAGAAAGACCCATTGTGTCTTTGATGTTTGCCACCAATCCAAACAGATGGTATGTAACTAGAGATCAAGGAGGTCAAGACTTATACTTCTGGCAAAACATACTTGACCTCCCTCTGCATGATCTCTATGACATGAGGAGATACTTTGAGAGTTTAAGAAATCCTGACCAGCTAATGATCAAAGGAATGGTCATGATTTTGATAAGGACTATCAACAGATGAAGATCAAAAATCAAAGTTCTCTTCAGTTTTGGTAGCATCAGCCTAGGGGGAGTTTGTAAGGAATACTCTTAGAGGCTGATGCAACCAAAGAACAACCAAGATCTCTCATCTTGTAGAATTGAAGTACATGGAAGTTACTTTGGAAGATTTGATACAACTCAATGAATTATGCTAAGTGTCAAATATTCCGATGCCAAAAGACCATATCTTCAGAAGCCAAAGATGAAGTATTCTGAAGCTTCAAGGACAAAGTCTTCTGAACCCAAAGATTGATTTCTTCCAAAGACAGAGAAGACATGCTTTCTCTGAATCACCTTTTGACAACTATGTACTTTTATGCTTTTTGTAATAGATAGAGATATGAGCTATGGCATGTCATAGTCACTAGTTAAAAGGCAATCTGCCTTTTGACTCTATATTGATCTTGTTGTCAAGATTAGTGTTGCCAGCTGGCCTTCAAAGTATAGCTAGCTGTAGGATGTAGTATAAAGTGTCTCAAGTAATTGTATCTTTTATGTATGCTTTATAACACTTGTAAGAACTTGAGAGCAATATTCATCATTCTTGAAAATCATATTTGAGTGTTCTTGTTCTTGTTCTTTTACTTGTGTTCTTTGTATCATCTAACCGGTTCCCTATTTGATCTACTAAGTGTTTCATATCTTACCACCTTTTGAAACTGTTGCATTGAACACCCTTCACTAGTCTTGCACTATCCATTATAAACTATAAACTCTAAAAGCTAAATCTTAAAACTACACCTTTAATTAGACCCTAAACCCTAAACCCTAATTCTAAACTCTAAATTTAAACCATAAAGCTAAACCCTAAAAGCTAACCTCTAAAACTTAAAAACTAAACCCTAAAGACACATATTTTGGGTTTGACAAACTGGTTCTAATGCTATTAAATGAGTTCAATCGGAGTTTGTTTGAGTTGGCTCCTCACTGTAAAATCTAGGAATTCTTCGCTATAAACAAACTATTATCTATTAATTCACATCAAACGCAGAATAAATTATGTAAATTATGGTTACACACCAACAAATAATTCAAATCAAAAGAACTACAAAGTAAAAAAGTCTCTCTTTGATTACTTCAAGTTGCTTAATAGATTTACGAAACTAGATATGACAAGTCTACTATGTACAAAGCTCAAGCAATTATTTATACTTACAACATAAGTTTTTACCCCAACCTACTAGTTTTCGCACCTCCATGTTTTCACACAACCCCATGTTTTTGCATAAGCTTTTATGTTTTCACATGGCTAGGTTTTGATTTCCCAAGCCTCTTGGTTCCACCGTTACAATCTCTCCCCAGGCTTAGTGAATCAAACTATTAAAATCCACATCAACACACTTGTAATCACCTCCATAAGCATACAACCATTTCTCTAAAGCTTTGTTGATCATCCATCCAAATCGAGCTGCTATGAAATGAACAAATTCACCAGATTCAATCAGACAAACTTGAAGCTTCATCAAATCTTCTTTTTCGAACTTGAGCAAGTAAATTGGATCAATAAATTTTGAACTCTTTATCAGCATAATAAATCATTGCATGTAGCCATCTCATTAGCTTTGCCAAGCTGTTAACTGGAATAGGTGAGTGAATTGGAACCTTCTACACTGTATTTGGATGTTTATAAACTTGTATCATCATTGGACTGCTGGTGTTGAGATCTATTCTGGTCTCATCTTTAATCACCTTGGATTTGGTAATCTTAAAGTTCTGACAGTTAGACTTGCTTTGCTTCCAAATCTATTTTCTTGTCCAATTCACCGTCTCATAGTTTCTTGGGTTAAAAATTGGTACTCTACCCATAGCATATAAATTGACTACACACAAAGTGTGAAAATCATGTTCATCTCTATACTACTCGATTGCATCAACTCGTCTTTTATCACATACAATTTTTTCTCACCATCATAAATCCAAATCAACAATGGTTTTGAGTTTCCATATGTTGGATCGTTTTGGTTTAAACCAACAAGAACTTCTTCTTTGATCTGTAGATAACAAATGCAGAATCTAAGTTAACTATTTACTATCACAACACAAATACTTTGAGGAAAATTAAATTCATAAGAAATTCTTTCAAAGTATTCACTTGATTAATCTTTTGAGTTCAAATGATACAATCGGCAGATACAATCAAGTGGCTTGAAAATCTTGCCTCTACTATATAAGTGTGATGACTTTTATACTATGAAATCTAAACAATAAGAATAAACTATTCTATGTTCAGATTCTACAACAAAACAAATAACCTACATATCAGAGTTGACAGCTTCGGTACCATGTTGTCTCCAAAGGTGAAACACAACAGCCGTTAGTACAAACATTCTTGTTTTGAGTAGCAGTTGATCAGCTGCTAGAGTTCTACTACTGATCAACAGCAGTCAATCAGTAGATCTTCAGTAGACTGTTGATCGGCAGTTGCTCAGCATATGCTAATCGGCAGTCATTCAGCATATGTTGATCGGTAGTGGATTCAACACTTGGCTTAATTTGGCAATTGACAGCCAGTGCTAAAATCCAGAGTTTCCAGTGGCTTCATCCTCTTCATAGATCAACACCATATTATGTGTCTAGATTTAAATATCTTAGAAAGTATTTTCCTTTAGAAGGAGAAGGAGCTTCGTTAATAAGATTTCAATTTGCATTACAGCTCGTGCACCAGTTTGATCAACGGATTCACTGGGATATTTTTCTGAATGGCATGCTCTACTCTTAAAGATGAAGTTACCTCCCCTTCTTCTAATTAAACACCTTCATACAAACTCTTTAAGTTGTTTCCAAATATGTTTGTGTATTCCACTTTCAACAAGATCTTCAAAATCACCTAACTTTCCATCTATCCTTCTATAGGAAGTTGTTGTTGAAAGTATAGAATTCCTTCTCATATTGGCTTTCCAACTCAAGATCAATCAGATTATAAGCTTCTAATTCATCTGGCTTGGTCCGAAAACAATATCCATACAAAAATCACCAGATTGACCTGTGATATTCCCTACATCTCCTCTTTGATTATCATCATTATCTCCATCATCACCTTACTATAGTTGATCATTAGTATCATCATCACCATTCCCTTCATCATCTTTATCTTTTTCATCATCTTTACTAGCACCATAATCCACTTTATCATGACCTTCATTAGATTCTCCCAACTCACCAACTATTCCAGTAGATACATGAGCTGCACTTGTTCTGCTTCAACTTCAACTACTTGTTCTTTTGGATTAACATTAACTTAAAAATCCTTAATTGTTTTAGGTGTTGGGTTCAGTGGTATCTTGGTTAGATTTATTTTATCGAAACAGTTTTGATAACTTATTAATCATATTGATAATATATAATGCAGCGGAGTAATAATAAAATACCAGAGTGAACCCGATAGGATCTAGTTAACAACGATGCAAATACTAATAAGTAATTAATCTATCAATGAGATAGATATACCTTTTGTGGTTAATAATTAACCGTTTGATACACCGAGGGTTAAACGATTAGATGCTAGACCAACAAACTGAGTGGGACGCCACGACTAGAGTGAGGCCTATGTCGCAGTGGTTGGGTGGTCCTAAACGTAGCAGGCTTGTGCAACAACAATGATGGTATGGTGGTTCATGGTGGCCACAACTCTCGAGGAGACAACAAGTGGTGTTCAGTTGCTTACAAAATTGGAGCTGATGGAACCTTTTTTCCCTTGGGGTCGGCTGCCAATTTTTGATGCCTTTTTTGTTATGATCAAGGTTTTTTTCTTAATCATTATTTAATAGGTAAATGGTAGGGATTAACTCATTATGGGCCCAAGGCCCGACGAACATAAACTGAATCTGACCTATTTAACGTTTAACAATTAAACATTATAATTTAATAATTTATAAAAATTATAAATTATTATAAACCAAATAGTTAGTTCGTATATGTACCAATTAATCAAATTAATAGGGTTGTTATCGTTGCCCAAGATGTAACTCATTCGGGTCATAGCTCAGTTGGTAATGTGGATTGAATCAAACCCGTACACATTAAATCCAACAAACTCCTACTTGGATGCTATTCAATTAAATCTAAACGTAGATATTCAGCTGTGATCTAGCTGCACATGGTGGCCCTCAACAAGGTATGACACTTTAGAGTCATTAACCAAAACAACTTGTTGTAGTAATACATTACTATAACAAGACAATAGACTTATGGTATTCATAGTCGTTCATCCTTATTGTAAAATACATCAGCTGAGCCATTGAGATTATTTCTCATATGGAGCTCAATCAATTTTGTTCTCGTTCTAGATTTAAAATATTCCAATCAAACACACAGTCAGTTTGGGTGAGGCCTCACACTTCACCAGTTTGAATCAACGAGGGCGCCACCATGTCTAGCTGTTACATATAATTTAAGAGTACAGAATCCCTTATTTATTACATAAAACTCCCACTGAACTTCAATATTACTCCTAACCAAAGCCTTTATAACTAGCAGTTATATGATAGCGGTTGACAATGATCAAAGAATAAACTTTGGTAAACGGAAGTTCTAGTATGCATCACAGGTTAGAGGATACTAAATGAGTATACAAATATCAAAGCATCTTATAATAAAGATGGTTTTTGGTGAGTTACATCCAATGTCATTCATAATAAGGTCTATGAATTTAGAAGTCAACTCTTTGAGTCTAAATTCAAAATATTCTTAATTCATAATTGTTCCCACAAGTCTGACCAACTACGGATAATTTAGAATATAATATTCATGGATTAAGCATATTAAAATCGAACACAATTATAAGATTCCTAATTGCATTTAAATAATTAAATCAAATTAAATTCAAAATTATAACTGTTACATGCTCGTAAATCCAAATACTAAATCAAAACATATCACTAGCTAATCTAAGCCTGATCGCATCCCTATGCTGATCATGTTTGTCTTGAGTCATGGGCTTAGTGAACGGGTCTGTTAGGTTTTGATCTGTGTCTATTTTGCTTATCAGGATGTCTCTTTGTTTTATTATATCCCGTATATAATGAAACTTCCTCTAAATGTGCTTGGCCCCATGATGAGATCTGAGCTCTTTGGCTTGAGCAATAGCACCTATGTTATCACAAAATATCTCGATTAGTTGCTGAATACTTGGAACCACATTGAGATTGGCTATGAACTTCTTCATCCATGCAGCTTCCTTTGAAGCATCTGATGCTACAATGTATTCAAATTCAGTAGTGGAATTTGCCACCATAGTTTGCTTGGAACTTTTCTAAGAGATGGCTCCATCATTGAGTGTGAATACAAAACCAGATTGTGAACAAGAGTCATCTCGATCAGTTTGAAAACTAGCATCAGTGTAACACCTTGCAGTGAACTGTTCTTTAACTCCTCTAAATATTATGAACATGACTTTAGTTCTTCTCATGTACTTCCGAATGTTCTTAACTATAGTCTAATGGGCAAACCTAGGGTTCTGCTAATAATGACTGGTAATGCTTAAAACATACGAGACGTCAGGTCTAGTGCATAGCATAACATACATGACAGAACCAATCGTTGAAGCATATGGAACCTTTTCCATTCGCTTAATATCAATATCCATTAAAGAAGATTATGATTTGTTCAACACAGTACCTTTAGTCGCAGCTACTCCTCCTTTCTTGGAGTTTTCCATCTTAAAACACATTATCATTTTTTCTATGTATATGCTTTGACTAAGTCCAAGGAGCCATTTAGACCTATCCCTATAGATCTTTATTCCTTGAATGTAAGTAGCTTCTTTAAGATTTTTCATTGCAAAACAAGCTCCAACCATTGGTTAACTTCATTAAGCATAGGGATTTTGTTTCCAATGATCAGTATATCATTCACATATAATATGAGGAATGATATAGTGCTCCCACTAGCCTTTCTATAAACACAAGGCTCATCTTCACTATTGAGAAAACTGAATTCCATGATTTTTTGATCAAAATGAAGATTCCAGCTACAAGATGCCTGTTTAAGTCCATAAATAGACTTATTTAGTTTACATACCCTATTTGGATATTTTGGATCAACAAACCATCAGGTTGAACCATATAGACATCTTCAAAGAGATGTCCATTTAGAAAAGCGGTTTTGACATCCCTTCGCGATATCTCGTAATCATAGTACGCGGCTACGACAAGTAATATCCTAATTGATTTTATCATATCAATGGGCAAGAAGGTTTCATCATAGTCAACACCTTAAGTTTGAGTGAAACCCTTCGCAACTAGGCGTGCTTTATAGGTACGTACATTTCCATGCATGTTAGTTTATCTCTTGAAAATCAACTTGCTCCCTACTGCCCGTGAATCGGGGGTAGCTCAACTAAGTCCCAGACTTGAATGTCACGCATAGATTGCATCTCGGTGTTCATGGCATCTAGCCATTTCGTAGATTCTGAATCTGAGATAGCAGACTTGTAGTTAGTAGGTTCATCACTAGAATCAACTACTACCAGAACCTCGAGACCCTCCAAACTCCAAAGATATCTGTCAGGTTCTTTGCAAGTTCTGCTACTTCTACGAATGCTTGTGTTTATGTCTGAATTGGCAACAACTTCTTGTTGTTCAGACGCACCGACTTCATCAACATTTATTTGTGGTTCTTGAATTTCTTCAAGATCCACGATATTACTTCCAGTTCCTTGATCAAGAAACTCTTCTCGAGAAAATATGCCTTCCTTTTTATGGAAATCATATTTACCTCAGGATGGTAAAAGTAATATCTGCTTCTGTTATAGTTTCCGATGAAAATAACCTTTTCGCCTCGAGGATCTAGCTTGTCATGAGACTCGTTGGTGACATAAGCATCACATCCCCATACTCTAAGGTAAGACAAATTGAATTTTGACCTATGCCATATCTCATATTGGGTTTTGTCCACCTTTTTAGATAGTGCTAGATTGACAAAACGAGCGGTGGTTATAAGAGCATAACTCCAAAAGGAGTGAGGTAAGTTAGTTCTACACATCTTGGATTAAACCATATTAAGTAGGGTTCGATTTCTCCTCTCACTCACACCATTAAGTTGGGGTGTGCTGGGTGGAGTGAACTGTGAAACAATTCCACATTCCTTTAGATGATTTATGAACTCCTAGCTTAGGTATTCTCTACCTTGATCTGATCAAAGTACCTTGATAGTCTTACCAAGTTGGTTTTTTTTTCGTTTTGAGACTCTTTGAACTTTTCAAAAGTTTCATGTCTATACTTCATAAGATAGACATAGGCGTATTGACTATAATAGTCAATAAACGTAACAAAGTATCTTTCATGATATCTATACATGGTTCTGAAATGACCACATACATCTGAATGTAGGAGTGCTAAAAGATCCTTGGCCCATTCACCAACATGGGTGAAAGGATCCTTTATGAGTTTGGCAGCTAAGCAAGATTCGCAATCATTAAAGGATTCCTGTCCTGTGCATTCAAGAATCCCTTTAGACCGAAGCCTTTTCACACGGGCCTTGCTTATGTGGCCAAGTCTACAATGCCATAGAAATGTATCATTAATTCCAGATTTGATATGCTTTGAAAGATTGTATATGTTATTGTTTGTTTGAACATCAATCTCAAAAATATCATTTTAAGGTTTAGCCTTAAAATAAAAGACATTATTCAAGTAGGAATAAATAAAATCATCATTAAAAACATACTTGAATCCTTGTTCAAATAATAAAGAAACTGATATAATGTTTCCGGTAAACCCAGGAGCAAATAAACAATTATCTAAAGTAATTACAAGACCAGATGGACAAGATAGATGATATGTTCTAGTTGCTACAACTGGTACTCTTTTCCCATCACCAATAAGGAGCTCCATGTCGCCTTGTTTCAGTTTCTTCCACTTCTCAGGCTCCTGCAAGACATTAATAATTTGGTAACCACAACCTGTATAAAATACCCATGTGTTGCTGGAAACAGTGAATAGTTTTATAACATAAATGAGAATACCTAAAGAAGTGCCTTCACCATTGGTCTTCTTCGCCCTCAGCTTATCTAGATATCTAGGCTAGTTACGTTTCCAGTGCCCCATCTTATTGTATTCAAAGCAGTGGCACTCCTCAGGAGGGGGTGCCGCTTTGTTTTTAGTAGCCAGCTGTTTGTTGTTGGTGGCAGGCTTGGTAGCAACAACCTTTCCCTTACCTTTACTATAATAACCTATTCTTGGGATTAGGCTTTTTAACACTAGTAGATCTGACCATTACAAGTTGCTTAGTCTTACCAAATATATTTTGCTCAGCAGATTTAAGTATACCATGGAGTTCTGCCATAGTTTTTGTCCATGAATTCATATTAAAGTTCATTACAAACTGGTCGTAAGAGCTTGAGAGAGAGTTCAAAATGAAGTCTGCTGCCATTTCATCTTGCATGGGATAACCAACTTTGACCATTTGGTCAATGTACTCTTTCATTTTAAGCATATGAACACTGACAGACTAGCCTTCTTGCATTTGCAGGATATCAACTGCTTCATGGTATCATAGCATTCTTGTCAAGCTTCTTTCTGAAACATGCCTTTAAGTTGCTCTACCATGTCAAATGCAGACATGTCCTCCATGTTCTTCTAGAGATCAAGGGACATGGTGGCTAGCATAAGGCAAGCTAACTCATCGGCATCCTTAATTTTTTTCCAAGTTATGGGCAGCGGTTGTATTATTTTCAGGCTTATTGGGAACAACGCTATCTAGAACATAGAGCTTTTTCGCCATCTTGAGAACAATTCTTAGATTGCGGTGCCATGCGAGAAAGTTGGTGTTATCAAGTTTTTCTTTCTCAAAGATAGACTTGAGAATAAAGGAGTTATTGGTTTCTGAAGACATTTATTTAAATAAGCAAAAACAAATTAGTATTTTCGACATATTATTTCCTTATTTTAAATAATGACCCATTTACAATAATTCTGAATAACCAATGGGAATCTAGCTTGGTCAGTTATTAAAGGCAGTTGGGGAACCCAACATTGGTAAGGATAGACAGACTGACAACGTTTGTCAATTGTGAAAACGGCACAACTCTCGGGTATGAGGCCGCAATGACAACATTTGTCAAGCATTGATACATTTACCCTCACCTATGCCCACTTTTCTCTCCAGACAGCTATAGCATGCAACAAGAGAGAAAAGTAATAGTCATCCTAAAACAAGTACGTGTGGAAGGGCCAGATGTGTCAACAAAACCCTTACAGCTCAAAAGAATAAACTACACATTTAGTGCGGTACTGTGACTCCAAACACTGATGTTTCGCTTAATGTTCCAAGTGTTCCTAATAGTAGGGTGGCATAGACTATTGATTTTTTATCATTCGATCCAATTTTAGTGTTTACCGAATAGGACAATGAATGATTAAGTTATACGTGTGTTGTAAAATCCAGTTTTATAGTATTTAGTTCATGACAACAAGTGACGAATCCTTTTATCTCTCGGGACACTAGATTTTAATACCCTATTAAAACTAGGTTTATCGCGAGATAAACAATCAATTTTTAAGTTAATTTTAAATTATCAAGATTCAAGTTTTAAAATTTAGATAAAATTTAAATTTGAAAACTTATATGTTTATCCTTTTAAAATAAGTTGATAATTTTGAATTATCAAGTTTCAAGTTTTGAAATTTAAACTAATTTTAAATTTGAAAAGTTATCTAGTTATCTTTTAAAATAGATAGCCAATTTTAATTCAAAATTATTAAGTTTCAAGTTTTAAAATTTATATTAATTTTTAATTTGAAAACTTAATTGATTAGCTTTTTATAAAACAAACTCTTTGTTTTAATATTTTAACAAGTTGTAAAAATAAGTTTAGATCTTGTTATTTATTTTAAATGTAAAAAAATATTTTTAATTAGTTTGGTATTATGTTGACATATTATAACAATTATAAGATAAAAGCAACGACAATACAAACTACATATGTAAATCACATGGCTATGATTGTTTTATCTTGCTAGATCCAAGTAGCTGGATCAAACTAGGTCACGGGGTGACAACACGAAACAACCACAAGTATGAACCTAAATGCATCTAGATGTCTTGATCGGCTCCCACTAACTCCCTGATTTGTCTTGTCTTCAGTTTTGACTTCGGGTCTTCAACTATTACACTATTTATAAAAAAATACATAATAAAAGAAAACCCAAATCTAATAGAACTTTTAGCCATCAAATGGGCCAAAACCATAAAAACAAAATATAAATGAAATCAAACCAAAACATAACCATTCAACCATAAAGTCTAGTCAGATTTACATACTGCAGGAGTGGTGAAGGGAGGTCAATACAACAGTTTCACAGTTCTTAAGAAAGTGTTAAAACACTTAACAGATCAAATAGGGAACCGGCTTCAGATGAAACAAAGAACACAAGTAAAGAATAAAACAAGAACAAGAACAAGATAATATGGTTTTCAAGAATGATGTATATTTCTTTCAAGTTCTTACAAGTGCTACAAAGCTTACCTTCTTAAGTTACAAGTACTTGAGATACTTTATACTACATCCTATAGCCAGCCATACTTTGAAGGCCAACTGGAAACACTAATCTAGATAACAAGATCAATATAGAGTCAAAAGGCAGATTGCCTTTTGACTAGTAACTATGACATGCCATAGCTCACATCCTAATATATTACAAAAAATATAAAAGTACAAGACTAAAAAATTACAGACATAAGACCTTAATCTATTGTTTGATAAAAGTAAGGACTTTTTACCAACTCACATGAGTTGGTGAGTCATTATAGATGGTAGCTAAAAGTAGTTCAGGTTTTGTCAAAATATGATTCAGAAAAAGCATGTCTTCTCTGTCTTTAGAAGAAATCAGTCTTTGGCTTCAGAAGACTTTGTCATTGAAGCTTCAGGAAGACTTCATCTTTGGATTCGAACGATTTGGTCTTTTGGCTTCAGAAGATTTGATACTAGTATAGGTCACTGAGTTATATCAAATCTTCTGAAGTAACTTCCTTGTACTTCAGATATGCATGCTGAGAGCTCTTTGGTTGTATCAGCCTCTAAGTGTGATCCTTACAAATTTCCGCTTGGCCGATGATTGCAAAACTGAAGGAGATCTTTGAAGCTTGATCTTTATCTGTTGATAGAATTCATCAGAATCAAGACCATTCCCTTTATCATCAGTTGGTTAGGATTCTTCAGACTTTTAAAGTATCTCCTCATGTCTAAAAGATCATATAGAGGGAGGTCAAGTATGTTTTGCTAGAAGTTTACATCTTGATCCCCTTGATCTCTAGTGACAAACAATCTGTCTGGGTTAGCTGTAAATGCCCAAGATAGGATGGGTTTCTCAGCAGCAAGAGGCTATACAATGAGTGGACTTTATTAAGCAGCCTCTTCTTGATCACCGTTAGGATGTTCTAACCAATACTAAGGTGCAGAGGTGGATGCCTTTGACTTCTTCTTCTTCTTCTTATCCCTTCAGATGGCCATCATCTTCCTCTTTCTATAATTTAACTAAGAATGCTAGCCTTGAGCACCAAATGGTTCTTGTTTGTCCTTCTAAGTTGGGTCATTCTCCTTCACAGATTCAGAAGGAGAGGGATCAGGAACCTGCTGTGGGTTAGAAGATGAAGCTGGCTATGATGCAGCCCTAGGTCATGGTTGATTTGTCTCTTGTGGTACAACCTTGACCTTAGCTTTAGGTGCAACCTTACTTGGTGGAGAATGCAAGTCAACCTGCTCACCCCTCTTGATCTTCTTCTTGATCACTCTAATGTGCTCATCCATGATGGATAGAGATATTAGACCAAGTCTCATTCTAGAGAACCCATACAGCTTCAAGAAGATCACCATCCTTTGCCTATCAGTTGACTTCTTTTGATTTGCTCTGATGGTGGCTCTTGACATTACAGCCTCTTCCCTCATCTTTGTCTTAGCAGCTTTTTGCTCTTTTAGCACTTCTTGCTCAAGCTGCTTGAGGTATTCAAACTCAATGTATTTATAAGATAGGGGAAGCAGGTCTACTACCTGATAGAGGCATGTGGCACTCAGGTAGGCTATCATGTTTTGTCTATCTTGTTCCCTACCTACCTGAGTTTCTTGCTCAGCAGCCACAGCCACAGCCACTGCCTTAGGGCTTTCTTGAATTGGGGATAGGGTAGGAGCTTTGTAGAGTCTTTTTCTTCTCCTTTCTTCTTTGATTTTGAGGAGCAGTTCTGCATCCTTAGCTTCCCTCCTCTCATTTGACACTTCCATGTCAGCCAGGGCATTCAGTTCATCCAAGGAAAGAGAGATAAGTTTATCAACATTTCAGTTCCTGGACCCTAGATAGTTCAGCCTGGCTACCCTCAACTTATCTACTTAAGTGCTTGGCCTAGCGGCAGCCCTGATAGCAGCATCCATAAAGTTAGGAGTCCCTCTTGAACTCCTCCCCTTGCATTCCTCTTCTTCTCTCTCTTCTCCTCTTCAATCTCTTTAAAGGTCATTATCCTTTTCCCTTTGTCAGTCACTGGCCTGTGTGACTCAGGGTGGAGAGAGCTTTGGCCTTTATTGTTTGGTGTTGCACTTGAGCTCTAGCTAAAGAGAGGATGTGAGACACCTTCACCAGCTAGTGCCTCACTAAGGGTAATGGGTGTTGAAGCACTTCCTGTCTCAAGGTTCACAGGTTCAACTATTGGGACTTCAGCCAAGGTTTCCCCTTCAAAGCTAATCTTACTGTCCACCTCAGTATCCAGTTGACCAAGAGTTTTGCCTACTAGCCTCTGTCTATATAGTTTGGATCTGTTCCTAAACTCTTCAAGCACCCTTTCTTGAATTCTCCCAGATAACCTTGCAGCTTGCCTGGATTGACTTGGGTTGGTAAGAGGCAAGTCAACTAGAGAGAAGCTCTTATAGTATCTCACGTTGTGAAAGTTGAAGATTTCTTGTTGTCCCTGAGACCTAGAGATTATTCGGCCCCTCCTATCAGCATCATACCTCCATCCCACTATTTGATTTTTAGCTGGGTAGGATAGGGTAGACATTGCCCTTGATATACCCTCCTCAAATAGGCTTTGAATTAGGGAATATACATCAATATGGGCTTGAGGAGGTTGTTAAGTATTGACAACTACAAGTGAGGGTGGTGAATCCTCTATGTTCATACTCTGGGTAGAACTCTAAAGTTCTATGATTGTAGGTAGGACTTTCTCCCTCTTTTTAGTAGCATCACCCTCTTGCACAGGGGAGCTAAGGGTTAAGTCTACCACATCCACAGGTTCTTATAGACTTGGTTGAGTTTTCCTGACAGGTCTCTCAGCTAGCTTTCCCTTGAGATCGCTGATCTCAAGTTGCTGGTCACTGACCTATCTTTGTAAGGTAGCCACCTAAAATTCTAGGTGACTTACCTTAGAAACTAAATAGGTGTATGTTTTTGACATTTGTTGCACCTTTAGTTGTAGACTCCCCTTATCTTCATCAGGACAATCATAAGGCAATGAGAGAATAGGACCAAATTCTTCTTCCTCACCACTAGTTTGGGTTTCCTGGCTATTGGATTTCCCCTACACACTAAAAGCTTCAAGAGAAGTGTCAATAGGCTAGGTTGCCATGGTTGAGGTATTAATGATGTAATCACTTGCAAAAGTGAGAGCCTCTTCCATGTGGACCTCCTGAACATGTTCAGAGAAGTCCACCTCAGTTTGGGGTGGATGATGTGGGCTAGATATGGGTGATTCAGGAGAACTCATCTCTCCTTGAGCAGGGGTGGAGAAGAGAGACTCATGGTACTCACTGAAGCCCTTATCCTCATCATCATAGAATTAAAGGTCTGGGATGGGTTGGTTTAAGTCTAATAGCTAGGGATGGTAGCTTTCCCCTAAAGGTTGATCACTAGAGTTTTGAGACTTAGAGAGACGGCTTAAGGCTGGGGTAATGAGCTCATCAGGCTGAGCATGAGGAACCCTAGCACTAATCAAAGAAATGATGGGAGTGGTCTGCTCCTTAAGAGAAGTGGGAGCCCTTGTTTCCACTTCCTCCTGCATGGGTGGTTATATGGGTTCTTGCTTAACCTGAGTAGACTGAGTAGCGGTTCAATTGGATTTTCTTATGTAGGTGATAGTGGTTTGTGGCTCTGTGGGTGGTGTAGATGTAGAAGGTTGGGTTCAACATTGGTTGGTGCTGCCAAGTTGTCACCTTGAGCAATGAGCTCTAACATTTTTAGGACCAGATCTATTTCTACCCCTGAGAAGCCAACAGTGGACTTTCCTATTGTTTTAAAGATGTCGGGCTTCATCTATCCCAATTTAAGAGTATTACAAGTTCCGTTTAACTGTGACCTAGTTCACAGTTATGAATATGTTGAACGTATCTAGTGAACATATAATACTCTAAGGAGTCCAAGTTAGCAAGCAGGTTTGTATAAACAAACTGGGAGTACTTGAACTTGACCCCTTGAACCATCGCATGGACTATGTAGGATAAGTCCATAGGAATTTGGTCCCAACCTCCATGTTTGTTTGACAGAGAGTGAAATACCACATGGAGGAGGTACTTCCATTGAGAAGAAACCTTACCATTTTTGAAGGTTTTAAAAGAGTAGTCCCCTTTATAGCCCATCTGTCGGAATGAGTTATTTATAGTAGATTTGGGGAAGGACAACTTGCCTTCTACATCATCCAGGCTCAAATGAGAGTTAATGGTGGCTAGAGTGATGAAAATTGTCCTCCCCTAAACTGTGGCAGACATATCTTTCTCGCCGTCCGGGATGACCTCTTGGCAGGTCCTCCAGAACTATAGCAATTGATCTTTATATATGGGAGGGTCTATTTGTGAGGGAGGTGAGGTAGTTTGAGAGAGATAAGAAGCGGAAAACATCTGGGAAACCTAGATCTTTATAAGATGATAAAAAAGCAACCTGATTGTGTTACCTGTGTAGATGCATGGAAAAATCTGGTTGGTTTTGGTGATTAGGGTTAGCCATTTTGAGTAGCTTTGCAGTGAAGAAAGCTAAGAACAAAGTCGGTTTGTGGGTGAGTTTCGGGTTTGAACTTTTGCAGATGAAGAGGAAGGTGAAAGAGGAGGAACCATTGTACGAATATATATATATATATATATATATATATATATATATATATATATATATATATATATATATATATATATAAGTACTTAGTGACAGATTTAAGTTTTGGAAGATATATCAGAATTTCTTCCTAAGGTAAATTTCTTAGAAGTAGTTATTTGTTTTGAAGAGATGATTTTCTTCTGAAGACAACTTGATATCTTCCAAAAGAAAACATATCCAATATTCTCAAAATTCTAAGGAATATCATTTTGAAAAGTTTCTTCCAAAGTAAATTGGGCTTTTATAGGTGATGATATAGACAATTTTAGACACACATATAAAATAATCTTGAATTTAGTTTAAGAAAATTTTTTCTCAAAGTTAATCATCCCAATAGCTGATAAAAGATATTTAAATCTTTGTTCATCAAAAGCTTTTGCGGATAGATCAGCATATTGTTCATTTGTATTAACTTTTACTAGTTTTATCAATCCTTTTTTCAAAATTATCTCTAAATACCTGATGTTGATGTGCTTTGTCTTTGAGTGCTGCATAGGATTCTTTATAATAGAGATAGCACTGTTGTCTATTTGGAAGGGTTTCTGTTTGAAGGTGAATCCATAGTCCAGCATCTGATTCTGAATCTAAAGCACTTGAGCACAACAGCTTATAGCAGCAATGTATTAAGCTTCAGTAGTTGATGCAGACACGCATGATTATTTCTTGCATTGCCATCAGACTATCCTTCCTCCAAGGAATTAACATTCCCCAAATGTGGACTTTGCAGTCATGTTACAGCCACCATAGTCACTATCTATATAGGCATACAGATTGAAGTCAGAATTCTTTGGATACCAAAGGCCTAATTTGGGAGCACCTTTGAGATATCTAAGAATCCTTTTGACAACAACTAGGTGTGACATCTTGGGGTTGGCTTGATATCTTGCACAAATACATGTAGCAAACATGATATCAGGCCTACCAGATGTGAGGTACATAAGAGACCCAATCATAGCCCTTTAGAGATGTTCATCAACACACTCCCCCTCAAGATCAGGTCCTAGGGAGTGGTTTCTTGCTATGGGTGTCTTGGCAACATTGCACTCAGTGAGATGAAATTTGGTAAGTATGTCTTGCACATACTTTGACTGGTTTAAGAAGATGCCATTGTCAACCTACTTCACTTGAATTCCTAGAAAGAAATTGAGTTTCCCTATGGAACTCATTTCAAATCTATTCTTCATCATCTTCTCAAAGTCTTTACAGAGCTTTGAATTAGTTGATCCAAAGATGATGTCATCTATATAAACTTGAACCAGCATCAAGTCATTTCCTATTTCTTTAATAAAAAGTGTTCCATCAATAGTACCTCTCTTGTATCCATACTAACAGAAGTACTATGATAGAGTCTCATACCACTTTTTTGGAGCCTGATGCAGCCCATAGAGAGCTTTGTCAAGCTTGCAGACATAATCAGGATGATCTGGATCTACAAAACCAGGTGGTTGTTTGAAATACACTTCCTCATCAATCACCCCACATAAGAAGGCACACTTGACATCAAGTTGGTAGACCTTGAAATCCTTGGATGCAGCAAAAGCAAGAAATATCCTAACAGCTTTAAGTCTTGCTACAGAAGCAAAAACATCTATGTAGTTAATCCCTTCTTCTTGTGTGTACCCTTGAACATCTAGTCTTGCCTTATTCTTGATGACAAGTCCTATATCATCTTTCTTATTCCTGAATACCCACTTGGTACCTATAGTAGTCTTCCCTTGAAAAAAGGACATAGGTTCCAAACCTTTTGTCTTTTGTATTGAAGCAGCTCCTCTTGCATTGCTTCAACCCACCTTCTATCCTTTAAAGCCTTATTAATCTTCTTAGGCTCAATCTGGGATAAGAAACAAGAGTGAAGACAAATATTTTTGTCATGGGTTTGTCCTCTTGTTCTCACCCATGTCTCAAAATTTCCAATGATGTTTGTGGTGGGATGTGACTTGTGGATTCTCAACTGAGGAATCACAGCAAGTTGGTTGGACAGATCTAAATTGGTGAAATTCTGCACTGGTGATTGAGTGTTATCCACCACATCAATACACTTATCGAGAGAAGCTTGATCCAATGAGTGTGTCACATCATTAATGTTGTCTTCTATAGAGTGGTTATCAGCATCAAGAAATTCTTGATCACTATCACCACCTCTATCTCCTCCTATATTGGAAACTCCTTCATTTGAGTTCTGTTCCTCTATGTTGGAATTTAGAGGCACCTCAGATGTATCAGCTGAAGAGTTTATCATGGTTATCCTTACATGATTTCCAACTGCAAGGTTTGTTACCACTGGAGCTAAAGTAGTTTGATCACTTGGTCTTCTCAGCATAAATCTTTGATCAGAATCTACTGTTGATAAGCTACCTGTAGATCCTAAAACATCTTCACAAGATTTTTTAAAACAATTGGTAACTAAATCAAGATCAAACAACCAATCAGGACTAGAACCTTTGACACTGGGTGTGTGCTCACTGAAGGTCATATTGGCTGACTCCTCAACTATGCTAGTTTTAAGATTGAATACTCTATAAGCCTTAGCTTGAGAAGAGTATCTAATAAAGTGTCCATCGTTTGATTTCTCAGCAAATTTGGCTATCTGATCCTTGGTATTCAAGATGGTGCAAGGACATCCAAATGATCTGAGAAAACCAATGAAAGGTCTCCTTTTGTGCCACAATTCATAAGGGGTCTTATCATGAGTCTTGACTACTAAAACTCTATTTTGTACATAGCAGGTAGTGTTGACTACCTCTGCCTAGAAGGTGATGGGTAGTTTAAAGTCAAATAAGAAGGTTCTTTTATCTTCAATAAGTGTCATGTTTCTCTTCTTAGCAACACCATTTTGCTAAGGAGTACTGGGAGCACTGTATTGTCTTATAATACCTCTCTCTTTACAAAATGTATCAAGGATTTGATTCTTGAATTCAGTTCCTTGATCACATCTTATGATTTTTACCTTGTGATCACATTGATTCTCAATTTTCCGAATGAAGCTCTTCAAGATCTCAGGGGCTTAATCCTTAGTTCTAAGGAAGAAGACCCAAGTGTATCTTATGAAGTCATCTATGATCACCAAACAATATGAGGTCCTTCTTAGACTAATTACACGTGTAGGGTCAAAGATATCCATATGTAATAAGTGTAGGGGAGTAGTGATGGAATTTGTTTCCTTTGGCTTGTAAGACACTTTATGTTGCTTCCCTTTTAGATATGCAACACAATGGTCATCACTTGTAAATTCTTTATTAGGCATTTATAGTTACCAAGTCGTTCTTAATTAATTTATTCATATTTTTAAAGTTTACATGGCACATTCTTTTATATCAGAGGTAAGACTCATCACTATTTGCTTTAGATATAAAGAAAGAAAATTCTTCTAGGGGCTCTGAGCAGGATATGCTCTTAAGAAATGACCTCCCTGGGCTTGAAAAAAATTCACTCATTCTTAGTAAAGAGCATGTTATGTCTCTGGTCACAAAATTAGGATACACGTAAGAGATTATAACCAAGCTCCTTAACATAATTTACATTCTCAATGCTGAGCTTACCATTTGTGACCCTGCCCCTTTCAGTAATGTAACCATCTGATTCTCCACTAAAAGCAACTGGCCCTCCATCAATTCTTCCAAAATTCTAAACCAAAGATCCATTGCCTGTCATGTGCGTGGAACATCCATTGTCAATGATCCATACATTTTCTTTGGTCTTTAGCTATTACTGCATATAAAGAGATGGTTAGTTACATTTAGACCTTATTGGTCTTCGGCTTGTCAAAGTGAACTGAAGATAATACAACAGTAATTGATCCTATATGCAAGCTTTGAGGATCATTTGCTGTTGTTGATAAAGAACTTTCAGTCACATGGCCTTCCTTCATCTTCCACACCATCTTTGGAAGACTAGACTTGGCCTTCAATTCTTTGGAAGTTTTGATGACTTTAGAAGTTTTGGAGACTAGAACCTTGAAAGCTTTTGCATCCACTATAGCAGACTTTAGTACTTGGGAAGCATTCCTTTCTTCCGAGACCAAATTATATTCCGAAGGTAAGTTTTCACTTCTCTTCTTCTTCACTTTGGAGCTTCCAAAAGGAAAAGATTTTCCTTCTGAAGCTATCTTCTTCTTCTTCTTCTTAGAAGTTTTCTTCTTGGTCATATGAATGGTACTCTTGGGATTGTAGATGCAATCCTTGGCAAAGTGAGAAGTACTACCACACATGATGCATTCAACTTACATACTTCTGAGAGTCTTCTTTTGAGTAGAAGACTAAGCTCGATCTCTTTCCACTTCATTCTTCATCTTTATTAATGTTACAGCAGTCTTATCAGGGTGAGGCTTGCTCTTGGAACTGGATGGCTCAGGCTGTGCAGCAGTGGTTCATATTTGATCAGTCTTCCTTTCTTGACCAAGATGATTTGGAAATGAACTAGGACTCCTGGTACTAGACTCCATAGTTGAGTCTTCAGTCTTCACAACTTCAAATCCAGCTAAGATAAAAACTTATTTTTGCTTGGAGTTGAAAGTGGCCTTGATCTCTTGGGCTTTCTTTGATTTTCTTTTGGTTGCCCTTATCAAGTTCTTCCTTGCATAGTTGGTCATCCCTGGTTCCTTCTTCTCTCCAGAAGAATAGTGACCCTTCTTAGAATAACCATTGTCACTCACTTCAGGTTCATCCTTCACTATCTCCTATACATCTTCATCCTTCTCTTGGATAGGATCAATAGAAGGCAGCTCATCTTGACAAGTTCTACACCTTTGAGATCTTACAGATAGGAGTGTGTGTGGAGGAGCTATCTCACTTGACGCTAGTCCCTGCCTGTTCTGATAACAAATCTTTGCATGCAAGGATGACGATATTATGTTCTTGAAGGTTTCCTCTTCAAGAACATATTTATCTGCCCTGGCTTTGCTGATCACAAACTCAGCCTGGCATTCAGCTAACTTGATATAGAGATCTTTAATTTGAGTCCTATAATTTGTGTGCTCATGCTTAAGAGTTGTAATTATTTTCTCTAAATCTTCTATTTCAAGTTTATAGTCATTTTCAGCTCTTTTGAAATCAGCTTTTAAAATGTTCAAGGACTCAAAGTCAGATCTCACTTCCAAGTTGTAGGACCTGTACATGCTAACTTTAGCAATGCATCCTTGAGTACAAAGATGTTCTAATACCTTGGCTTCTTCATGATCAGCCATCATTGCTTGGTTGGGAGAAGCATCTTCTACCTGAAAGCTCCAGTCAAAGCCTCCTTCTTCAACAGCAACAACAGCATGTTATGGTTGGCTTGGCTTCTTAGTTTTGGGAGCTGCATCAGTGTAGTTTGGTCTGGATTGTTCTTGGCCACCATTTTTTCTTGGTGCCTTACACTCCCTAGCAAAGATTCCTATTTGGGGACAGTTGTAACACTTCACCTTTCTTTTATCCAGGCCAAACTTTCCACTGGCCACATTGCTTGGGAACTTCCTTTCTGTTCTCTTGTAGAACTTCTTGGCTCTATGAGTGAGAAGATCCATCTGTTGGACTATCTTCATATACTCCAGGTCATCTGGATGGATACAATCTAAGTCTTCAAGAGTGAAGAGAAAGTTTTCAGAACTTTCATCAGCAGACATAAAGACTTGAGCAGAGCTAGTCTCTTGGAATGGGTTTTCTTGGATGTAGCTCTCCTTTGGTGTCTTAGGGAAGGTGATGAAAGGACCCTTTTGAGAGTTTTAAGGGTAGTAGATAAGATGATGTTGTGGTTCTCTACTATCCCTTTTAATCACATGAAGGGATGAACTCTGCTGATTGTTGGAAGAGCTGCTTGATGGATTTTGCATGTTCATCTCCATTTGGTAGCCACTAAGGATACCGTACAGCTTTGTGAGAGTAAGGGTAGATAGGTTTTCAGTTCTTTTAAAGGCCACATAGTAGTGACTCCATTGTCTGGGAAGAGAGAACATGAACTTCCTCACAATGTCCTTATTCTCAAGTTTTACTCTAACATCCATGAGAGTATCCACAATCTCAACATACCTGAAGTATTGTTGAGTCATGGTTTCACCTATCTTATAGGTGAAGTTCTCAAACTGCTACTTCATGAGGTCTTTCTTGTTTTCCTTGGCTTCCTCAGACCCCTCATACATGAGCTTAAGTGCATCCCAGAGCTGCTTAGCAGTTTTACACTTCTTGAAGCCTTTGTATATAAAGTTTGGAAGAGCAGTTTAGAGAGCGGTCATGGCTTTCTAATCTACATCAATTTTCTTCCAATATTCCTCATAAGAGTTAGCCATTTTCTTTGGAATCATCCCACCTCCAGTAGTGGCTGAAGAGGTGCTTGGGATATGAGGTCCTTCAAAAATAGATCTTCACATCCTGTTGTCTTGAGACTTGATGAACCCTTCCATAAGTTAGCTCCAAGTATCAAAGACATATGGAGTGATTAGTGGAGACATTGTCATGGTACCGGTTTCCATATCAGCCTTTGTGATAGCTTCCATTTGAGCTGGTAAGTGTTTTGTGAAACCGAAGAGATCTAAGAGGGTGAGATCTTACAATCAAGAGCCTGAAATGCTCTGATACCAATTACAAAACCGGTGAAGGGAGGTCAAAGCAATAGTTTCACAGTTCTTAGGAGAGTGTTAGAGCACTTAACATATCAAATAGGGAACCGGCTTAAGATGAAACAAAGAACACAAGTAAAGAATAGAACAACAACAAGATAATATGGTTTTCAAGAATGATGTATATTGCTTTTAAGTTCTTACATGTGCTACAAAGCTTACCTTCTTGAGCTACACGTACTTAAGATGCTTTATACTACATCCTACTGCCGGTCATCTTTGAAGGCCGGCTAAAAATACTAATCTAGACAACAAGATCAATGTAGAGTCAAAAGACAGATTGCCTTTTGACTAATGACTATGACATGCCATAGCTCACATCCTAATATATTACAAAAAGGATAAAAGTACAAGAGTAGAAAGTTATAAACATAAGACCTTAATCTACAGTTTGACAAAACTAAGGACTTTTCACTAACTCATATAAGTTGGTCAGTCTTCAGAGATAGCAGCAGAAAGTAGTTTAGCTTTTGTCAAAAGTTGATTCAGAAAAAGCAAGTCTTCTCTGTCTTGGGAAGAAATCAGTCTTTGGCTTCGGAAGACTTTGTCTTTGAAGCTTCGAAAGCCTTTGATAGAGTGGTAATAATTCAAGGTTTAATTGATCTAAATGCTTGATTTTACATCATGATTATGGTGGAATAGCTTCAAGTTGTTTGTGTTTTGATTTATAGGTGTTAGGAGCTAAAGGAGCCTTATTTGGGAGAAAAGGGAGCAAAACACGCAACTACAAGGACTAAAGATGTAAACATCAAAAGTTAAAAAAATGCACAAAATTAGGCATACCGGTGTACCATACGCCGGGTATGGGTGTATAATATGTCGGTCGGCGTATGGGCGACGTATCAGTGGGCGTATTTGACAAAAATTACAGAAAGTTAGGCATACGAAGCTAGGGGGCGTATGATACGCCGACCCTGGGTGTATCGTACGCCAGTCTTCAACAAACACCCGGATTTTTTGGATCTTGATGTCTACTTGAACCTATCCAACCCCAACTCAATGTAGAACTTTTCCAAGCTCAAATCTTCATAATTCTAAGGTGATTTTTGGTGTTCCATGGCTCCCAAAGTCATCCACAAACATTCTCCAAATCAAGATTGAAGATTCAATGAAGACCATGCGTGGCTAAGTTCTTATTGATTGCTTTCAGGAGTACAATTCATGTTAAGTGAAACAATTGGTATGTTTGATTAGGGTTTTTTGTATTGAACAATGGATTAATGAATGAAATTTTATGTTTTGATTTAGTTAAAAGGTTTACTTATAAATAAAGTTGTGTGCTTGATTATCAGTTTTCGGTTTCCTTGAATCGTGAGCTCATTAAGAAAAGTAGACAACGTGATATATGTGAATTAGTAACTTTATGAATGAACGAGTCTTAAAAGATTATTCCTTTGTTACTACTTTAATCAAAAGCTAAAATCTTGAAGTATTGTTTCTTACAAACCCTAATTTAAAAGCATCACTTGTGGATCTTGCGGAATTGGAAACCCGGAAATAATTATTTGTCATTATTTAACTAAATTTGTTTCAAAGTTCTTTGCTTTTTGCACGTTTGTTCATTCATTCATCCAAAGTTTTAATCTTTAATTATAAGATTTGTGTCTTTAAGTTAACTGAGTCATATTCGTTAAACACTTTCCACATATTCCCTGTGGAGACGACCTTACTTACCCTTACACAATAAAGGTAGCTAAGACCGATATATTAACTTGTTTTTGATCGAGTCTGGACAACCAGATCAAAAGTGGCGCCGTTGCCGGGGAATTAGTGTGCTTAGTGATTAATAGTTTTTATTTGCTTTTCGTAAAAATTTTATAAAAAACCCAAAAAGATTTTGTTTTCTGTTTTTTTTTTTTAATTTGTTTTTAGTGTTCAGTATTACGCGTGGTATTTTGTGTTTTCTTGTTTGCAGGTAACTACTACGTTAATGCATACGAGATTTTCAGGAAGGACCTCACCATTGCTATTTGATCTAGAAATCGAGAAGACTACAAGAGCGAATCGTGTGTTTCAAAAAGCATCAACTTCAAGGACTTCTCAAATTCATGGTCAAACAAGATCAGAAGAAGGTATATCATCCGTAGCAACAACTCATCTATTAAGGAGACTTTCAAGAACACCCTAAAGTAACCAATCAAGAATGCTGATTATTCCAGAAAACCAAGGAGTACCACAACCCAACCAACCTTTGGGAGATAATCCATTACCCATATTCCCTCCACCTGATGATCCTCCACCTCAACCACAACCAGTGCAACCTGAACCTCAGGGGCCGATCCAGGTAAATCAAGGTGTGCAAAACCAACCTCCACCCAAGACCTTCCAACCGATGCCAAACTTCTGGGTTCGTAATCCAATTTTCAGCATGATATGGAAGGGAGCCATCATAGCAACGAGGACCGGTTTTCAGTTGAAGGAAGTCACCACACTAATTATGTGGAAGAGTGGATTGAAGATCAAGTCGACATGGACAGACCAAACCAACATTATTTTGGGGATTATGGGAACCAACCGGGCTATCAAAACCGCCAACCAAATCAGGATCAGGGTGGTTATGCTCAACCACCAATTCGCAACAATGTTGCATGTCAACCATTTAATGGCATACCGCCTAATCTAAGAGCGCAACATTATGTACCAGCACATGGTATGGATAGTCACTTTCGTCCTGCAGTTGCCATCAATTCATCTCCTATAGTTTCACCAACATAAAGGGGATGAGCTTTTGAAGTCCAACCACAATGCTTGGGAATTCTCCCTCACTTCCATGGTATGGCAACCGAAGAACCCTATTTGCATATATCCAAATTTGAGGCATCATGTTGCACCATTGGTGGCCAAGGCTTTTCACCAGATGAAGTTAAATTGGTCCTATTCCAATTTACCCTTAAAGACAAGGCCAAACAATGGTACCTATCTCTACCATCTGCAAGTATTCACACATGGGTATAAATGCAACAACAATTCTTGGATGAATACTATACTTCCCAAAGGACAAGTGATGCAAGGCGAGCCATTCGAAGATTTACACAACAATCAGGTGAACAGTTCCATGAAGCTTTTCACCGATTCAAAGAGATGCTAAGAACTTGTCCATATCATGGCATAGCTAAGTGGGAGTTGATTTTAGCATTCTATGATGAGCTATTACCGAAGGATGCTAGAGATGTAAATTCCACAAGTGCAGGAACGTTCACCTTTAACCATAAGGATGATGATTGGGATTCGCTTAAAAGGATGAGTGTAATCTCAAAGAAGCATGCACAATCAAGTCGGAGGTCAAGGGGTGCAAACATAAAGATGGTGAATGATCGTGTGGCCATGGATAGAATTGCGGTTCTAGAACAAGAAATTGCAAGCCTTAAAGTTGGAAAGAGTGGGGTGGCAAACATAGCTAGTGAGTATGAAGTATTTGACATGTGTAATGACATCGTCCATATCTCGGTCACTTGCTATTTGAATTTGGGGAAGAGTGAAAGTGTACATCAGTTACAAGACCAAGGAGAAAGGAAGACATACGACATGAATTCCAACACTTGTCATCCCGGTCATAGAAATCACCCAAACCTTAGATATGGTAATAATACTAATCAACTAAATCCTCCTTTTCAGGTACCAAATCAAGGAAGCAACCAATATCAAGGCCAACATCAAGAATACAATCAAGGCGGTTATCAAAGGAAGAACAACAATCAAAGAAACTACCAACAAGGCGGTCAATATAATCAAAGGAATCAACAACATAGACAAGGTGCTTCTACTAACAATTGCAATGACAATGGAAGTTTGTCAACAATTCAAGACCTTGAAAAGGAGATGAAAGATTTTAAGCAATTCAAAGAGGTGCAAGAAAAGACCATTGAGGCCATTGCAAAGCAGTTGGGGCAATTAGCCGAACAATTGTCCAAACGAAAACCGGGGAATCTTCCAAGTGATACAACAAAGAACCCTCAGCATCAAGCCTCAAGTTCAAAGAATGTGCATATCAATTCGGTTAGTATCGTTCCTAAATCTGAATGTATTGATTATGAATTAACCTCTACCACTCAAGTAGTTTTAGGTAATAAGAAGGAAGTAGATAAAGAAGAAGGAATTGACCCCGAAGCACTAATCATTCCCATTAAAGTTGAGAAATTTAAAATCAAAAGGGCACTTTTGGATTATGGAGTCGGGGTGAGCATTCTCCCGGGGAGCTTGTATGACCAATATGACTTTGGTCCATTACATGAAACTGACAAAGCAGTAGTGTTTGGCCGATTCGACATGGAAACAACCCCGAGGGATGGTTAAGGATGGGATCATCAAGCTAGGAGAGTTCTACTACCCGGTGGACTTTATAGTGCTTGATTATGCACCAGTAAGGACAAATGAGCAACCAAAGGTAATTTTAGGTCGGCCATTCTTGGCAACAGCTAAACCTCAAATCAATTGTCGAGATGGAATTATCGATATGACATTCAAAAACCATAAGTTGTTCTTTAATATGTTTTCAAAATCAATTACATATGTAGTTAATAATGATTGTATTGTAACAGATGCTACTAACGGGTGTGCTCCTCCTTACATTTCACATGTAAGCGAGGACATCACCAAGAAGAATGGTTTTGATCCTTACAGGTTTGAGCTTGGAAATGTGGAAAAGGATGAAAATTTAAAGGTGGAGCCATTAAAGAAAGAGAATCCAAGACGAAAGGTAAAGATGGGTAAACCACCGGATCAAGTGAATTCAATGGTCAAAGAAGAGATGTTTGACCAATGTGGGCGCGGACAAGAAAAACTATCAAGTCGGGAGAAGCGGCTATTTAAAGAGAAATTTGGATAGAAGCACTCAATACGACCACCATAAGTGGTCTCAGGTAAGGTTCGGCTGAATACCAAAAACTTAGTGCTTACGGGAGGCAACCTAAGAACTTTGTGGGTGTGTTCACTAGAAACCCTCACGAGACTACAACTCATCCAATCGGGTCTACCAAGGGGTTTAAAATCTTGTTACATACGCTAAATGCAACTGTGATTCCTACGAAAGTGAGTTTTAACTCTTTTATTAGTTTGTGTGTTTTTGTTTTGTTTTGATAGTCAATCACGAGACGCAAGCACTCAAGTGTAGAGAGGCACAAGTCGGTGGATGAAGGCATCTAATACTGATTGTGATCAGGTCCATGTGCTCTTTCCACTATTTTGGTTTTGAAAAATATTCTTTTCATGCTTTCGTTGATATTGATTGATCATATGTTAGGATATGACATACTAGTCTCCCTTCGCAATGAATTGCCTTGATTAGCAATAATAGGAATGAAATTAAGAATCTACTTTCCTATGTTATAAAAATACCAATTATGACTACCATACATTATGGACAATGTATCTCAAGTGTGGGGATGAGGGAAGAGTTGAAAAAATTGAACCTTTTTGAAAAAATTAAACTTTTTTGAAAAATAAATCTTCAAATACGCTTAATTGTGCATGAGACCTAAAATATTTTCATACATGGTTAAATATCACTTGTTGTGCATGTATAGATCCCTTGGTATGCTTGTTTTGAAATTATAGTAAGAAAAGCATCCCATTATGACTTTTTATAAACTTAGGCAGAATTCTTAGGAGGCATAATGAACCGAAAGGTAGATCACATACATGCTTCACATTTTTAACCCTTTTTCACTGTTCAATGAGAAATTGATCCTAATTGAGAAATTGATAGAATATGTTGATTTGCTTTATATTTTTTCATAATGAGGGAAACCATAATGTGCATTTAAGTTAGAACTCGTGTAATTGATGCATGTCAAGATCATGAACCAATATGTGCATAAATGTGATAGAGGCATTAGGAATGAACCATTTGCTTAAACATTTTCTTTTGAATCCCTTTCCTTGATAATCTTCCTTTAAACACCATGTTGAGCCCCAACTTGTCGTTTGAATAACCCAACACAATAAGTCTATAAAGCCTTAGCCTTTTTAGGAAATATAGGGTGATGAAGTCCAATTCATGATATGTTTAGAAGTGTTGTTTCGGTAATAGTTCAATAATAGTATGCTTGGTTGTGAATATAAGAAAAAAATGAAAGAAAAAGAAAAAAAAGAAGAAAAAAAAGCTAAATATGAGGTCAAAATGGCCAAGATACGAAGCAACAAAAATAGTGTGAGAATTCTATGTTATGATTGCTATTAGAGGATAGAAACTGATACACGTCACATCTAGCATGTTTAAATTGGATTTTATTCACCGTTAGTCACTCTAAAAATCCTTATTCTATCCCACCTTAAACCTTAGCCTAACATTTATGTATTATATTGTGTTAATTGATGGCTATACGATTAATACATGAGCTTATGATGAAGATGTATAGTCTTTGTTTGAGAGTTACAGATATACTAGTATATAATCAGTAGTCCACAAAACAAACCGAGAGGAGTGTTTATTGTGAGGAAAGTGAATGCATGCATGTTTGAAGTAAAAGGTGAAGTTATGCCAACTAAGGTGATTCTAAGTTTAAAACATGAATGATATTACATGTTGGGTTGTGAATCTTACATGATGAAAGTTTAAAAATAAGTATGCCTTATGACCTCAACTTATACAAAGTCGTAATAACTTAGCATGTTTGATTAAGTAAGGTTAATTATGCAAACAAGTTTGTTTGAGGACAAACAAAAGGTTAAGTGTGGGGATGTGATAGAGTGGTAATAATTCAAGGTTTAATTGATCTAAATGCTTGAGTTTACATCACGATTATGGTGGAATAGTTTCAAGTTGTTTGTGTTTTGATTTATAGGTGTTAGGAGCTAAAGGAGGCTTATTTGGGAGAAAAAGGAGCAAAACACGAAACTAAAAGGACTAAAGATGTAAACATCAAAAGTTAAAAAAGTGCACAAAATTAGGCATACCGGCGTACCATACACCGGGTATGGGCGTATAATACGTCGGTCGGCGTATGGGCGGCGTATCAGTGGGCGTATTTGACAAAAATTACAGAATGTTGGGCGTAGGAAGCTGAGGGGGGCGTATGATAAGCCGACCCTAGGTGTATCATACGCCGGTCTTCAACAAACACCCAGATTTTTTGGATCTTGATGTCTACTTGAACCTATCCAACCCCAACTCAAAGTAGAACTTTTCCAAGCTCGAATCTTGACAATTCTAAGGCGACTTTTGGTGTTCCAAGGCTCCCAAAGTCATCCACAAACATTCTCCAAATCAAGTTTGAAGATTCAATAAAGACCATGAGTGGCTAAGTTCTTATTGATTGCTTTCAAGAGTACATTCATGTTAAGTGAAACAATTGGTATGTTTGATTAGGGTTTTTTGTATTGAATAATGGATTAATGAATGAAATTTTATGTTTTCATTTAGTTAAAAGGTTTACTTATAAATAAAGTTGTGTGCTTGATTATCAGTTTTCGGTTTCCTTTCATTTTGAGCTCATTAAGAAAAGTAGACAACGTGATATAGGTGAATTAGTAACTTTGTGAATGAACGAGTCTTAAAAGATTATTCATTTGTTACTACTTTAATCAAAAGCTAAAATCTTGAAGTATTGTTTCTTACAAACCCTAATTTAAAAGCATCACTTGTGGATCTTGCAGAATTGGAAACCCGGAAGTAATTCTTTGTCATTATTTAAGTAAATTTGTTTCAAAGTTCTTTGCTTTATGCATGTTTGTTCATTCATTCATCCAAAGTTTTAATCTATAATTATAAGGTTTGTGTCTGTAAGTTAACTGAGTCATATTCGTTAAACACTTTCCTTATATTCCCTGCGGAGACGACCTTACTTACCCTTACACAATAAAGGTAGCTAAGACCGATATATTAAATTGTTTTTGATCGAGTCTCGACAACCAGATCAAACTTCATCTTTGGATTTAGAAGATTTGGTCTTTTGGCTTCGGAAGATTTAATACTTACACATATCAAACACAATCAAAATAAATCGAGCAATATTTTGGATAAGCCTCCAAGTGTGATCCTTACACATATCAAATCTTCTGAAGTAACTTCCTTGTACTTCACATGTGCATGCTAAGAGCTCTTTGGTTGCATCAGCCTCCAAGTGTGATCCTTACACATATCAAACACAATCAAAATAAATCGAGAAATCTTTTGGATAATAAATATTTAACCAAAATAAATAAGTTTCTCTAAATGATATACATCAAAAACTTTAAACAACTTTAAAGTTTGTGATTTGTAACCGGTTAAAAGACCGGATCTGATTTGCAAGTTGTAATCGTGGCTCTGATACCACTATTGGGTTCAGTGGTATCTTGATTAGGTTTATTTTATCAACACAATTTTGATAACTTATTAATCATATTAATAATATATAACGCAGCGGAGTAATAATAAATATCAGAGTGAACCCGACAGGATCCGGTTACAAACGAAGCAAATACAGATATGTAATTAATCTACCAATGAGATAGATATACCTTTTATGATTAATAATTAACCGTTTGATACAACGAGGGTTCAATGATTAGATGCTAGCCAAAAGAACTGATCGGGATGCCGCGGCTAGAGTGAGACGCCTATCGCGGTGGTTGGGTGGTGCAAAACACAGCAGCCTTGCGAAACAACAATGATGGTGCGGTGGTTCACGGTGGTCGCATCTTTTAAGGAGACGACAAGTGGTGTTCGGTTGGTTTACCAAATTGGAGTCGATGGAACCTTTTTTCCCTTGGGGTCGGCTGCTAATTTTTTAGGCCTTTTTTGTTATGATCAGGGTTTTTGTTTTTAATCATTATTTAATAGGTAAATGGTAGAGATTAACTTATTGCGGGCCCATGGCCCAATAAAGCTAATATTTTAATCCGCAAACCGAATCCGACCCATTTAATGTTTAACAATTTAACATTTTAATTTAATAATTTATAACATATAAATTATTACAAACCTAATAGTTAGTACGTATATGTACCAATTAATCAAATTAATGGGTCTGTTATCGTTGCCCAAGGTGTAACTCATTCGGTTTATAGCTCAATTGGTAACGTGGATTGAATCAAACCTGTACACATTAAATCCAACATTAGGTTCAACAAAGTGTTGACCACTGAATTAACCAACTTCTTTTGATCTGTCAGTTTCAACATGTTTAGTCTGATTAGTAGATTTGAAAAATGAAACTCTCATCTGATTCTCCAAGCTATATACATAATCAAACATGAATTGCATTTGCTTTCAACAGCCTTGATTTGAAAATCCTTAAACAGACTATCGAGTTGCAAAATCTCTATCTGTTTTGTCTTGTCATAAAGCTCTTTCTCTAGATAAGTAATTCGGTATTGAAGAGCACCTTGAATATCAACCAGATTTTTTGTTGAAGTACTAGTATGCTTGGACTGATATGAAGGTGTATATAAATAATCATCTAGATTAAAATCAAAATTATCTTATATGTCTTTAGGTGGTGTTGAGAACTCAGGTGTGGATACTAATAGCGTCTTAGTAACAATTATAGTAGTTGCTTTAGTTACTGTTACTAGAGTCTCTTAAGTCTAAGATGAACTTGTTCTAGCTTCTATATTAGTAATAGGAATCTCCTAACTGATATTCTTAGTAGTCACTAGATTTCTTAACTTTTTGATCACCATATGATGATCAAGAATAGGTTGGACTCACCACTGTTGTTTATGTTTTTGTTTATTAATGTAATAGGACAAATGTTAGATTACTTCTTTTGTATTTTGTAGTTTATGTTCTCAGCGAAACTACGAGCGAAACTGAGTTTCGCTCGTAGTCAGCTGGTCTAGGTCACCCAGTGAAACTATGTTTTGTCACCGGGTGAAACTAGGTTTTGGTCTAGACAGTTTCGCTGGTTAGCGAAACTGACAGCGAAATTAGGTCTGCTTATATATTGTATGATTCACTCATTGTAAAAGACCTCCAAGGACAAACTCCCAATATGAAGATCTTGTTATTGTGATTGTGTTATTTCTGTCCACTGGCTGGAAGCTTATTTTTATCATATTTGAGCCTCATTTCATCTTTATTGTTCTAGTTTGGAGATTATTGAGAAATACTTGAAAGTTGTGTTTGCTTATATTGAAAGATTTTTGTTATTCAGCAGGATTCATTGTGTTTTCTAAATCATGTGCACTGATTATCGATCAAATGGACCAACAATATGGTATTAGAGCCTTAGTGCTCTTGATTTGTTAAGTTTTTGATTTTTTTTTTCGCTAAAACACTATTTCATTCATTTTGGATCTTATTTTGAATGTTTTTGGTATGAGAATCGACTGAGGATCATCTATTATTTGCAAAGGAATCTATCCCATTCATCTGATCACAAATTCATTGTGATTTGGGTGATTTTTGGTTGATTTCGTGTTCAAAAAGCTCACAGATTCATCCAGCGAAACTGCAGTTTCATCCTGCGAAACTACCTACTGTTCCAGTGAAACTACAGAATTGGTGATTTTGGAATTTGATCTTTGTTGCTCAGCGAAAGTACCTCATTGAGAATGAAAGTTCTACTAGTTTCAGCGAATCTGTTGCCGAAACTAGAGTTTCCAAGCATCTGTTCGAGCGAAACTATTGCCCAATTTCCCAGCAAAATTAGAGGTGTCCAGCGAACTTACCTTTTGTTGTAAAAATGACAACAAATATCACCATTTCTGATTTAGATAATATAGACCCAATAGGCCACCGAGGCTTATCAATGGTGATAATTTTGAAGATTGAAAACGTTGTTTGAAAGCTTTCTTCTACTATATCGATCACAACCAGTGGGAATCAATCGTCCATGGTCCACATACTCCAACCGTCACTGTCGGAAAAGTTACCTCACCAAACACTGATCCATCAACCTTTACTGAAAGAGACCTTAAGTTAATCAACCGTGATTAGAAAGCATTCGGGGCTTTAACTCTATGTTTATCTCTAGACATCAACAATTGTTTTGCTGAGCACAAGAATTCAAAGTCCTTGTATGATTTATTGTGTGAATTTTATGATGGTAATGAGGATTTGAAAAAGGACAAGAAAGCTCAAGCTGAAAAAGAGTTTAACTTGTTTGTTGGACACAAAAATGAAAGCCTTACTGATCTCACTAACCGATTTCTATCTGTCTCAAGCAACTTAAAGAAATATGATGAATAGTTGGGTAACTATGAACAAGTCACAAAACTCTTGGATTCCCTCCCACCACAGTGGAGCTTGCAAGTTTGAATGTTGAAGCAGGAAAGAAATTTTGCTGATTATAAACTCATGGATGTTATCAACAAACTGAAGTCATTTGATTTGGATATGAAAAGAAGAGAATACAATCAATCCATGGTGCCAGCTACCAGTTATCCACAAAATGTTGCATTAATTTCATCCGCTGTAAACTCTTCAATGTATGGTGCAGCTTACGGTGGGTCTTCTGGATATGGTGTAACAGACAAGTCTGGTGGTGGATTATCAAGTGTTGGTTCAAACTCAAAGGCATCAGTCACTACTCAAGTTCCATCTGATATAATGGCACTATTTGGAATGTTTGTGCCTAGTTATGAAGCTTTGGTTAGGGGGAGTTGAAAAGAAAAGGAATAACAGTGGAAGATATGTATCAGGCGGATCCTGATGACTTGGAGGAAACTGATATCCAATTGTAGATGGCCATGCTCACGTTACGTGCAAGAAGGTTTATGGAAAGAACTGGCAGGAGAAACTTTGGCAATCAGAACCAAAACTCAAAACTTGGGTATGATAAGTCAAAATTGAGATGTTTCAACTACAAACAATTGGGTCACTTCAAAAGAGGATGTCCATCTCCAATCATCACTAAACCAGGAACTTCTAGAACTTCAAAAGTCATCCCGATCACCGAAAAAGAAGAAGCCAAGCCAAAGAAGGAAACAACACTAATCATAAACTTTGATTGGAGTGTTGAAATCAAAGAAACTAAAGAAGAGATCAATCATGCTCTGATGGCTGAGGTTGTGGATAGTGATGTGGATTCAGTTGAAGATTTTGATCCTTTTAGAGAGTTCAAGTGTGAAATTCAAGATGAAGTAGTTAATGAAGGTGGTGTGCAACAAATTCAAGCTCCAGAGGAAAAGGTTGGTAAGGTTCGTGAAGAAAAAGTTTGTTATGAAGCTTATGGGGAAAAAGTGAAAGGTTATGAAGATGCTGAGGATCAGAAGCAACAAGAAGGTGAAACAAGTGAAGTGAAGCTTGAGGTCTATGATCAAGGAGGGAAAGAGGGAAGTCAAGCTAAGGAAGCAAGGAAGAAAGCTTTTGAGGAGGAAGAATACAAACAGAACACTCCCGTCTCAATGCAAAAAAGCCCTAGCTGCTGAAAAAGTAGTTATGGGACTTCCTTATGAGGTAATCCAAGACGTGTTCTCCTCCCTGCAAAATTTGATTATTTGGGGTTTATAAAGCTAATAGGTTATTGTTAGAAAATGAAAAGGAATTAAAACAGATTAACAAAGAACTTAAAACAAATGAGTCTAAATATTTTGTTAAGTTAAATGAATCTTTAAAAGAAAATGAGCACTTAAAAAGAAATCTTTTGGAAAGAAACATTGAAATAATGCTTTAACTAAACGTGTGGCACTTGCTAAAATTGAAACGAGCAAGCTGAAAACCAAACTTGAAAGATGGTCATTTCGAGGATGAAACATGAGGAACTTTGCAAGAAACAATGGGGGGCTAGAATTAAGACTAGTTTGGGAAGTGAAGAAACCACTCATGTTTATCCTCCTCCGAGTACTTATTGTTATTCTCCTATGCCTACACCTCATCCAACTAATAAACTAATTCAGCAAGATACTAACAGTTTGTATGCAGGTTTAGAGGGAGTAAAACATAAGGAGATTCGAGAGGAGTATGATTATGGTGCAAGTAGTTGTCTGAGCAGCTCTAGTATTAGTATTTCTGATTCCAAAAAGTCTTTAATAGACAATAGTTTAAGTAGATTTGTCTCCCAAAAGTCTATTACAGAAAATGGTGTGTGTAGTTCTAGCTCTAGCCCAGCTTATTCATCTTCAGATGTTTATAAATCAAATCGTTATGCTTCAAATGCCTGTGTTAATGAAAATGATGCTTGTTCAAGTAAAGTTTCAGATGGAAAAACAAAATCAAATTGTTTTGAAAAGTTCTTTTCTCATCCAATTCCATCTTTTACACCAATTCGGATTTCTAAACCTAAAGAAAAGGACACAACTTCCTTTAATGTAAATGAACCGGAACCTGCTAAATTTAAGGTCACAAAAGAAAAATCAAAAGAATCATATGACTCTTATAGTAATTCTGATTCATGCTTGTCTGAATGTGAGGAAGAGAGATCAATAGACCAAACTCCTATTTCAAAATGTAAGAAGAAAGGTTTAAAATCTCATTGTTTTAAATATGGGAAGGATGATCATGTAATTAAACATTGCCCTGAGAATATTAGTAGAAATATAAGTAATAGTTCTTTAGAAAGTAGATTAAATCATTTTGTAAATAATTTTTTCTGTAAAAAATCTTTAAGTTCGAGACCTAAGTTAGTCAAAATTTGGGTCCTAATTTCCAAATTTTTATAATCTTTGTTCTAATGCTAGGATCATTCCAGGAAAGCTGTCAATAGCTATTGGCATGTTGATAGCCGATGTTCCAGGCATATGACCGGGTTGAAGGACTTGCTTACAAATTATCGTATAATAAATGGAGGATATGTTGCTTTTGCTGGAGATAAGAAAGGAGGAAAGATGATCAGTCAAGGGGAAGCATCAAATGGTTCTTTGACTCTAGAGAAAAAGAACTATGTCCTAGAGCTGGCATTCAATCTGTTAAGTGTATCATAATTCTGTGATAAAGAAATTCTAGTATTGTTCATGTCCAATGAATGCTTGTTTCTTAAACAGAGTTTATTATCCCAGTGGATTTAGTGATCATGTATGCTCCGAGGAAGAATGATACATATCTGCTGGATATGGGATCAAAAGAGTCCTCCTCAATCGTGACTTGTCTCCTGTCAAAAGCTTCATCTTCTGAATCCTTCTTGTGGCATAGAAGATTAGGACATGTTAATTTTAAAAATATTAATAAGTTTGTTAATAACAATCTTGTGAGGGGGCTACCACTTAAAGATTTTCAGTGGTAGAAAAGTGCATGGCTTGTGCTCAAGGAAAACAGTACAAAAGGCCACACAAGCTTAAGATTGAAAATACTATGTCAAAACCCTTGAATTGTTACATACCGACTTATTTGGTCCTATTAGTGTTAAATCCATTGCTAAGAAATCTTATTATTTAGCTGTTACAGATGATTACTCCAGATACTCTTGGGTAAGATTTCTAGCATACAAGGGAGACACCGCAGAAGAGTTGCAGAAGTTGATCCTCTTAATTGACACCATCAACAAAAGGAAGTTGACGGCCATCAGAAGTGATAATGGCACTAAATTTAGAAACCATATCTTTGAATCTTTCTATGCAAGCAAAGGGATTCTCAGACAGTTCAGTGCTGCTAGGACACCTTAACAAAATGGTGTTGCGGAAAGGAATAATCGAACCCTTATTGAAGCGGCAAGGACTATGCTGATTGAGTCAAAGCTTCAAATTATTTTCTGGGTTGAAGCTATGAATTGTGCATCATATGTACTGAACAGGGTTCTAATTGTGAAAGACAAAATGATGACTCCTTATGAGCTTCTTCGTAAAAGGAAGCCCTTGATTGACTTCTTTCGTTCGTTTGGTTGCTCGTGCACTTTGCTAAATACTCAAGCTCAGAAGTCAAAGTTTGGTGTAGTTTTTGATGAATGCTTCTTTGTTGGTTAGTCTACCTAACAAAATGCATATAGGGTGTACAACAAAAGAACACGTATTGTGCAGGAATCCTTTTATGTTGATTGGCAGGAGTTAAATTCACCAAACATAGGATCTGACCCAGAATGGTTCTATGACACCAACACTGTCTTCAAATCATTCAACCTTCCAGTATTTGATGATGATGTCATTCCTCAAATCAATGTGCAAATCATTACTCAACCTGAACCCCATCCACAACCACCAATTGAGCTTCCACCTTCACTTCCATTTGATCGTCCACCTACACCTCCATCACAACCAATTCCTCCATCACAACCAACTTCACCATCACAACCATCACAAACTGCATCCTCATCTGAATCCAACCCATTAACCCTTACCACTAACTTTAAAACCTTAAAAGATCACCCACATGATTATATCATTGGATCCATTAAAGATGGTGTGAGGACTTGAAGTAAGTCTGGATTAAACAATGAATGTCCCTATGCATGTTTCTTATCTCAAATTGTTCCCAAGAATATCTTAGCAGCACTTCAAGACCCAAGTTGGGTTGAATCTATGCAGTTGGAGCTTCAGCAGTTCAGGAAGTTGAAAGTTTGGGAGTTAGTTGATCTCCATCCTAACAAATTTCCCAGCGGTACCAAATGGGTATTTAGGAACAAGCTAGATGATCGAGGTGTGGTAGTAAGAAACAAAGCAAGACTGGTTGCTTAGGGATTTGCTCAGGAGGAGGGAATTGACTTCACTAAAGTGTTTGTTTCGGTTTCCCTCATTGAAGCCATCAGAATCTTTCTTGCTCATGCTGCTCATAAGAACTTCAAAGTTTATCAGATGGACGTGAAGTGTGCATTTCTCTACGGGAATATTGATGAGGAGATTTATGTTTGTCAGCCATAGGTTTTGAGGATCCAGGTTTTCCGGAGAAAGTTTATAAGCTTGATAAATCATTATATGGATTGCATCAAGCTCCTCGTATCTGGTATGAAACACTGACACAATATCTACTTAGCAAGGGTTTCTCTCGTGGTACAATGGATATGACACTATTCAAGAAGGAGGTCAATGGTAAGATGTTGATTGTTCAAGTATAAGTTGATGATATTATTTTTGGGTCAACAACCAAGAAACTGTGTAGAAAATTTGAAGAAGTGATGAAGGATCGCTTTGAAATGAGCATGATGGAGGAGATGTGCTTTTTCTTAGGGTTACAGGTTGAACAAAAGCCTGATGGTATTCTTATTCACCAAGAAAAGTACATTCAAGAGATTCTCAAGAAGTACAAGAGGGATGATGCTTCTCCAGAACTCACTCCATATGCTCAAACTTTCTTAACTCCTGACGATAATGGAAAATCCGTGGATGCTCATCGCTATCGTTCCATGATTGGGCCACTCATGTATCTCATGGCTAGTCATCCAGATACTACATTCTTCGTGTGCTACTGTGCCCGTTATCAAGCCAACCAAAAAGAATCCCATGAAAAAGCTGTTAAACGCATCATTCGTTTCTTAAAGGGTTCCTCTCGTTTGGGTCTTTGGTATCCAAAAGGAAGGAACTTTGATCTACATGCTTATTTTGACAGTGATCATGGTGATTGCAGGATTAACCAGAGATCCATCACCGGTGGATGTCAATATCTCGGAGATTGTCTTATTTCATGGCAGAGCAAGAAACTGACAACAGTCTCTCTATCTACAGGGGAAGTTGAATATGTTGTTGCATCAAGTTGCTACTGCCAAGTGCTCTGGATTCAACATCATATGTTGGATTATGGAATCAACTAACTTCATACACCACTCTTTTATGATAATGAAGCAGCTATAGGAATTGCCAAAAATCCAATTCATCAAACCCGTACCAAGCACATTGAAACAAGGAATCATGCAATCCGGGATGCTCAGTAAAAGGGCTTCATTGATATTATTCCAATTGACACAAAGAATCAAAAAGTGGATCTTTTCATAAAAACATTTGATAAACCTTGTTTTTATGAACTAATCTCCATGCTGGGTTTAATATCTTTTTTAAAAACCCTTTTCATAAAAAATTGTGTAACAAGTGTAAATAACTCTTTTATGTTCATCTTCTCTTTCTATCAAGCTTGAGAAACTTCTTGTCCCATTTTCCTTCACTATTTTGTTCTTTAAAAATATGAAAAAAATAGAATTTTCATTTACTTGGAAATTACATAGAAATTTCGGGGGAGAATAAAGATTAAACTCTTAAAGTTTTTTTTCAATTTTGTCCTTTAAGGAACATCAGAAAAAGAATTTGAAGGAGGTCAATAGCCTTGTGTCGGGATATGCATGGTAGTCTCAGCTCGAAAACGAAGTAAACAGTGATCGTGTAGCTAAACTAAAGTTTAAGAACTCAGTGGTAAGGATTATCCCCTTGACATCTTGGCCTGCACAAAGTTACAAGTCTTTGTCAAAAACGGTTTGAGAGTTTCAAATCTCTGTTTTGATTTCCCCAAAATCCGTAAAATCTCCCTATCCCCAAGTCTTAAATGATGCTTCTAGTTAGCACAATAAATGCTTCTAGTCTAGCTCTTCAGAAAAGTCTCTGAATTAAAGCTTCTCGTTAGCTCTTCAGAATTATATCTCGTGCTTATCTCCTCTGCTAGGTGTGAACATTGACCTGGAATGATTAACTTCTCTGTTATACGTGAGTATAGACCTGGAGATCTCATCAGCATGATCAGATGATCATCTCCTCTGTTATACGTGAGTATTGACCAGGAGCTCTCATCATCGGTTCCCCAAATAAAGCCACAATGTTTCTTAAATGTGAATCCAAGGTTAGAATCAGGAATTATCAGTTTGATTGAACAAATAAAGATCGCGGAATTATCAATATTTGATTTTTAATTTAATTGTATATGAAATTGAAATCGACAAACAAAATATAAAACAATTTGAAAACAGAATAATATAATGCAACAAAAGAATTGTTTCAATTGTTTTTCATTCATACAAAATCGATTACAATTGCTATGATGCTCTGGGGATCTTGTGATCTCCAATGATGTTCTTGATGTTCTTGCTGTTTTTCTGTTTTTCTTGAGTGATTGATTTTTTTTCTCGATACTAAGAATATGTCTCTTTATAGTTGTATCGATCTCCCTCAATAACCTAACAAACTCTCCTTAAAGTGTGGATTCATGCCTTATTTTTAACGGTAGAGGGATTTACTTTACAAAATAAATATTATTTATATGATGTGGAATATTTGCTTGACATAAATAGTGTATTCTGTGGTCGTTGACTTGATGACGTCACATGTTGAATTTATGTTGTACTTGATGATTTGAGATCATACAAGTGTTTTGTTCTTCTGTAGGAATTGGTCTTCCTTAGGAATTGATCCTTTGTTCTTGAACTTCATCCTCAACAGCAAACTTCCTTATTCCGCAGCAGCAGCAACTTGACTTCAGAATTTGTTCTTCAGTTGATGTTGAGCTTCCGCAGGAGATCTACGGATGTGTATTCCTCATTCTTTGTTCCACAGAACATCTATGGAGGAACAATTTGTTCATCCGCAGGAGTTCTTTCACTTAGTCAATTTTCCAAATTGACCAAGTATGATGTTTTCCTGCAATTACATAAAATCAACACAAATAATATTTGGGTTAACATATTTTTCATGCATTACAAAATAATAAAGAATTATAGAAGTTCATTACAAGAAAAGATTCATCATCTAAACCTATACCAAAGATCTAAACCTAACAATACTCCCCCTTAGGTTTAGATTCTTGTAATAATTGGTTCAGAGCTCTCAATTCTTTAACTCTTCTCAAAATTCTTGTGTTGAAGTATTCAATCGCATTCTTTATATCATCATATAAATACTTGATCTTCATTTTCTTCATTTTCTTTAATGTTTTGTAATTCAGTCCAAAGATGTCTTCTTCTGTGGTCAGTGTTCCAACAATAGTGTTGTTTGAAACCACTTCGAGTTCATCTTGTTCTGATATTCTGAGCTCAGTGATTGATGGAATGTCAGATTCCATAAGTTGACCTGCTTCAAATCTTCTTTTTTGTCAGCTTTAGCATGCAGCTTGTCAATCACTTGGATGACATGGGCATATAAGCATAAGTCATCTTGACCTACTTTGTCATTCAATTTTGGAAAATACTTATCATGGAGATAGGATGTATAGCTTGGATGAAGGAGTTTGATCTCTATTAGGTCAAATAGTCTTATGCTAGAAGCTTTCTTCTATGGATCATTTCTTTGTAGCACAAGCTCTATTGTTCTCTCTACATATCCCCATTCAGTGATGGGATATGAGAACTGATTTCCTTTAATTGTTTTGATTGATGCATCATCCTTGTCTGCATATCCAATTCTTCTCAGAAATTCATCATCAACAAGTTTTGAAGAACTGGAATGAGATCTTTTCTGACTTTGTTTCCTTCTTTTGTGATCTGCATCCTCTCTTTTGGCTTCTTTCAGCACATCTCCCTTAAACTTATTTCTCAGTTTTGCAATCAGAACTGAAAAATCTCTTCCCCTTGGACTGATTGGGTAGTTGGTGATTGGGATGTTTTGTAAAGTAGAAAGGTCTACATCAGGGAATGTAAGAAGGGTCTCCATCCATGGAAAGTATTAAACCATCCTAGCACAATCCCACTCTTGATCAAATTTCCAAGCTATAATCTTGTTGTCTGCTGCTGATCTTGGTGTTGTCATCTGATCAAACAGTTGAATTAGAGTCGTTTTCTGTTTTGTTATTTCCCTCATGGCTGTTCCTAGGGGCCATATTTTTTTGGGGATTACATCCCTCGGCTCCCTGATCATTTTCTCTTTGCTTATGTACATATCTTTGCTTTCAACTACTATTGGCTCAGCAAGAGATTGTTTTGATTGTTGTTTGTAAGCAGGGTTGGGAGCTCCGGTTCTGAATCTCACACTAGTGTCTAGCTCAACCTTCATTACATATTCCATCATTGCTCTTAGCTCACTCATAGTTCTTCCCTTTAGTTCATCTGACCAATAATTATGACTTTGCAGCCAGCAAATCATATTGTACTTGGTAAGCTGTTTGGTTTCACAGTGACCCAAATCAGTCTATATCTCCTCAATTGCTTTGTAATTTGTGAAGATTTCATAGTTGCATACTGGAAGCATTAATTTGGCAGCATCAAATTCCTTCAGTACTTGTATCATCTCATCTATGTTCATCTTTTCTACCATGTCATATGGAAAGCCATTATTGATTAGGTCCATGAACATAGATGATTGTGCTTTTTCCTCAACGATGTCATCAGTAGAAAACAAGTCAACTTCCCTTGCTTCTTCATCAGACTTTTAAGTCTCATCTTTTGTTAAATCTACCCACTCAACATCACTTTCTTCTTTAATGGATTTGAGAGTTGATGGAGTGTGCTCAAGAGACATGTCTTTTGATTTCTTTGGGGTATTCTCAATTACCATTGCTTTATCTTCTATTCTTCCCAAATACTTTCTTTTCCTGTTGTATTTGATTGTTGGTTCTTTTGCTTTCAATAGAGGAATGTCAGCAGTTTCTTTGATTTGTTCTTTATGCACACTTACTTCCTTTTCAGTCACCTTCTTCTTTAAGACCTCTATCTCTTCATCTTTAGCTTTTAGCAGATCCAACTTCTCAGAGATAGTTTTCATGGCATTGTTGAGCTCAGTCAAGACTTTCTCCTTCTCTTGTTTTTCTTTCTCAACAGTCTCACAGGTTTCAGTCACAAGTTGATCCATAGTATCAATCACTGCATTGCTGGTTTCAATCTCTTCTCTTAACTTCTTGATTGTTACTTCTAGAGAGGCAATAGTTTCATCTTTCTCTTTCATCTCCCTTTTGAGTTTTCTCCATTTCTCTAGTTGTTTATTACTTTTGATAAAGAGATTGTTGTATTTAGCAACAAGAAAACTTTTGCTCACATTTATCTCCTCCTCTCTTAAATCATTTTCATCATAAGCAGTGATGTAAACAAAATGACTATCACTCTCATCTAGTTGTTCAACCTCTTGTTCATTCTCCCCCTAACCTTCTAGACATATGTCTTCTGTGGCACCATCATTCACAGCATAATGCTCATCATCCTCATTAAGATTGACTGGTTCAGTGTGAGTTGGGCTTTCATCAGGTGAGATTGGTTCAGTAGGTATGGGTGAGGAAGTTGGTTGTGTTGTTGGGTGTGATGGAGATTGTTGAAGATCATCAAATGAGAACACTTCTGTTTTAGCAGAGTTCATTGATGTTTAAGAAAATGAAGGAGATAGTGTTGTGTGTGTTCACTTGGTGGTGAGATGATATGGACAGGTGGTGATAACGTATGTTGGTAAAGGATGGCGGTGAAGGAGGATTGGGTTCTTGATGTTGTGGTTCAGGGGATTCAACTGGTGGAGATTGTTGTTGTTGTTGATCAGAAGATATAGCTGATGATGTTTGTTGTTGCTGATCATAAATGTATAGATGTTCTTGAGGAATGTGAGCATTCTCATCTACTACATGAGCAAACATCTCCATTTCTTCTCCTTGATATTGCCAGTGATCTTGTTAAGCACAGACCTTCCTAGGTGAGCTTGAACAAGCACTTCACCTTCTCGTTCAATATTGTGCATTGCTTCATTAATAATCAGCTGAAGAAGCCTTGGAAACATATACATCTTATCTTCCTTCTCCACCCTAATGTGGTCATATAAACATCCCAAAATGTACATAGCATAATTGTACGTCCTCCCTTCAAATATACCAATGATTCCTGATGAGATATGCCTTGAGAATCTATCCAAACCAGACATCCTGTTGGACATGCATTTTAAGTACGTGTGGCACAAGAATCCGTAGGGCTTGCACAACCTCCCTTTCTTGATTTCACCATTTCGATAGTCACCGTCATACCCCATTAAGTGGAATACCTTCTGTATGTATTCATGTTCGAATACATCAGGATGACCTTCTTCTTGCTCTCCGAATTCCAACACCGACCTAATGGTTCCTTCATCCACTCTTAACTCTTCATTCCTGATTGTAGCATAAATCACTAGATCATCATTTTCTTCCTAAATCCTGGCTGAGTTCCAAAAATCCATAATGTGCGATTGATAGATGACAGGATCCGCAGATAAAGCATAGAAAACTCTTTATCTTCTCAGATATCTGATAATATCCCTGCACCCATCGGCTACTAAATCCTCTGGGTTAAGAAAAGCACAGACATTATGCTTTTTTGCAAATCAGTTGGCCATTTTGATGTTGTTTTAGAGGTGATTTAGGTGAGGATTGTTGTGTGGAATGAAATTTTTGAATGTTTCGGTGAGAAAGGGGTTTATGGGTAAGAGCGTTTTTCTAGGTCTGCAAAAGTGTTTTGAAAAAGTGAATAGAAATGTGAACAGTTAATGTATCCTTTATACTCTCTCAGACAATTTAAAAACCTCTTATTTAATGTTATGGGTCCCATATACCTCTTTACCCATCCGTGGTTATCCACAAGTTTATTCTTCCGTAGATCATCTACAGAAGGCAAAACCTTCCCTTTTTTGATTTGTTTTAATTTTATTCTTCCGCAGCACATCTACGAAAGGCAAAACTTTTCTTTTTATCCGCAACAGGTAAAGTCTTCCGCAGAACATCTCCGGAAGGCAAAACTTGTTTTTGCTGTTTTATCCTCAAATTAATTTTTCCTCAGAACATCTACGGAAGGCAAAATTTGTTATGTTTTTGTTGTATGATCTTAACATCATGTTGTTAGATCATTTGTTGTTTGATGTTGTACCTTGTTGACTCTACTTCATGGCAAATGTGCAAAAATCGATATTTAGTTAAAAACTTCAGATATCCTGCAGCCAAGTTAGTGCCCAAGATCCAACTTTCTTCATTTTAAAAAAATAAAACACATTAAACTCAGATTTTCATGCTGATTACTACTCCCCCTAAATTTATGATTAATGATGAACCTATGCATTTATCAAAAATTTCTTAAGAAAATAGCATGAAAAGCAATTATCTGTCAAACTTATTAGTAAATAAAAAAACAAAAACAAAATCTTTTTGTATTTTATTTATAAGCAGAAACTTAAACTTATTTACAAGCATTTACATCATACAATGGATCATACTATGACACTAAGCAACTTCCTGAAATAGTTTTGTTTGATGATAGAAGACATATATCTAGTGCTGATTGCTAATATTATGATCCACATAAATTGAAGCAAGAGTGTAGTTTCAACTTGTCATGCTGTTTATCATGTTTTGGTATGGATTAAAGATAGACAAATATGGACTCCACTTCAAGTCACATTAGAGTTTGTCCTCCGTTTGTGAGTCAATTTATCACTTTTTCACACTTAAAACTATGTTCTTTAAGTTATAAGCTCTATCTTAAGATTTCTTTGAAATCTTGTTAATGCTAATATGATTTGTAAGCTCTGAATTAAGATACAATTGATCACATTGGATTCTTTTAGAGCTCTTCCTTCTTGGAATCTTTTTTATCATCATCAACAGGACACCAGGTCTTTACTTACGTAAAATAAAGGTGCCTGTGAACCCAGGTCTTTGTTTACACAAAACAAAGGGTTCATGATATGCAAAGATGGAGGTTATAAAGTGTCACAACATAGTGTGCTTAGGTGAATAAGTTGATCACATCAGGATAAGACTTACTTGCTTGTTCCTTAAAATGTAATTGTCCATAATTAGTCACCTTGGCATTATGTTATGCATGAACTTGTATAGTTTCCACTCAAGCTGAACCTACTCACATATCAAATCACATCTGATTAGTCTTTATTATGTGATACAATTCAGGAAATTAAGCAAAGGTATAGTGTACAATCATTTCCCATGACATAAACTGCTTATTCAAGAAAACATGAAACTAAGACAATATTTTTGGAATTTTATATGTTTTATGAATGTTTTTGGCTTTTTCATATTAATAAATTTAAGGACAGATCATGTTTTTCTTTGTGTTGATTATTTAATCTTAGTTGATCATGCCTAAGGACGCAATTAAGAAATTAAATCTCACTAAGTCAAAGACTTAAGTGAATAAATCAGCAAGCTGATTTGTTGTATCCACTTTAATCAACTTGGTTAAACCTTTTTCCGAACAATCTCTCAAAAAATGATATCTGATTTCTATGTGTTTTGTTTTACTATGTTGCACTGGATTAGTAGTGATGAACATAGCAGCTGAGTTATCAATATGTATTGTTGTTTGAAGAAAATTGTAACCATAATCAAGTAATTGGTTTTGCAACCATAAAACTTGAGAGCAACCGGCTGAAGCAGCTATGTACTCAGCCTCAGTTGTGGATATTGATACATTTGTTTGCTTTTTGCACTGCCAAGAAACAAGTCTTGGTCCTATGAATTGGCATCCACCAGTTGTGGATTTTCTATTGTTGTTACACCCTCCAAAGTCACTATCAGAATATGAGTAGAGGTTGAATTCTCCTTCTTTAGGATACCAAAGTCCTAGAACTGGCTTCTCTTTGAGGTATCTGAATATCCTCTTCACTGCATTCATATGTGACTCCTTGGGGTCTGATTGGTACCTATCACAAACACACACATCAAACATTATGTTAGGTCTACTAGGAGTTAAGTACATTAAAGATCCTATCATAGATCTATATAATCTTTGATCTCTAACTTCCATTTAGGATCAGGTACAATCTTCTCTATTGTTGATGCTAGTGTTTTGCATGAAGATGAATCAGCAAGGTTGTACTTCTTCAAGATTTGATTCACATACTTTTCTTGATTGATGAAAATGCCACTTGGTTTCTGATGAACTTGCAAACCAAGAAAAAATGTTAATTCTCTGATGGAATTCATTTGAAACTCAGATTTCATCAAACATTCAAACTCTTCACATAATCTCTTATTTGTTGATCCAAAGATGATATCATCTACATATACTTGGACAACTAAGAGATCTTGATGATCATGCTTCAGGAAGAGAGTCTGATCAATTGTTCCCCTTTTGTAACCATGCTTGAGTAAGAAAGATGACAATGTTTCATACCACTTTCTTGGGGCCTGATGAAGACCATACAAAGCTTTGTCAAGCTTGTATACCCTGTGTGGATAATCAGGATCTTCAAACTCTAAGGGTTGGGCAATATAGACTTCTTCATCAATTTTACCATATAAGAAGGCATATCCATATGGTAAACTGTGAACTTCTGATGTGAAGCATTTGCTAGGAAGACTCTAAGTGCTTCAATCCTGGCAACAGGAGTAAAAACTTCATAATAGTCTATCCCTTCTTCTTGAGTATAGCCTTGTGCTATCAGCCTTGCTTTATTTCTCACAATGATACCTCTGTCATCTACTTTGTTCTTGAAAAGCCACCTTATGCCAATTGGATATTGGCCTTTAGGAAGATCAACTAGATTCCAAACTTTTTGTTTTCTGAATTGCTGAAGTTCTTCTTGCATTGCTAAAATCCAGCTGTTGTCCTTTAATGTTGTAGTTATGTTGGCTGCAACCACTTGTGAAAGAAAACAAGAGAACAAACAAATATTGGCAGCTCCCCCTTGACTTCTTGTGGTTCTTTTAGTAAGATCACCAAAAATGTTTTCAATAGGATGATACTTATGAATTCTTGTTGTTGGTACTGATTTAACTGGAATGGATGATTCCAAGTTGGTAAGGTTGGTTGATGGAGATGGACCCAGTTGAGATGGAGAATCAACAAAGTGATTAAGATCCTCATCATTTTGGCCTTCTGAGGCTGAATGAACTCCATCTTCATGATTTTGTGTGTTCCGCATATGAAGTTACAACTTCCATAGCAGCTACAGGAACAACTACGGATGTAGGAGTTTGTTGATCTGCAAATGTGAATGTTGTTGGAATGTTTTTTGATGAGTTTGGAACTTTAGTTGAAGGCAATAAAGCAACTCCAGAAGAAGATGGAACATCTATGTTTGTGTAAGGAACTTCTATGGATGCATTGTTGACTTCTGCTGAAGTTGAAATCCCATGTCCATCAGTGTTTTCATTGCTTGTTTGAGATGAGGGCCTAGATCAACAACATTTGAAGTATGTGTGTGTGGTAATCTTTGAGCATCAGCTGATAATGACACTTCACCCAAACTTGGAGGTACATAAGGATAACATGTATCCGCTAGACCTGCAACATTCAAATAACCAGAGTTAAATGAGTTTGTTAATGCATCTATATCAAACAACCAAGATGATCCTTTAACTGATTTTGGAAATAAGGATTCATCAAAAGATACATTAGGTGTTTCTTCCATAATATTATGATGAGGAATGTATACTCTATATGATTTAGATGTTGATGAGTAACCAACAAAGAAACCATCATAAGCTTTTTCATCAAACTTTCCTAATTGATCTTTGGTGTTTAAAATAGACACATGACACCCAAATGCTCTAAGACAGCCTATAAAAGGTTTTCTTTTAAACAAAAGTTCATAAGATGTTTTATTATGTTCTTTGACAATTAAAATTATGTTTTGAACATTGCATGCTGTGTTCACTTCTTCTGCCCAAAATATGATAGGCAACTATGAATCAGCTAACATTGTTCTTGCTGCTTCTATTAGAGTCCTATTTCTTCTTTCAGCAACTCCATTTTGTTGTAGAGTTCTTGGTGTATTAAATTGTCTTGCTATGCCTTTGTTCCTGTAAAAGGAATCTAAAATATGATTAAAAAATTCATATCCATTATCACTTCTTAAGATTTTGATTTTTAAATCAAGTTGGTTTTCAATCTTAGTGATAAACTCCATTAATGTTTTTGAAGTTTCACTTTTATGTTTTAAGAAAAAGACCCATGTAAATCTAGTGAAATCATCAATGATAACCAAAAAATATTGCCTTTCACCAATGCTCAAAACATTGGTTGGACCAAAAAGATCCATGTGTAACATTTTGAGTGGTGTTGTGTTTGTGTTGATTGTTTTGGACTTGTGTGACACCCTATGTTGTTTTCCTTTGTAACATGATGAACAATTATTTGAACAATGAAATTATTTCTTGGGAAAGCCAATGACTAAGTCATGTTTGACCAACTTATTCATGTTCTTTATGTTTGAATGAACCATCCTTCTATGCCATAGTTGAGCTTCATCTTCTGATGACTTAGAAATCAAGAAGGTTTCATTGCTTGTCATAGAGGTGTTGTTCATATCCAAAACATAAGTGTTTCCTTTTCTTGGTGCTTTAAGAAGGATCCAATCTGCTAGGACTTGAAAACCTTCCTTAAGAGTCTAACAGAAAGAGTTATAAAATAAAGTGGTATAATTTTGATCACAAATTTGAGATACACTGAGTAAGCTGTATGGTAAATTTTCACAAAAATTTACTTTCTCAAATTTGTGTACTCCATTTGTTGCCATTCCTTCACTAACAATTTTACCTCCCTTCTTATCCCCACCAAATGCCATATATGAAGCATTTTTATGTTTGAAATCATGGAGGAGTGAATAGTTTCCTGCCATATGCCTAGAACAACCACTGTCAACATACCACTTGTTGTCAGTCCTCCATGGATGTTCCTGCAAAAATAATGAAATCAATTAGAAAGTGGAACCCAAGCCTTAATGGTCTTGGGCTTGCCATTGTTATCTAGAATAGTTACTCTATCATGAATGAGCCTAGATGTCTCAAGATTGTTTTTAGTCTCAATTGATTCATTATGTTCTGTTTGGGGTGAGGATGGTTCTGTTGAAGATGGACATGAAGTACTTTGGTCTTGATTCACAGTCACTTCTCTGTCACTTCTTCCTTGAGTATCTTTTTCTTCGAACTTGAAGATGACATTTTGTTAGAAAAAGTTTCAGCATTTTTTGTTTTTGACTGTATTACATGATTACCCTGTTTAAAGTGATCAAACAAGGCTTCATCTTCCTGCAACACTACCTTCTTATGAGGAGTCTTGCTTTGATAGTGTTGCTTCTCCTTCTTCTTCTTTGTTTGATCATCAGCAGATGTTGGCTTCTTGGCGTTTGGCACCTTTTGTCTTGGTTGCTGCTTCTTTTGTTTTGAGACCTTTGGTTCTTCATTCTCAGAAGATTGTGAGTCTGGTTCATCATTCTCAGATTGTTGCTTCTTTGGCACTTTAGATTTGTTCTTATTGTTGAAGTAGCATTCTTGAGTAGAATGGTTCTTCTTGTTGCAAATAGCATAGTGCTTATTGAAGTAGCAATCAAAATTCATATGATTGTTCATATTGCATATGGAGCAATAGCTGCTGAAATAACAATCTTGTGTGTTATGATTATACATGTCACATCACTTGCAGTATTTTTCTTCAGCTTCACTGTCAGACTCCACTGTCTTCTTCTGCTTCTTTTTCAGTTCTCTTTTAATCTTTACAGCTGAAGTATCTTCTTGTAGTTGCTGAGGATTTACATCTCTTTGTTGTTTCTTTACTTTCTTGACAGTTTATGATTCAGCAAATGTTTTCTTCTTCCGTAGATCTTCTACGAATGACTGTTTTGATTCAGATGAATGCTTCTTCTGCAGATCTTCTACGGAAGTTGACTTTGGAGCAATTTTCCTTTGCTTTTCTACGGATGTGTGAGGACCAGTCTTCTTCTTCCGCAGGTGTTTTGCTGAAGTGTTTCTCTCTTCTTCCTCCGTAGTTCTTTTTGCCGACTGACTTTTGTGCTTTTTGTTGAGCTCCTGAATTCCTTCATTAAGCTGACTAATTCTTGTGTAGATGGTCTTCAACAAATTTCTTTGTTTTAGGGGATAAGGTAGCTTGATCTCCTTAAGGACTTTGAGAATTATAGGTTCAATTACCACATTATTTTCCTTACCCAACCCAGCACATTCTTGATCATTAGGCTCATCAACCTCATCTAGATCATCACAGACATTAAAGTCAAATTTTGATTCATTTTGTTTTGAAAATTCTAATTCAGATGAATCAGTTTCACTGATTTCAGTATCTTCACCATTTACCACTTCATTATTTCCAACTTTTGATTCAGTGTTGGTGCTTGACACAAAATGATTTGATAAATTGTTTATCATTGACTCAGGTAGTGTGGTGTAATTATCATTCACTAGTTCTGCAACAGCATTAAATCCCAACCCATACCTATTCTTTGATTTAATATGAGAATTTAACAGTTTCTCATATTGTTGTGATGACAATTGGAACTTCTGAAGTTTCACTTTAGTAGATGCATATCAGATATGGACTTGGTTAAAGAGGTGGTCAGATGCTCAACTTGTGCTTTCAGATTATAATTTTTAGACACAAGTTTATCTAAATCCTTTTGCAAGGAAGTGATTTTGACCTGATACAGTTTATGTTCTCTTATATGAGATTCATTTAAAATCATTGTTTCTTTGACTTTATCAGCCAATTATTGAGCATGGACCCTGTATCTCTCTACCTCTTCAACACATGTTGGTGAACATAACCTGTCCCTTACCTCTCTGGCCATGGGTGGAATTGTGTTTTCCAAGTTTGCCATCAGTGCTTGATTTTCCCCATGCACTTCCTTCTCATACATGCTCCAATCACAAGTTCAATCCTACAAAATAATCAAACTAGTTTCTTTAGAGTTACTAGTACCTGTTGAAGAACTTGTGGCTGGTAGGGATTAGTTTGTTAGCTGAGGTTGCTTGAAGCTTCTCTAATTTGCTTGTCTTGTGTCTGTCATTGATTGCTGATTGATGTTGCATTTCCTTGAGAAGTGTCCATACAAATTACATTTGTAACACCTCACTTTTGATTTTTCAACACCAATCTTTGTTGTTCTTCCTGCAACAGATAGTCCTTTGTTCCTTCTCATGTACATCTTGGTCGTGTAAGCAATCATGGCCATTTGCCATTATAGATCCATCTCTTCCACTTCATCAAGATGAAGTTCTTCTAGGTCTTGTTGACAGATGTGAGAAGGAGTCAGTGTACTACCCAAGTAAGATTGAAAGCTAGAACTGAATGCTGCAAATGCTGCTTTCTATTCTTCTATTTCTAGAACCACAGTGATTGGTTCAGATTTGCTGTTGCTTTTGTTGTTTGATTTTCCCTTTGCTGCTGAACTTTTAGAATCATCAGGTTTCCCTTTTGCTTTCTTTCTTGAACTGCTTTGAAAGCTAGATTTAGAAGTCTTTGCTGCATAGAAACCAGCTTCTTCTTCATCATCACTTTCAGCACGAGAGCTTCCATCATCCATATTGGAAATAAAAACACTTCCAACACCCTTTGCTTCTTTGAATTGGTATGGAGCTATTGATGCTTTAACACTCTTGTTCCTTGTTTTCTCATCCAACTCCAATGCTTCTACCTTGGCTACCAAAGTATCTAGTCCAATTGCCTTTAGATCAATGGTATTTTTGAACATAGACACAGTTTGTGTCCAAATTTCAGGCAAGGTACGTAGCATCTTTTTGTTCAGTTCCTCATTACTATACTTCAATTCAAGAATATTCATTTCAGTAACAAGTTGCATAAATCTATGGAGTTGTTGAGGAACGGATTCACCCTGAATATGATGGAATGTCTCGTATTGTGACGTAGGGTATCCTTCCTGATGCTTCTAATCTCATCACTTCCCTCAATCAAAGTGCGAAGAATTTTCCATAAAGAGTTAGCTGTCATGTATGCTTCACACCTAATCAATAGGTCTTCAGGTAAAGCCATACTAAGCATACTATAGGCCTTAATGTCGACTTTGACTTTCTTAGCATCATCAGGTGACAAATTTTTCATACTTATGGGCTCATTGTTGTCCTTATAATCAGGTCCTAAAGCAGGTGGAATGTAAGGACCTTCAGTAATAGACACCCATAAATCAGAATCTGTATAGTTAACATGATTCCTGAATCTAATTTTCCATGTTTTGAAATCAGATTTGTTATCCAACTTTAGAGGTTGATAAGATCCAACCGCTGAATTGTTCATGTTGATTATAATTGTTAATTATCAAAATTATCAATTAATCTAATATCCTATGAAAGTGTAGAGACAATGCAAACCCACTAACTTGGCAATATCAAATCACTGATAATATTGATATCAAATCAACTAAGACAAAAATTCCTTGGAATTAATGACTTCTGTTGTGAATGGACTAATTAATCACACACTCTTAATTAAATGAGAAGTTGTTGTCAAAATCAGTCAAATCACTCAATATATTCCTAGTTAATTTGAAATCATGATGTTAGATGATGATGATTTTGTTTAAAACAGCCTTTAGTAATCAAACAATAACACAAATCCACAAATCAAAAGCGATTATAATGCAAATCGAAATTAATCGAGCAATGGAACAGTGAAGAATGACCGATATAACAAGATTTTGATGATTTGATAAAACAAACAATCAATTAAAATAATCAAACTGATAGATCAATTAATCTAGATCAATGAGCACGAGGCTCTGATACCACCTGTGAATCAGAATCAAATTAGGAATTATCAGTTTGATTGAACAAATAAAGATCGCGGAATTATCAATATTTGATTTTAATTTAATTGTTTGTGAAATTGAAATCGACAAACAAAATATAAAACAAATTGAAAATAGAATATTATAATGCAATAAAAGATTTGTTTCAATTGTTTTTCATTCATACACAATCGATTACAATTGCTATGATGCTCTGGGGTTCTTGTGATCTCTAATGATGTTCTTGTTGTTTTTCTGTTTTTCTTGGGTGATTGATTTTTTTTCGATACTAAGAATCTGTCTCTTTATAGTTGTATTGATCTGCCTCAATAACCTAACAAACTCTTCTAAAAGTGTGGATCCATGCCTTATTTTTAGCGGTAGAGGGATTAACTTTACAAAAGAAATATTATTTATATGATGTGGAATATTTGCTTAACATAAATAGTGTCTTCTATGGTCATTGACTTGATGACGTCACAGTTTGACTTTATGTTGTACTTGATGATTTGAGATCATACAAGTGTTTTGTTCTTCCGTAGGAATTGGTCTTCCATAGGAGTTGATCCTTTGTTCTTGAACTTCATCCTCAGCAGCAAACTTCCTTCTTCAGCAGCAGCAACAACTTGACTTCAGAACTTGTTCTTCAGTAGATGTTAAGCTTCTGCAGGATATCTACAGATGTGTATTCCTTGTTCTTTGTTCCACAGAACATCTACGGAGGCAAATTTGTTCATCCGCAGGAGTTCTTTCATTTATTCAATTTTCCAAATTGACCAAGTATGATGTTTTTCTGTAATTACATAAAATCAACACAAATAATATTTCGGTTAACATATATTTCATGCATTACAAAATAATAAAGAATTACGGAAGTTCATTACAAGAAAGGATTCATCATCTAAACCTATATAAAAGATCTAAACCTAACATTAAATTAATATCAAAAGAAAATCAAGCAGAGTCAATCATATTGCTCAATAAACCATGATGACAGGATGAGTTCTTTGCCAAATGTCTTTAGGGACCAAGTTACTAGAGCTTCTTTAATTAAAACAAAAACATGATAAAGACAGCTGCAGATTACGTGTTGAAAAGAATAAGGCATGGGCTTAAAAGGACAAACATATCAGCAATCCCGCCAATCTACGACTCTCTTGAAAACTTCTTGAAAAAGAAGTGCTTATATCCTTTTATTGTTTTTTGTTTTTGTTTTTATTTATTAACTTCTATTTTTTTGTGTTGGTTTTGTGGGCGAAGATGTTCTTCTTGAAAAAAATTTATTTAAAATACTCAAATTTACAAAATTTGTTAAAGTGTTGCGAAACTAAGTTTCGCTGGTTCTTTCGTAAGGCGGGAGCCGAAGCTGAAACAAGGAATGAAGCAAGCCTGTTCATGATGGTTGCAAAAAAGGCTTGCGGGTAAGGGCTGAAGTCAGGGAGCTAGCAGAAAAAGTACTTCAAGCTGATGAACTGAGGATGGAAGTGCAGGATTTAACAAAGCAATTTGAAAAGGCCAGTACACGGGGAGAGGAAGTGAGTTCTGCTGGAGCTAAAAAAACATCTATTAAAGCTGCAAAAGAGGTTCAGCAAGTTGAAGAAACAACCAGAGATCAATCAGAAGATCCAGTGTGTGAGGTCCAACTTATAGGGAGTATTAATGATCAAGAATAGGTTGGACTCACTACTGTTGTTTATGTTTTTGTTTATTAATAAGATAGGACAAATGTTAGATTACTTCTTTTGTATTTTGAAGTTTTTGTTCTTAGCGAAACTATGAGCGAAACTAAGTTTCGCTCATAGTCAGCAAGTCTATGAGCGAAACTAAGTTTCGCTCGTAGTCAGCTAGTCTAGGTCACCCGGCGAAACTATGTTTTGTCACCGGGTGAAACTAGGTTTTGGTCTAGAAAGTTTCGCTGGTCAACGAAACTAGGTCTACTTATATATTGTATGATTCACTCCTTGTAAAAGTCCTCTGAGGACAAAACCCTAATACAAAAATCTTGTTATTGTGATTGTGTTATTGTTGTGTTTTGGCTGGAAGCTTATTGTTATCGTATTTGAGCCTCATTTCATCTTTATTGTTCTAGTTTGGAGATTATTGAGAAATACTTGAAGCTTGTGTTTGCTTATATTGAGAGATTGTTGTTATTCAGTGGGATTCATTGTGTTTTCTAAATCATTTGCACTGATTATCAATCAAATGGACCAACACCATACCTTTGCCCCTTTCACTTCTTCTTCCCTTACAAATGTCTACCATCTTCTTAGCAACACTTTTCCTTTATTTAGTGTTTGGGAAAGCCTTAGGAATATAATCAACATCCCTCTCTTCTATAGTTCTCTTTTATGCAACAGATGGAAGAGGATCCACCAGACTCTACTTCAAATTATAAGGCACATTGTCTATCTCATTACTAATAGTCTCTGAGTCTGAACTGGAATCAAACATCTCATCAATCTCTTCATCAATAGTTTTCTTTTTTCCTTTGGAAGAACTACCTAAAGTATCAATGGAAGTTTGGGAAGATTTACCAACAGCATAAGACACATGTGGTTGTTTTTATGCTAGTTGTTGTTATTCTTGCTATGATTGTGATTATTGGTTGTTTTTTTTCTTAGCTGTTTGAGAATCTTTAAATATTAGCAAAATCTCTTATGCATGCATTCCTCTAGTTTCAAGCATGTAAGTAAACATATCATTCTTTATAACCATGATCTCAAATGCAGGAGAATCAAGATTAGCTAAATCTAGATGCATTCAGTTAACCACCAGTTGAATGAACCTCAGATACATCAAAACTATCACACCCTCAAAATCCACGTGTGAGGTTTTACCGCAAGGCGTGTGACAAACCAGGATCTTAGTCATTAGTTACTCAGAACGACTCTATATGAAACATTCAAGCAAAATCAGAGTTTAAAACTTTAAAACAGTGCGGAAGCATTCAGTAAACAAGACAAACCAAAGTAATGTAATGTAATGTAAAATGCACAAACACACGCCAACCGTTGTTCAAAACAAAATACACAATAATTCCGATAGCAAAACCAACAAATGTTCCCAACAATGCTGACTCACAAATGCTGACCCGTGAGTGCTCCTAGGCTTTTCATTAACCATGACCTGAGAATAGCATACTAAAAGAGTCAACACAATGGTTGGTGAGTTCAAGAGTTTGCATAAAACATAACAGTAACAGTTATAAAATATAAGAGTGCATTGAATTAGATAGCTAGTCTAAATTCACAAGTAATAATCGTAGTGATTTCGCGATCAAAGCTGACAGCGTTTTGTTTGATTGCCTCCTGTCATGACTTACTAGGTTGTGACACTATGTATTAGGACAATATTGCACCCGTTTGACCTCGGGTCGGACAGGTGGGGCTTGTCAAACCCAGTAGTACTACCCAAGATTTCCCGCTAGTTTCAAATATTAACGATCCGAAAGTGTGAGGACTTTCATAGTATATCGCACTACATTACACTATACACAACTTATAATCGATAAAGCATTTCAGAACGAGTATGCTATCTCCCCTAAAAGAGAGTGTAAAATAAAGTGGGGCATGAACTCACCTGGTGTGTACACGAATGATATTAAAGCTAACTTGAGAGAGAGGAAAGACAACCTTCAGAGGTTACCTAGAACATGCAAGTACATGAGTACGTGCACAGAATTATCAACAATCCCTAAGTGCTTAATAAACACACTGACCCAAGGTTTTAGAAAAACAAGACGCATTTGACCCAGTTGACCCGCTTGACCTGTTGGTGACATATTAATTGAAATCCCTTTTAATCAAGCATAGCAACTCATCATACATGGTTATCATACAAGTTGTTAACATATGTCACTTCATCAACCACTTGTTCTACCAAATTCATATACAACTTAGATTATCATACAACTTATGCGAATCTCAAGTAGTCAACATGCTCAACACAACTATAATTACATCACAACTAATACATCATACATAAAGTCTAATCGTGCACAACATGCCATGTGATGCCACTCATGACTTCACACCCTAAACCCTGCCAATCCTACTAAGTAGGGGCCTCAGATTCGCACGCGTGCATGACGATCATCATCACACTATTCAACAATATTCATGCTAACCAACATAACCAACAATGATCTATTACAAACCCCAAGCATGATTCCATAATCTCCCAACATAACCATCATCATGTATAACCACTAAGAGTCCAAATTCCCACATGACCAACCAAGCATCCATATAACTAAATTAACACATTCCACCACATTAAACATCATCAATAAACATTCTAACATGACCCTAACATCATAAACATGTCCGACTCACAATATCCAAAGTTCTACACAAATAAAGTTTCCCTTTTGGGAAAGTAGTATCCCAAAATCAATCTAACACGCAATCCAATCATGAATTCATCAACACAATACCTATTCAAGCTCATAACTATCATTTAAACATTTTCAACATCATCAAATCATCATAATTCACAAATCTCATATCCAAAAGTTTCTACTTATAGCAAGGTATGAACAACGCATCAAAACCACGAATTTCTTGTACAATCCACGTAAACTATCATCAATACAATTTAACTAACATCATACAACCATCAAACCATCAAAAATTCGACATTCAAGCATCCATTCGACTAGGGTTTCGGCCAAACATCAAAAACCATGAAAAACTTGTAAAAATCTAACCTTTAATCGCATAATGGCTAAGAATTGAAGTTGTTAACGTGTTATAATCCTTGGAACCAATCAAAATTGATGTCCAATTGCTTTTTTTTGGTTGAAATCGCAAAGGAGATGGTGAGAGAGGTGAGGTCGCGGCCGAATGGTGGTGTGGGGGAATTAGGGTTTTGTTTTAGGTAATATTATGTTTAAAATAGTTACCTTTTAACCCTTATAGTTTATATTTTATAGAAACTAATCTTTTAACACATTTTTTAAAAGGTTTTAACTACTAAACACCAAGTATTATTAACCAAAAATAATAGTCATGTATATCTTTCATTAATAACAAAACACATGAATTATAAATAACACGTTGACATGTTACAAGATAAAATTCATAAATAAAATTTAAATCGCGTAAGCACATAAGCACAACTTAATAATCACATTTTAGTTAAGTTATTATCTGATAATCATTGTTAATTATTATTAAGTCACTAACATTCAACGACAACTAGTGTGTGTCACGACACGTGTCTGCAAGACCTAACGGAACTAACGGAGTTTGGTAACGGAAAATTACCGGATGTCACATTTTCCCCATGTTGAAAGAATTTTCGTCCCGGTTACATGGTATGTTCCATCACTGGTCAATTGTATTGGCACAAAGTAATCGAGTGAGTTTTGGCTGGGTTGTCACATCATCCCCATGTTGAAAGAAATTTCATTCCGAAATTTAATCAATACCTTCGCTGGCCGTCATCGTTGTTTTGAACAGCTGAGGATACTTAAGCTTCATCTGGTCCTCACGTTCCCACGTGAATTCCGATCCACGTCTCGAGTTCCAACGAACTTTGACTATGGGTATCTTGCTTTGCTTAAGCATCTTTACCTCACGATCCATCACCTCGACTGGTTCTTCAATGAAGCGTAATTGCTCATCTACTTGCACTTCCTCAAGAGGTACTACCATTGTTTCATCCGTTAAGCACTTCTTTAAGTTTGAGACATGAAATACATTATGGATTTCACTCAGTGAGTCAGGTAGGGCTAACCGGTAGGCCACCGGACCTATTCTTTCCAAAATCTCAAATGGTCCAACGTATCTTGGATTTAGCTTTCCTCTTTTACAACATCGAATCACGCCTTTCCATGGTGAGACTTTCAGTAAAACTTTATCACCGACCTAAAACTCCAAAGGTTTCTGTCGCTTATCTGCATAGCTTTTCTGTCTGTCACGTGCTGCAGCCATACTGTTTCTTATCTGTACAATCTTCTCAGTGGTCTCGTGCACTAACTCGGGACCCGTTAGCTGGCTATCACCAATTTCAGCCCAACAAACTGGTGATCTACATTTTCATCCATACAAGGCTTCAAAAGGTGCTGCCTTTATGCTGGTGTGATAACTATTGTAAGAAAATTCCACCAATGGTTGGTGGACTTCCCGGTTATTCCCGAAGTCAATCACACAAGCACGTATCATGTCCTCCAATGTCTGTGTAGTACGCTTGCTCTGCCCATCTGTTTGTCGATGATAAGCAGTACTCATGTCCAGACGCGTACCCAAAGATTTCTGTAACGACTGCCAGAAGTGCGATGTAAAACGAGCATCATGGTCAGAAATAATTGAGACTGGTACACCATGTCTCGAAACTATTTCCTTCGGATAGAGTCGGGTTAACTTGTCCATTTTGTCTGTTTCCTTTATTGCCAAGAAATGAGCGGACTTCGTTAATCGATCTACGATAACCCATATCGTGTCACAACCAGTAGGAGTCCGGGGTAGTTTGGTAATGAAATCCATTGAAATCTATTCCCACTTCCACATAGGAATCTCAGGTTGTTGTAATAGCCCAGATGGTTTCTGATATTCCACTTTTAATTTCGAGCAGGTCATGCACTTGCTCACATATGTAGCTACATCCGCTTTCATGTTAGGCCACCAATAGTACACCTTCAGGTCATGAAACATCTTATCAGAACCAGGATGTATAGAGTACTTAGACTTGTGTGCTTTACTCATAACCAAGTCCCTTAGGTTTTCATACAAAGGTACCCAAAGTCTATCCATGAAATAACGAACCCCATCCGCCTTTACTTCCAACTGTTTATCCATTCCCTGTAACAATTCAGACCCAATGTTTTCCATTTTCAAGGCTTCGTTCTGAGCTGCTTGAATTTGTTCAGGCAAGTGAGTGCTAATCGTAAGCTGCAAAGCTCGCACTCGTCGAGGCTTATCAGTCTCCTTTCTACTCAACGTGTCGTGACTACATTAGCTTTTCCCGGATGATATTTGATAGCACAATCATAGTCGTTCAATAATTCTACCCAGTGTCTTTGCCTCATGTTCAATTCCTTCTACTCAAAGATGTGCTAAAGACTCTTGTGATCGATGTAAATAGTGCACTTGGTACCGTACAAGTAATGTCTCCGATCTTTAAGGCAAAAACTACAGCACCCAGTTCCAAATCATGGGTGGTGTAATTCTCCTCATGTACTTTTAGTTGTCTCAAAGCATAGGCTATAACCTTTTCACATTGCATCAAGACACAACAAAGTCTTTGGATAGAAGCATCACAATAGACCACAAAGTCAACACTTCCTTCTGGTAATGCCAATATCGGTGCGCTACACAGTTTCTATTTCAGTAATTGGAAAGTAAACTCTTGACTATCACCCCATTTGTATGTTGTTCCCTTGTGGGTCAAGGTTGTGAGAGGTGGAGCGATCTTAGAAAATCCTTTAATGAATCGCCGATAGTATCCTGCTAGTCCAAGAAACTATCGTATCTCGCTTGGCATTTTGGGTACCGTCCAATTCTTTGTTGCTTCAATCTTTGCAGGATCGACATGTATTCCTTTCTCATTAACAATATGACCCAATAATTACACTTCACGTATCCAGAAATCACACTTAGAAAACTTAGCGTACAGTTGTTCCTTTCTAAGTAGTTCCAAGATTAAACGTAAGTGCTCCTCATGTTCTTCTTCAGTCCTTAAGTAGATCAATATGTCATTGATAAACACAATAACAAACTAATCGAGATAGGGTTTGCACACACGATTCATGAGGTCCATGAATACGGCTGGTGCATTTGTCAACCGAATGGTATGACCAAGAACTCTTAATGACCATAACGTGTACGGAAAGTGGTCTTCAGGATGTCTTCCTCTTGAACTCTCAGTTGATGATAACCAAACCTCAAGTCAATCTTAGAATAATAGCTCTATCCTTGAAGTTGATCAAACAAATCATCTATACGAGGTAGTGGGTATCTATTCTTGATCGTAACCTTGTGCAGTTCTTTATAGTCGATGCATATTTGAAATGTACCATCCTTCTTCTTGACAAACTAAACTGGTGCTCCCTATGGCGATGTGCTCGGTCGGATAAACCCTTTATCCAACAGCTCTTGTAGTTGAGCAGATATTTCTTGTAGTTCGTTCGGAGCTAACCGGTAAGGTGCTCTTGCTATCGGAGCCGCTCCTGGAGTCAAATCAATCTAAAATTCCACTTGACGATGAGGTGGTAATCCAGGCAGATCCTCTGGAAACACCTCAGGAAAGTCACGAACGACAGGGATATCCTTTATCCTCTTTTCTTTTGGTTATTTATAAGTAACGAGGGCTAATATGGCTTAGCGACCTTTCCGCAACAACTTCTGTGCTTTCATGAATGAGATGATGCCCATCACTGCACCACTTCTATTGCCTCTGACTGTAAGAATTTCTTCACCAATAGGGATTCGTATGATCTTCTTGGGACATATGACTTCCGCCTGCTTGTCGGAAAGCCAATCCATGCCTACTACTACATCAAAACACCCTAGTGTAACAGGCATGAGATTTATGTCAAAGGTATAACCAGCAAGTCCTATCTTGCAATCTCAAAGGATATGGGTTACGTGAATCTGCTTACCATCAGTTAACTCTACGGTGTAGTTAGATTCTAATGCTGAGGGCATATCACTTAAAAGACTACTAAACTTAGTGGAGATGAAACTTCTATCGGGTCCAGTGTCACACAGTACAGTAGCAAAACGACAGTTAATAGAAAATTTACCAGTAATAGTAGTAGGTTCGTTTAGAGCCTCACCTGAACCTATAACAAAGGCTCTCCCTTTTGTTCCACTGTTGTTACCACTGTTGTTGTTGTCATTGCCATTGTTGTTGTTCCTATCGTTGTTTGCACCATTCCCATTCTTCTCCAACTGAGGACAGTTCCTCCTGTAATGTCCCTCTTTCCCATATTCAAAGCAGCCTTTGGGTGTTTCCTGGGATTGTTATGGGTTTTTCATCAGCTCGCCATGGCAGTCTTTTGTTGCATGTCCAATCTTTCCACAACGTTGGCATTTGAAGCTGTCACAGCTGCCCACATGATGGTAGTTACACCGGTTGAAATTTGGGTGTCTCCCTCCGTATCCGCTTGGCCCTTGGTTTGAGGGAGTCGTCTGGTTGAAGCTTCTGTTGTTGTTGAATCTCCTCTGTTGCTGATGATGTTGTTGCTGCTGAGGTTGACTGTTTGATGACAATCCCTTGTTGCCTGAGACGTCCCACTTGCGTTTATTGTCAGGCACGCTTGCCATAGCGCCCTGCTTGGTTAGTTTTCCTTGCTCTACTGCTTCATCAGTAAGTTTGTGGGCTAGTTGGATTACCTGTTGAATAGTAGAGAGGTTTGCAGCAGTCACCATGCTCTGTATCTCCGGAACCAAACCGCGTAGATAAAGCTTAATCTGCTTAACCGGATTGTCGATCATGCCTGGGCAAAGCGTTGCCAACTCGTGAGACCTTGTTGTGTAGGCCTCAATCTTCGATCCTTCCATCTTGAGCTGCCAAAATTCGGCTTCCAGCTTTGGAACTTCGCTACGAGGGCAATATTCCTCCGTCATCATTTCCTTGAATTCACCCCATGGTAAAGCATTGGCGATTGCCTGACCAAGAATTTGTACTTGGGCATTCCACCAAGAGAGTGTTGCGCCTTCAAGCGTCCTCGTGGCATACTTCACTTGATCCACTACTGGAGAGTTGCATTTGGAGAAGACTGACGCAGTCTTCTCAAACTAATGTACGAGCCCTACAGCTCCCTCAGCTCCACTATACGTGTGGGGCTTGCAATCCATGAACGCTTTATATGTGCATGCTGGCGGTCCTGTATTCAACATTTCGGATTATTTAGTCCGATCAAATAGGTTAACCATCTAGTAGAAAGATTTATGCAGTTGATGACCAAGGTCATCATTTACCTCCAAATTGGGCAGCTTGTGCACAAACCGCTGCTTGCACATGTTGATTTATCAGGGTAGCTAATTCAGCAGGGGTCATGTTTATAGCACCGGTACCACGACCACCGGCACCACGTCCATGGCCACATCCACGTCCTCTACCTCTTGCGTCCATATTTCACTTTACATTCACAAATACAATAATGAGTAACATCCAACACATTAATCTCATTGAAGTACAGTAAATAATAAGAAATAATGAATTTACCACAACGATAACATTTATATTCAAAATATTCCATCAATGTTCAAAAATATTCCATCAATGTCAAAATTTTAGTTTTTTAGTTGGGTGGGAAACAACCCTTCCCACATAGGTTTCAAAAGAAAAGAAACACTATATAGTCCAAGTCATTTAAATGTAGAATCAATCCAGCATGTCCGATCCAACACTGTCCTCTTCCATCTCTTCCGGTTCTTCTTCCTCCGGGGCTTCTTCCGGTTCTTCTTCCTCCGGGGCTTCTTCTGGTTCTTCTTCAGGTTCTTCCTCTGGGTCTTCTTCAATAGGGTCTTCCTCAGGAGCAGGGGCTTCAGCAATCTGAAGCGCCGCAAGCTGTGCCTCCAGATCAGCAAATCTATCATCGATCACTATGTTATGGTTCTCTTGCACGTTCATGCGCTCAGTACATGCTACAACGTTGCCTGCCAGGGTATGATGTCCACCAATGGCCATCAAGAGTTGCTCCTGAAGTGTCTCTACCTGGAAACGCAACTGAAGCATCTCATATCGTAAAGTGGAGTTCTCATCAGTGAGTCCTCTAATACGCTACCGCTCGGTGTCTAGTGTAGCCACCAATGCTGTAAACGCCTGCTCGTGTGGGATGTTTAGGGAAGGAAGAGTAGGTGATATAGAGGCTGTCGATGATCTAGTCCTGGGTCGAGTAGGAGCTATAGGTGGTACACGCTCCCTGTAAACCATGTGGTGTATATAGGTTGGATAGAAGTTCCATTTCCACGAAGGATCGTGCTCGGGTAAAGCGAATGGCTGATCCCAATCCATCTCTTTAGAGGTGTAAGGATATCGAGGCTAGTCTGATCCCCTATCAGGTATGGGAGAAGGAGGAGGTGACTCAGACCGTGTAGGTCTCTTGCCTAAATCTCTGGATGACGATGCCATGCTGCGAAGTACGTGACGCGTATGCTAATGAGTATACAGTAAGGAAATAAGTGACGAGTAACTAACAAACTATGCGGTTATAGTCTAGTGTGTATGTAACCTAGTTCCCTATAACCAATGGCTTTGATACCAATCTAAATGTTGGTGATATTAGAGACCAAACATTCCTTATGAACCAGGAATCTCTCCTGTCCACGGCCGATGTGGGAATATGTAGGGTGTCACAATCACCCCCTTTTAGATTCATCGTCCTTGATGAGCCCGAGAACTCACCATCCCTGGTGAGGTTTGTCCCACCAACCTAAACAACACAGGAGTGGCTCTGATACCATTCTGTAACACCTGGCCTCTCATACCACCAATATTGTCCGCTTTGCCCACGAAGAGCTCACGGATTTGCTTTTGGTTGCCCGGGTAAAAACTTCCCAGGGAGGTCACCCATCCCTGGATTGCTACCACCTGAGCACGCTTAACTGTGGAGTTCTCCTCTCATCTTTCCTCCTATAGCCAGAACATTTTTCTGCATCTTTGAGAATATCGCTTTAGAAATTTGTACGGACGATCTTCAACCAGTGATATCACTAGGGAACCAAACACTGAGTTCAAGCTATCCATTCCAGCCTACAAGTTGCTTAAACAGTGAAGCACCACATGAAATAGATACTTCTAGAATGGAGGTAAATACTTCTTCCCAAGAGATGGGTACTTAAAAAACTCATAACCCACTTTTTCCAAGCAATTCATCACCATAGCATGATCTATCTTGATTTAAGCATTTGTTGGATCTCTAAAGCATAGAACTCTATTTAGAATCTCAACGGCATAGTCATATTCCTGTCTTTAACTTTGGCGACTATACATAGATTTTTTTTCTTATCTCTTTCATTAGCAGTTGTCTTCTAAAATTCTTTGATGATTTCCTCAAACACAGTTTTGTTTGTGGATGTAGCCTAGAAAATCCGAGACTGTCTTAACCCTTCTATCATCGAATGAAAAATGCTTCGATCATCAGACCATCACCCAAATAAGCAATCCTATTATGATTCTTTATAAATTTGAATGGTCTAGCCATCTGTATAATCACAAGAAATGATATCAGTAACATAATCAAATTGTGAAAGTTTACAAAATTTTCTAGGTTTGAAATCAAGTTTTAAATGTTTTTGCAAGATTCAAGTTGTCACATCATGTTTATGTGTGAATACATGAAGGTTCTAGCATCAGACCTTTAGTCAAACAAGTCAAATTTTTCGTTTAAGGTCAATGTGAAAACATCAACTGATTTTTGAAATGTTTTCGTGTATGTTCGTATCATTTGAACGGTCTATCGCATGATATAGTAACCGCAAAAACATCAAAACCAATTGACTTCTTAGATCCTTTTGTGGCGTTTTAACCACATATTATACTATACAAACCCTCGTTTAATGATTCCTTAGTCAATTTTAGGATCAATTTTCATTTAACAAGTGATTTAGAACCTTTTTACATTTCAGTTTACTTAAATTCAAAATTATAATGTTTAATCCTTTGATTACTCATTTAATTACACTTAATCCTGTCTTTTAACAATCAGCAATATAATGCGACACCAAAGATAACAAAAACAACGACAATCACTAGATTTTTTTAGATTTAAAGATAAAATGCACAATGGATACGAAAAGTGAGAGTTTTCACAATCTTAATCCTATATATAGATCTCGAAGTTTTCACACTCACAAGCTTCTCCCCAAAGTTTTCTCATGCAAAATATTTAATTTTTTTTTTGAAATTTCAACTTTTTTAATTTTCTAAAATTTTTCTAACATTTTCATATCTCAATTAGATAAATCATTTTCAACCTATTCGTATGAAAACATTTCAAATGTGATTTTTGAAATTTCAACCATTTCATATGTTTTCTAACAGTTTCATATCTCAATTAGATAGATCTTGTTCAGACAATGTATGAACAATTAACTAGTAATTTTCTATGTGGAAGTTTTATCAAAATGATATTATTGGTATTTTTTAGAACTTTTCAAAAACTTCAAAACTTTAATTATTCAAAAAAATACTAGTTTAGATTATTTATATTTTTGTGAATTTTATGTTATAGGATCATATTTCTCAAAATTGATTATTAACATCGTCCAACTGTACTAGAATATGATTGGTTAAGTTGATTGTCAATATATTTTGTCCAAGTTAAACTCATCCCTTAATTATTACTAAGACAAATATGTTGTGATTATTATCATGTTTTGATATCATTATATGTAATCAATGAATCTCATAATAAGAAATTCTATAAAATGCCTATCCAACTTCAAGTCACTTTTGAGATTTCAAGTCACCTGAACTTGACTTAAACATTTCACCTCTGATTATCAATCTTAATGATTATTATTTTTCCTAACATGTTTATTTGAGCATAACTGGCCCGAGAAACATTTTGAACATGGAATTACAAGTTTTAGGACTTACCAGCCATACGGTCGTATATTACCCTCTCAAGATCTTTAGGACTTACATGTCAATAAGGTCTTAAAAAACCCATCCCGTGTCACAAAAATCATTTAACACTTTGTTGTAAATTCAATGTCATTATCACTTTGGATGCACTTTATCTTGAGACTTGTTTAATTTCCCACAAGAGTCATATACTTAATAAACAAGTGAGGAGTTTCATCCTTAGATGCTAAAAGGAAAACCTATTTGAATCTAGAAAAATCATTAGTAGCAACTAAGCAATAAGAGCAACAACCCATGCTTAAAATATTCACACAACCAAAAAAAGTCATGTACAAGAGTTGTAGTACTAAGTCAACTGAGTTATGCATAATAAGTTTGTGAGGAAGTTTATGTTGCTTACCCTTGGAACATGATAATTAATGTTCAACAAGATGAAATTCTTTTTGTGGTATGCCTACAACATAATTTGCTTGAACAAGTTTGTTCATTGTTTTGAGGTTGATAAGTCCTAGATGATGATGCCATAAGATGGAATCACTTTCTGATGCTTTGGACAACAGACATGATGTTGTTACCAAAGTAGACGATCTATTCATATATATAAGATATGTGTCATTGTCTCATAAACTCCTCAACAAAATCTATTCTTTGGGTATTACAAATCCCATCTTAATAATAAAACATTCCTTAGCTGTGAAATGAATAGGATAGTTTTTTGTCACAAATCTATGAAACACTCAGCAGATTATGCTTTAGTTCTTCCATATAACTCACATCTTCAAATCCAAAAACTCCATTTATCATCATGCCTTTCCTTTTAATCTTCCCCCTATATCCCCAACAAAAATGACATATCCACCATTATATGATTATACATTATATAATAGTGAAATGTTTCCCATCATGTACCTAGAACAATCTCTATCAACATGCCATAAGCTATCGATAGTCCTTATAAGAACTAGAATTTGGTTTGTGATGAAAAATATTTGGTCTAATAAATGCTTTCTTTTGAAATTAGACTTCTAGTTATTCATAAATTATGTTTGACAATAGTTGACTATGAAGATAACTATTTTCTTTAGTTCAAACAATGATTATGTAATTGTTGTTGACTTGGTGATTTGTATTGATAAATACAATATCTTGAAATACGATTTGGTTTCCACATATGAAACAACATCTTTTTGGCGGATAATAATATTGATCCAATTGATCATGTATCACATTTTGTGTTCTATCATCATGTACCTAGAACAATCTCTATCAACATGCCATAAGCTATCCATAGTCCTTGTTGGTTGTCCCTACAAATATAAATCAATCAATAAGTTTTGGGGACCCAAGCCAAGATAGACTTGGGTAAATTGTTCTCATCCATATATGCAACAGTTGCTAAAATCATATCACGTTTGTCATCGAGCATCATTTCTCCACCCATTGCAGGTGGTGAACATGGAACTTTAGCTTTCCATAACTTGGAAGGTTTAGTTAAATCTATCATCTTTTCTTTTGGTTTTACTTGATTTACCAATTTAGGTTTTGATTTTGTAGTATTAACTTTCTTCACTCTATCAACAGTTTGTGATTTTCCCATTGCTATATTTGTCCTTTTAGAGTTATTATAAGAACTAGAATTTGGTTTGTGATGAAAAATATTTGGTCTAATAAATGCTTTCTTTTGAAATTAGACTTCTAGTTATTCATAAATTATGTTTGACAATAGTTGACTATAAAGATAACTATTTTCTTTAGTTCAAACAATGATTATGTAATTGTTGTTGACTTGGTGATTTGTATTGATAAATACAATATCTTGAAATACGATTTGGTTTCCACATATGAAACAACATCTTTTTGGTGGATAATAATATTGATCCAATTGATCATGTATCACATTTTGTGTTCTAGTCATTTTGTGTGAATAAGAGAGATAGTTAAATGACAATTTGTCATTCTAAGTAAAACTCTTGTTAGTCTCATTCATTCTTATGTTTTTCTTAATCTGTCCATGACAACCACCAAAGGTGTCATAGAATTCAGCTTTAATACATCTTTGCCTACTGGATTTGTTAATAGTAGAGATGCCCTCATTCTGAGTTTTATCTTTTCTGACTTGAAATTTATCATGTAAGACTTGACCCTTTTCTTTGAAATCATATCTTTTACAAGTGTGGCTTGATCGTTTTCTTTAAAAGCTTTAGATAGTGACGCCGGAATGGGACTAGTATTTATGATACCAATGTAAACACATCTTATTTCACAGAGCTAGTATTATGAGAAAATTTATCTAAAAAGAATTGAGTGTTTGGATCTTTAAAAATATTCACATCCTTAACAATAGTATCCTTGGAAACAAATTTGTTATTGAAATCCCTTTTCAAGTTAGATTTCTTTCTATTTTATTTGCTTAGCATTAATTTTGTTTTTACTATGCAGAATTTAACCTTTATTTTGTCTGATTTTGATAAAGGTTTTGAACACGATGATTTAATATTTGAATCAACAACTTTTTCATTTAAAACATGAGATGATTTACATATAGATTCCTTTCCATTATATTTCTTATTTTTATTCATATTATTCTCATCATCATTTTTTCAATTTTCTACCAACCCATCTATCTTCAAAGACTATGCACAAAGATTAAAATCATTGAATTTAGTTTCAGTCTTGAGTTAACAATCAACAGTCAAAGCCACATTGACTAAAGGTTTAAAATCATTTTCTGATTGAAATCCTAGACCATATATAATGTCTTCATCAGTTTTGACATCAGATGAAGGCATACATGTGTAATCAAGATTAATAGGTGGAGCAATATTAGCAATACCAACACCAGTCTTAGCACTGTTAATCTTTTGGTCATCAGAGATTTAATAGAACCTTTAATCATAGTTTATGAAAGTTTAAATTTCTCACTAGTGAGTTTAGCCGAGGCTAGTTCACTATAAAGTCAGTTTATTTCTAGTGCGAGCTCATCATTCCGTTGTGTTAAATCATTTTAGCATATTCTTTGTCATATGAGTTTAGTTGTAGTTGATAAAGTGTTTTATTAAGGCCATAAATTTTTTATTTGAAAACTTTTTCATTTGTTCTGTACTTCCTTGTTAGATATTTAAGTTTTTCGACTTTTAGAATCGGGTTTTCATTATGAGCTCTATATCTTTGCACTTTCTCAACACAATCTAAAGAACATAAATTATAATATGCCTCTGCTTGTGTTATAGATGATTCAAAAACTTCAAGAACAACATTCATCACAAAAGCCTTTAACATATTATCTTCCACCATAAGTTTTTCTTTAGCCTATGTTAGAGTAATCTCAACAGCAACTGATCTCAGGTTATGGTTCTCATAAACACTCTCAATTTTGGTGTTTTTGGTGGTTAAATTTGAATAGCAGAACCAAAATATTAATCAAACAGTGATTATGTTCAATCCATGATGAATGATGAACAAAACTTGTTTAAGATTACAGATAAGAGCTTAAAACATCTTAGATTTGCAACAAAATAAGTAGTTTAATCAATATTCACATCAAATTGGTGTTAGATCTGAAAACAAGTGTTATGGCTCTGATACCAACTTTTGAGTGAGATTTGATTTGATTAAATATACTAATTTTTTCTATGAATCATTGTGACAAAAACACAATAATCAATAATAAAAAGAAAAGATGAAATGTTGATAAAATTCTCTTTGTATATATTGAAAATGTTCTCAAGATACACAAAGTGTGATAATAAGGTTGCTAGGGTTGCAAGGAAACTTAGGCCTTTATTACTTGGATCGTATTTGCAATTTATTTGCATACTTAAACAAATAAAAATTTGCAAGGAGCAAATTTCGTAATTGTGGCGACTCTTCGCTTTCTTATAATTTGGATACGCTATTTTAGGGTCAATTTATTAGGAATAGGGTTACATAGTTATGGTTCATTTACGTTAACCTCTAGTTAAATTCCATAAAAGTTCTTACGGATACAAACAGAATACAATACAGTGTATATAAAACATCTTGTCTCAACCGGTGAATGCTAACTTTCTATTTATAGGCCAGATATTGGGCATGTACTATTGATTATACTACCCTGACTAATCCTATTACACCAAAATGTAACAAGTCAAAAAGTACGAATAAACAGTCTTCGGATTCATAAGTTCTTTATCCGTACTGACCTTGTTCATCCGCATTGACTGATTTGGATGTACAAAGTGTTATCCGTATTGGATGACTTAGATCAGATGCATTGTTTTTGTTCATCCATATATTGACTCAATGCAGATGACCAATGGCTTAGTCGCATATTTTGTTCTTCTTCCGCATAGGTGAGTCACCCGCATTGCTTCACCATCCGCATCATTATACTTGTCTTTATTTCTTCATCCATATCAAGTAAAACGCACTTGTATTATTTCAATACTTGTGTTGTTTCTTCTAGATTCCCTATCCACATTCCATCAACACTTGTAATATCTTCCACACAAAACAACCAACCAACCATTACTTGAATTTGCATGCATGATCCTTTCAGTATCCAATAATAATTTTAGTTAATTGCAAGTATTGATCTATGGAAATTTGGACTGTACACACTTCAAGGTGAGTTTTACGACACATTTTAATATGTTATACTCGGCGGAAAGTGCGCTCAATGGTTTTGGACTATGTAGTGCTTTTTAAACTATTTTTGGATTGTTATATATGGATGGAGTCATAGGATCAAGTCTAGATTTCCTTCATGATTATGTATTCTTATTTTGGACATGGATTTGACAGTTCCGGAAAGGTAATATTAGTACTAACGGGTTGACACCATGCCTTGTTGTTGGTATGCTAGCTAAGACTAATGTAGCTTGCTTGTGTCCTTAGGTGAATATAATCCGGTTGTTTGGCCTTATATTGGATATGTACTTAGGCATGCTAGTTGTTAATATTAATGATGAGCTTATGTCAGTGTCTATGACTTCTATGTTTACATTAAAACACATTATTTGTACTTGACTTACATGACAATTTATATTATACTTATAAACCTATGAATTTATTAACATTTGTTGACTTATAGAGCATGTCTTTTCAGGTATTGCTTAATGTGCTTGGATTTGAGGACTGATAGTCAGGACTGCTTTTTTAAGAATATATAGACAATTGATTGGTTTTAGATTATATTTGGTATTGTATGGATTGTACTTTGTTTGGATTTGTACTTGTTTGTTTAGGTTTGGAACTTTTGGATTGTTTGTGTGACTAGGTTAGAAACAATGAGGATTGAACATATTGATGGACTTCTATGATGATTGTAGTGGAAATATAATAATTAATGATCAAAACAAGCAGAAGTACTCATAATGTGGATTGTATATTGATAATAGCATTCACAAGTATAATAAGGGTTTTCTGTGTAATCAGGGTACAAAGTTGTGTGAGAGTTATAAAGTGAGAAAAACTTTATCAATTTATAGGTCAGATATAATAACTTATACAAGGACTTAACTACCCTTACATAGAATCTAGGAATATAAAGTACAATGTACAAACTAACTGTATCCGCAATTGTTTTTTTCTTCAGCCGTATTTGTTGTTTACACATCTGCATTTGTCTTTGTGGATGTACAAAGTCTTATCCATATTTGTTTACTTAAGCATAAATATTTGTTTGTGTTCACCCCCATTAGACTATGCGTGTAGACAAATGCTCATTTGCATTTGTCTTTGTTCACCCGCAAAGAATAATGCGGCTAAACAATACCTAGCCAATTTTTATTGTGTGCATTTCTTCACACTTCATCCGCATTCATCAACACTTAGGATATTCCAACCAGAACAAATTCCATCCCTAATTGAATTGACATGCATGATCCTTTTAGGGTCTAACAATACTCCCCCTAAGGATTATGCAACATAAGTACTTCAAGTGTGTTTGGATGATGGAAGTTGTGAAGATTCTGGTGAATCTTCTATTGTGGCTTGTTGTTGTTATGATGTTGATGTTTGAACTGTATTGGAGGTTGAAGCTGATGCAGTTGCTGTTGTTGTTACTTGTACTGTTGATGTTGTTGTTGGAGCTGCTGATGCTTTTTCAGTAGGATAATAATGGAATTTAGGATTAGAGGGATCTAGAATAAAGTTGATCATAGTCTAAAACTGGCTGGCCTCATTCATCCTACTTTGGTCAAGAACTTGAATATTAAATTCTCTGATCCTCTAAAGAGCATCAATTGGCACTTGCTTCAATGACTGAGGATCATACATGGCTATAGTAGATTAACCATCTCTATAAATGAAAAATTCTCCTGTAGTATTGATCGCTAACTTTACTATGTTAGCAAAGTTAAGAGGCACTCTTCTTCTACTTTTGGCTTCTTCTTTCTTATAACCTATTATAGGCAATCTTAAGAATCCTTATGCACTTCAAGAAAAAATAGTAGATCATTCTCTATGAGCTTGTTGGTGGGGGTTTCAAAGTGCTTAGTAAACATATAGTGAATATATGATTCATCTAGCAGTCACACTTCATAAGGACTAAATAGTCTTATCTCTATGTCAACTTCCCTTCCCAACCTTTATTAATTACAAACTCATATGTGTCTTTGTCATAATTGTCATTTTAGATTGGCATTGACTGATGAGTACCAGCTACTCTCTTACCTTTCAACTCCTCTGCTAGATTTATGCTCCTTTTTGGGACTACCAACTCTTGAATTGTCTTTTTCTTCTTCTGTTGTACAAAGGGATTTCTGAATTTCTGATACATATCTCTTTAATAGATTTGAAGTTGTTTTTCCTTTTAAACATCTTCAAAATATCCTTAAATTGATATCCCCTTGGCATGGGAGCATGGTTGATAAGTTCCAAATCAGCAAGTTCTTTAAGGTCATGAATCTTTAGGGTGTTGACTAGATCAGTACATTCTATGAAGAGTTGAACTAGCCCTCAGATTCTTTTAACCATGATTATGTTCCAATCAGAATCATACTTCCAGAAAATAATCTTCACATCAACCTTGCCTTTAGGAGCTTAAACACCATGGAGCATTTCAGAAGTGGTCAATCCTTCTTGTAATTGCCGTTGAGATGGTTGTTTAAACCACTCTAATATTTTGCTCAATAGAGGTGCTAGTTAATCATGATCAGCACCAGTAAGTAGTTGTTTGGCTGATCTTCCTTGACTAGGCCGACTTTTGACAACCTCTTCTTGAACCACTTTCATCTTTTATTTCAAGTCATTGATGATTTTGAACATTGAAGCTCTAAGAGAGTTGGTCTTCATTGGACCCAACTTTCTCTTACTGAATCCATTCCTTGCAAGAAAGTGCTACATATCCCCATCAATCATCTTGTAGGGATTAGGAAATAGATAATGTACCGGTGGTAGACTTGAAGAAGTTGGTGCAACGTTAGAGAAGGAAATAGCTTTAGCTTTGCCCATCTTGGTTTCTTCAAGTTCGTTAACTCATACTCTATCTCTATAGTTGGATCAAGTAATCTCTCCACCTTTCTAATTTCTTTAGCCATAGCCTCAAATATCATGGTAAAGATATGATCAACATCATTTCCTTGTTGAATAAGGAACATGGCTTTGACTATCAGGTCATCTGTCTGGCCCTTTGCCACTATTTCTTCTACAGTTGATTCTTATCTAGGAGGACTCTCTTGGAATTCAGGCTTATCATACATGCCTTCCTTAAGAGTGTAGCCTCCCTTAATCTCTCCTTTTTCTAAGCTAATAATTTGTTGTTAAATGGCTCTTTGCTTAGTAGCTTGAATATACTCTTCCACAAACTATGCAATAGCAGCCATGCTTAGTTTATCTTCTCTTTTCATCTTTTTAGGTTTAGGGGTATCCTCTTCAATCATAGGCTGCTTTCTCTTTGCCTTCTCAGCTAGATACTTTCTTCTTCTTTAATATGTTTGTAGTTTAGATGAACTAGACTCAATAACCTCAATAGGCTCAGTACTCTCAAACACTACTCTTTCTTCTTCTTGTTCTTTGGTTGTGGATATCTCAGACAACTTCCTGATGACTTTCTTTTGCTCCAGAATAAGAGTGACAACAGGAACCATTTACAATTAAAGCTCTCTTTCAAAGATGATAGGTTGTTGAGGAATGAATACAAATGGCTCTATAGGAACACTAACTTCTCTGATGATCTCTAGAATGTCTTCCTCAATGAAGAAATCACTGGAAGAATAAGCATCAAGTTTTTCAATCAAAGTGCTCATGGCAGCCTCCTTTTCTATTTGACTAGAGGTAGGTGTCATGTAAGGAACCATGGCAAGTGATTCTACCTCTACAAGCTTCCCGGATGTACTTGGTTGTTCTGTACGCATAGCTTTCGGCTATTCTGTCTTTTGCCTTTTAAGAGATCTTTATCATTATATGAATTAAAGATGTCACTAGTCTCATCTTTGTCAGTTCTTTATCTTTTCTTTCCTCATATATATCCTTTTTGATAAACATGTCATCCAGTAGACTAAGTCTTCGAGTGAGATCATCAACCTTCTTCTCTAACTCAACTATCTTCTCAGATTATGCATTGATAAGTCTATCTTGATCATCCATGACAACAGTTTAGATGTTAGAATTCTCATCATGCTCATCAATCCCATATCTCATCTTCTCGATTGTGGACTCTAAATCCTTGATCTTATTATCTTTTAAGATCAATTCTTCAGTCCTATCAGCTATGACTTTATCCTTTCTTCTCATAATCTTCTCCATCATGTTTATCTTGAGCTAAAGCTCAGAGATAATCTCATCTCTATCAGACTCACTTGAGTGTTGAGCTTGTACTTGACCAATTGATTCTTGAGTATCTTCAGATGGTAAGTATTTAGAAGTCTATTGTCTTGCTGCTTGTTCTTGAATGATGGGTTGTTCCTCCTTATTCGGAGATGATTCAAAACTATCAATAGAACTAGTAGATTCATTAGCACCAGTAGATTTAGCAATAATAGCAGGAGACATATGGAATGGAGATGGAACAAGTGTGAAATAGGAGATTGAATGAGAGATGGTGCATGATCAGGAGAGGCAATGTGAAGATCACCACCTTCATCAACATGTGGTGACATTGCTCCCTGACCTTTAGCAATGACTTCTTGTTCTTCAATCTCAGGCATATCATGTATAGCTTCTTAAGCTTGAACAACTTCTTCAACCCGTTCTTCTGCTTATTCTTCTTCTTGTTGTTCCTCTTGTTATTGTTTTTGTTCTTCTTGTTGTTCCTCTCCCCCTTTAACATTGCCTTGACCAATTAGTTCAAGCATCCAAGGCGATAGTGGATAGAAGTAACCACTATAGTACCTCTTGGGGTCTTTCTTCTTGATGTATCCGTAAGACTTGGCATTATGATGAGCTAGATTCATCACATGTCATATGCCTACAAGATCAGAAAAGGCTTGGTTGATCTGGCACTAGATGAATCTTGGATTCATAAGGAATATGTTTCTTGTCCCTCTCCAATGTTGGATAACATTCCTTTAAACATATAAGCAGACATGTTGAATGGTCTGTTAGTACATAAGACATAGATGACAGATGAAGTGGAATGGTAAGAGGAATGTCATTCCATCCAATCTTCATCTAGGATAGGCAGTGTTTATAGTAATGGACCAAGAATCTCCATTGTAAGTCCATTTGAACTTTACTTATCTGGATTCCTTCAAATCCACTTTCATATCCAATGTTAGCATAGAAGGTAAGTAGTTCTCTTCATTAATCTCATAAGGTTGGCCTGCATCATCACCAAACTGTAGACACTATCTCACAGTTTGTTCAATGATAGTAAGAACATGCTGGTCATCTATTCTTCCTGTAAGAGTTGGTACATCATCTACCATGTTGACTTTGGTAGTTCTCTAGAATGACCTTACAAAGTTTTCATAGATCAGTAGCTTCAAGCACATCAGGGTCAAGAAAACCACTAATGTTATGATGTTTACTCCTAAGATTAGTCATTATCTGCATAAGAGACATATATGTAAGATAATATGATGATGAAAATTTGTGTTTAATCAGTTTGAGTTAGAACATATGAGTCAAAGTTTGACTTTTCAAAAGTTAAAATTGTTTTTGCCACTCACTGTTCTATTACATGCATTTGAATCAAACTAATTTTTGTTATCTTTTTGTGTATTAATTAAGTTAGTCTATCATTTGAATTTTATAAGAAAATTCTTTCACCATTATTACACTTGAATTTATGTTTGGTTTGTTTGAATATGAAACCCCTTTTCATCGAGGATTTCATAAAAAATGTTGTATTGTATGAATAAAGTTAATAATCATCTAAAATTGTTTGTTACTGTCTGAATAGATGTTATTAGTTGATTAATGTTCATCCTTTTCAATTATAAACCTAGGGTTCATCATCGGTTTGTCATTTAGGTCGATTCGATTGAACAAGAGTATGGATTTACTTTCAATCGATACTATTTTCGATGATCGATATTTGAAGATGAAAATGTGAAAATCTTGTTTTGAATCGAAGAATAGTGGATGCTTTTAGAGATATGATGATATGAAGACTCGTCGTACTATTTTGTCTCTCAAGTTTGAAAAGTATTAAATATTCTCTGAATTTGAGTTTAAATAGGCGGAGGGTTAATGTTTTTGAATTTCATAAGTGTTGGATAAACATATGTTAGTTTAAAATTTTTAACCACATTTTTACTGTTCACCACAAAAACAAATGCGGATGAACAAATGCTTTGTCCGCAAAGTTACTATTGCCCTCAAAAACTAATGCGGTTGAACATAAAATTTTCAATTGTTGTTAGCATAAACAAATGAATTGAATAATACTTCACTAACAAAAATAAAACGGTGAACTGTTTTGTTCGCATTTGTTCAAACTTAATGAACCATATTGATTTTTGTTTGTCCGCATTAGTTAAATAGTGATGAACAAATCAGTACTGAGTAATGTGCTTCGTATTTGTTCATTGGTGTTTACTAATGCTTTTAACACCTAATGAAAAATTTTGTTTGAATACTAGTAACACTGTTACCAGCATTGACGCTGTTCACCACAAAAACAAATATGGTTGAACAATTCTTACTCGCATAAGTAGTTTGGTCAATCGCATTTGAGTAAACACTGTTACCCATATTTCTTTTTCTGGTGTACTTATTGACTGAAAATTAACTACGCACATTGGTTTAATGCTTGGATTACCTTAACCTGCATTAACCAATACTATTACCCGTATTAAATTTTAAACTTATCAAAATTTAATATTTTGGATAGATAAAGTCTGATGTGACCTTTGGACTATTACTATTTAGTTGACTTTGACTTTTAGCTATTTTGTGCTAATGTTGTCAATTCTTGCTTAGAATGATTTGTTCACCGGTGTGATACAAATTCTCATTCTGATTGGTCAATAGCTTGTTGTGCATTTCAAAACCTGCATACCAACACAACTGTTTGAAGTATTTTTGTGTTTTTAATAATTTTAAAAGTCAATCAACTATACACACATAAAATCAAACATTTTTGTATTTTTGATTATTTGTAATGTTTTTGATAGATAATTTTCTAAAATGTTTAATTACTCCGCCTACAATTTATATCCCACAATGATAAAAACTTTAAAGTTTAAAAATAAGAATATGTTAATGACACTGTCAAAAACATAAAATAAAATCAAATAATATTTTTTTATTTTGATAATTTCTATACATGAGTATAGAATAATACCTTTGGTGAGATCATAACAATCTACCATCATAAATGCAAATAATGTGAGAAAATTAGACATAATCACACACATATGGATTGCATGTATATTTATCCTCTTAAACTCAAGCAATGGTTTATATATTGTTTATACTTTGTGATGTTTATCATGTTTAATGTTTGTTAATCATTCTCTATACACCTCACACTCAGAAGAGCAGATAGGTCAACCACTCGCATGAAATGCATGGTAGATCTTTGTTACAACTTATATGACCAGGTCATTTAAGTTATGAAAACTCATGTTATTGTAGGTGAGGGGGACCCCTTTGGGATTTATGTGATCCTTTTATTTGCTCCATTTTGGAGTTGATCTTCTTTGGGATTTTTTTATTGTAATCAAATATGGACTTTATTGTTCATTCACTTTGAATGTGTTCCTCATTGGGAATCTTTTTGGATCATGTACATAAGCACTTTGTGCTTTGTTTACTCCGGTTCTTTGCATAGCAGAACAGATGACAAACTAATGTGGTTGAATGAAATTCATAAAGTATCATTACTTAGTGTGTTTAGGTTTCTACACACACCCACTTGAATGAGATAGTGCTTACCCACACCCTAAGGTGATAGCTTCATAGTGAAATGAGGATCTTTAGTCTGTCACACAAGCATATATCTTCAATTCCAAGCTGAGCCTACCCAAATATCAAATAAGGTATGTTAGTCTTTGATAGTTTATAAATTGTATTGCTAATGATATACCGAGTGTAGTTATATCACTTCTCATGGTATTTAATATTGAATTGTAAATACATATTTTTTATATTTTTCTTGATATTTCATTACTTTTATCTTTTTCATATTGTCAAAAGAAATGCAAGTTTTTGTATTTTTGTTTGTTTTAAAATGTTTTTATCTTTTGATATTGCGAAAAGCAAGATGGATTATTAACACAAAGAAAGTAATACTGTAATTACATGTTATTCAAGGTCAATCACGCCTATTGGGTGACCATTTTTTATCTGAGCACTCTTTGATCTCAATTGGGTAATTATTTTTATCTTTTCAAGATCAGTTTCCATATAAACTTGAGGTTTATTTTGTGGATTTTTTGTTTGATAAAATATGGCAGATTTAGTTTCAATAACTTTAATGTCTGTTATATCTGGTTTTGTCGAAGGCTCAGGCATGATAAGTGTAGTTGTCATTGTATGGTGGAGGACATGCATTATATCCTATTCCAGTCATATCCTTTGGATCTTTTTGTGCATCAAGTAACTCTTGAAGCTTGGCTGATGAGAATTGAAATTTATCCAGTTTGAATTCTGTAGCTAAGTGATTAGATTTTGACTTTGTTAATAGTTTAGTCAAATTCTCAACTCGAGCTTCAAGTGTGTACTTCTTTCCATGAATCTTTTTAATGTCTGTAAGAAGGGATTTAATAATAGTTTAAAAACCTCTCATTTCTTGTTTTAGCATTTTAGATTTAACCTTTTCATCTTTTACCAACGCAACCAATTTAAGATTATATTCTCCATAGCCTTACACCTCATTGATGCATTTTGTACTACAGAGATTGGCTTCTACCTCTGCAGGAATCGGTGATGAAGTCTCATTGATGTGAGCCATGAGAGCATGATTTTGGTAGTTAGGCTTCAGTTCTTCAGCATACATACTCCAATCATATACTCCATCTTGTCTAAGGACAAGTGTATTAGAGGGAGATTGAGATGATGAAGAAGCTTTTTGATGATGTACAATCTGATTATGTGCTTGATGGTGAGATGATTGATGATGTGATCTTTGATTGCCTTGATGTGAATGAGAGCTTTGATTTGATGATGGAAAAGAAGCTCTTGAAAAAAAAATATTACTGGTCCTTGGTGCAATGCATTCCCTCGAGAAGTGCTCGTTCACAACACAGTTGTAACACTTAACCTTGCTTTTTTTAAATCCAAGTTTACTATTTTCATTGTTAGAGCTCTTAGAAGATTAACATTTGTCTTTTGCGTTTTGTCATAGTATAGAGACTTATTTTGTAAATATATGTTCCTTGTTTTTCTTTCATAGTATAAATAGGATAGTTTATGTATTGTGTAGGGTAGACAACGAAACAGTTAGAACAGATCTGAATGACTGTAACTCACTCTTACACTTTGTATCCTAAGCATTTGCTATCAATGAAATCTATGAATTTTTGAAGTAATTTCTTGTGTTTGTTTACTTAGTGTTTGAATTGATCATTGCATGATGATATCATCATAGATCGATCCATTTGAAGCTATCAAATAGTATCAGAGCTTTCGGTTCAGTGATCAGGGCTTATCGGCATTATTGAGCTGTTTGAATCACTTGAAATCTGTGTTGATTGCAATTTGCTCGATTAATTGTTGTTTTCAGTTTTCATCCATAGAAACATGAATTGAATCAAAATTTGGTGTTTAATCCATTCAGATCTAAGTATTGATCAGATTTGTGTGCGAAAAGTTGTTCTTCATTTTCGGACTGTAATTCAATCAGAAAACAGATTTGTAGTTTTTGTTTGATCAAAATGTTGATTGATGATTGTTAATCGATCTATTTACTACTTAATTGGAAGTTTTTTGATCAATTGAACAAGTTTTGAAGAATTTCATAAGATCTGAGTTTGTTGAAGACGATGAATTAGGCGCTTGTGTTTTGAAAAACTGCTGAAATTTGCTAAGTGTTCAGACGGCTTGCAACTGTTTAGGCGTTTTAGCACTATTAAGGCATTTTCAGAACAGACGTTTTTCAACTATTGGGATGTATTGTGACTGTTTGGTCGTATTGAGACATTGTTGAAGCTTAAGCAATTCTACACGTTTGTGAACTATTTGGGCGTTTTTACCTCAGGCGTTTCAACACTGTTTGGGCATTTGAGAACTGTTCGAACACATCATCGGTCGGGTGTTTTAGAATTCAACTAAGGCGTTCCCTTAGGCGTTTCTTGTTCACATTCAGGCGTTTCAGAAGTTTCAGGCGCATCAGTATTTAGACTTATCAATAAACACTTAGAAAGTTTTCAAAAACTAAAATCCAAAAGTATTTTTATTTCATAGTTTCTTTTTAAAATTTTAAAAACAACAAAAACAAGTCATTTTATTAATTCAAAAATACAAAATGTTAAGTCTGAAGATTCTAAGAACAGGGTTCCCAAGCTCAAAAATAGAGCTGATTTTAAAATTGGTCTCTTAGATTGAAGCATCATATAAACTCCATTAACACTGATTTGTGGAAGTCAATAGAGAACGGACCACATATCCCAATTACATCCAATGGTCCTGACAGAGGATTTGTTTATACAAAAGACTCTCTAGAACCTTATCCAGAGATGGTCTGCAAGGCGATGACTTAAGGAAGGTTAAGAATGACATCAAAGCTTATTCATTGATGTGCAAGGGGTTACCATTGGAAGTCTTGACTAGACTTGAAGGTTATCAAACTAGTTACACCATGTATAAAGCTTTGAAGATTATTTGTGAAGGTGGTAAAGAGATACAAGATCTCAAGAAGCAGAAACTCAAGAGACAATTGGAGTTAGTGGAGCATCTTTCTGGGGAAACAATCAATCAAATGTTGAACAGATTTGTGCAATTAACTACTGAAATGTCAACTGCCGGTATCAAAAATGATCTCAAAGATCTAAATTACAGACTTCTAAATGCTCTTCCATCTTCATGGAAATAGACAGTCACTCTGTTGAAGCATACAGAAAAGTTTATGATGGATCTGGATCTTTTTATTGCTAAAATTGAATCAGTTGATATTGATGAGAGCTCTAGAAACAATGATAGAGCTGCATCAATGTCTCAGTATAAGTATGTTGCTTTTCCATCTAACACAGTGGAGAATGCTTTTCTGGCAAAAGATGAAAATTCTCCAAAAGACGAGGGTGATTTGTTCATTGGAGCTGGTTTCTTCATAGATTCTTCTTACACAACTCCTCCCAAAACTCAAACTCCTAAACCTGAAACTGAGACTTCATCTTCTAATTTTGTTAAAACTAGCAAAGTTAAAGATGTTATTAATATTCTTTTACAGGATGATGAGTCAAAATCTGCTTTTACAGCTTTCATGGCAAGTTTTCATGCTTATCAAGGTAGTCATCTAACCCAGTTAGATCTTGTTTTGCAGGATTTGTTTGAGATGGATCCTGATGATGTGGAAGAGATGGACTTGAATTAGCAGATGGTAATGATTGCTTATAGAACACAGAAATACTCATATGTTAACAGGAATTACACACCCAGTGCGAACAAAACTGTTGGGTTTGACAAATCAAAGTCAAGGTGTTTCAACTGCAATAGTTATGGTCATTTCTCAAGGGAATGTAAAGCTCCTAGAAATCAAGGTGGAAATGGTCAAGCAATTTCTAGCAGTCAAAGATACCAACAGTAGTCTCAGAAGACCTTTCAAAACCCTTATCAAAGTCTTCCCATGCCAGAACTTAAAGATGAATCAAAATCATCTGAAGAGCCTAAGAAAGCTCTTGTTGTTAGCATTAAAGATGGCTATGACTGGAGTGCTTATGCTGAACAATTCATAGCTGATCTAACATCTAGTTTAGCTCTTGTTGCTGAAGTTCAAAATGAAGACTGGTCTGAAGAAAATGATCCTAAGGCAGATGGTGATTCTGAAAATGATGATGAAGATTATGATTGGAGTGACAAATCTGACCCAAAAGTGGATTCAAAAGAAATTGCACTCATGGCTCAGTCTGAAAAACCAAAGGTTGAGCATTCATCATCTGACTCTGAGACTTCTTCTTTAAGTTATCCTAAAATTCCTGTTGAAGTTAGAGAGAAAATGTGCACAAAATCATGTTTTGATCTAGTTGAACATTACAGAACATATTCATTTAAAATCTATGACAAACTTAAACAATAAGAAGTAATGCACAACAAACTGAAAAACGATCAAAAGTCTCTGATGAAAAGATCTTATCTCTACAAACCTCATAGAATAAAACTCTAAAAGAACTTGAACTTGTTAAAAAACAACTTGAGAAGATGACTAAAAATTTAGAAGAAGAAAAAATAGCTCATGCTGCAACACAGGTGGATCTAGCTAAAGTTAAAAGTTCTAAAACAATTGTAGAATAGTTGATAAGTGAGAGGAAAGATAAAAACAAAACAGATCTAGGTTTTACAAATAAGCCCATGCCTGAATCTATCACAAACACTTTACCAGAAAACTTTACCACACATGATCACTCACCTGATAACAAAGCTAAGCTAAAAGCCTTTCAAAATAAGAAAAAGAATTCTGAAAGTGATGAAGAGAAAACTAATATTGAGATATTTGAGGAACAAGATTCTGAAAAGATTAAAAATGGTCATCTAGTGAAAGTTAAATCTTACGAACCAAGACCAAAGAATAAGAAAATATTTGTTCCCAAAGAGTATGTTGTTGAAGAAGTCATTGTAAAGAATGACAAACAAAACCCAAAGAATAAAGAGAAAGTAAAACAAGATGAAGTAACATCTGAAGATTCGTTTTCTTACGAATTAAACAATCCAGACTTCAACAAATGGCAGAAAGAACAAAAAGATAATGAAAATGCTAAAGAGTCTTCTACTGAAGATGTTCAATCATAAAACAAGTAGAGATTATCAAGATCAAGAAACCAGAGAAGGAGAAGGAAAATTGCTAAAGCTAAACCCTCTCAGAATAAAAATCAATCTAATCAGTTTAAACCAGTGAAGTTTGTGTCTGCGAGTACTTTTGATATGAACACAATTCCAGAAATCAAATCAAATTCAAAGAACAAATCTAACTCTGATCTGAAAACAGGTTCAGGTCCAAAGTCTTCTGCTGTTAACAAAAGATTTGTATCTAAGGTGTCTAGGAATGGTGTTAATGAACAAAAGTCAAAACCCAAATTTCAAAAGAACAAACTCTCAAATAAAAAAAACAGATTAACTTTGCAACTCCTAAATCAAAACAAGGATCAAATTTTGCTTCCACGTCTAAGGTTAATCAACAGTTGTTTAAATTTCAACAAAGGTACTGTGAAATATGTGATATGTACAATCATAAGACTGATGAATGTTTCTTTAACAGGTACCGTCACATTTGTGATATGAAAAACCATTCAACAGCTAATTATTATTTCAACAAGTATTGTACCATTAGTGATGAAAGATGTCACACCCCAACCTTAACGGCGGAAACGTCGAGATGTGAGGGTTAAGATTGTTCACAGCCACATAACACTACCATAAATTGTAAATATAATTATTCATAAGTGAAAATAAACATTACAACCCAATGTCTCAACGAAATAAAGTAAACAAAGTTCAACTTCCAAGTTTCAAAATATTTTATTTATTTTTCCTAGGTCCAAATCCTAAGTGTAAGTATGCTTCAAAAGATAATCTTCAACCCTGTGCATTTCCTGAAACATGTTAAAAATAAAGGTCAACTTTGAAAGTTGGTGAGTTTCCATGGGTTAAGCATACATATATATATAAAAAGTTTACAAGTAGCAATTCATGTCAATGGTTACAAGTAAAGCAAGTTTATAGATAACATATAGCTACAATCAAACCTTGACCAAGAATATCATTTACAAGTTATAACGATAGCTACGTGTACTTGGTTCCCATGATGAACAAGCATGCGTCATCAGGAGCCAGCAATAACCTTGGCTTTTGCACCAAATAGGCTTGTCAGGCCCATAGATCTATGATGTCGTCAGGCTAGCAATAGTTAATGATTGTCAACATATAATGTCCATCATATAAGACTCACAATATTACAAATAACCATGACAAAAAGTAAAGATGAATTGCATGTGCATTTACAAGTACCAAGAAGTTTACAAGTGCAAGTTTATAAAGTTAACATGTCTCACCCCAAAAGGTGTGAAATAAAGTAAAAGAGGGGCATGAAAACACACATGTTATATATATAAGATGATAACAAGAAATAAACGATGCTCCAACGATTCCTTTTACAAGATACCTAACGTATATAAATTTCAATGTTAAGTTTAAAGGTAATGTTAACAATTAAACGTGTACTAGGGTTTCAATAGGAATTTGGGGTTGTTAAATAAATAAATAAAATATGTTTTAATCCAATAAAAAGAAATATACCACCTTGGTAATTTAATATGGAGAGGAAATAAAATCATTTATAATGATTTGTAAAGTTTAATTATAAAATGTAAATAAATTTTATAATTATCATGATTAAACTATTATTAAAGGTAACTTGTTGACCAATAATAATTTAGTGATTTAAACTATTATTTAAAGTTTATTTTTATAAAAATAAACTAAGTATAACATTTGTTAAAAAATATTTTATAAAAATATTAAAGTATTTAAATTAATAAATTTACAGAAAATATTTAGGTGACTTTACAAATAAATAAAGTTTACAAAACTGATTTTTAAAATTTTTAGAAATTTTTTATAATTTTTTTAAAGGCTGAAAAGCCCTAAAAAAATGTTTGAGGTTGCCCGAGTTCTAACCCGGGACCTCTAGGTGGTCATGAGTGTGGTTTACCATTAGGCTAGGGCCGAAGCCTTGTTAAGAGATAGTTCTTAAGTTTTAAGAACACAATTACAAAGAAAACCCAAACCATATGAACCCTAGAACGATTTGAACCAAATTGAAGATCAATTCGTTATTAATAACGCTTATGATCATGGGCTTTTGTTCCCCATGTAAAATCGAGTATGTAGATGGGTTTAATTACCCGGTTGAAGTCAAACTGATGAGGAGACAGACGACAAACAAGCCGCGACCGAAGCTTGATTCTGTTTGACGTGCAATTGGTGATAATAACCAAATTAACTTCGGGTGAAGCTTCAGATGATGTTCTTGATTCTAAGCCCTCAATCAATTGAGGTTCAGAATGCCCGGATGGTGATGATCTCTTGGTTGCAGGTCACGATGGAAGTGGGGATCAAATGCGGGGTTTGTGTGTTTCTCAGATGAAATTGCAAGTGGTGATAGATTAGGGATAGTTAAACGATTGTTCAAGTTTAATTAATTGGATTATTATTTAGTTTTGAATGTCGAACGGCTCAATTGATAATGGCGACGGTTACTCGGGTCATTCGAGTTCATAACCGTTGTTTAAACTGGATTAAGGTTCTAAAACGGTTTTGAATCATGCACACGAACCGATTGGGATAGTTTGGTGTCGAAATACGAAGGATTCAGGGGTTTTGGCCTCATCGGAGAGTCGGCCAAGGGGTGGCCGGAGTTGGCCGCCGGATTTACGGGGAAAGAGAAGGGGGGTTTGGGTTTTAGTATTTTACACAATTGGTCTCTCAACATTGAATTCTTGTTATTTTATGCTAAAACTTTCATTTTAAGTTTTCAAATTGACATTAAGGCCCCCTAAACTTATTTAAAGTTATATATATATATAAATATATATATATATATATATATATATATATATATATATATATATATATATTTATATTAACTTACTTAACTTTTATAAATTATTTTTATTATTATTATTATTTTGTAATTATTATCTTTTAGGGTAGAACTTATAATAATAAACAAAAGTTATAATTACAAGTATTATTATTATTATCATTATTATTATTATTATTGTTATTATTATCATTATTATTATTATTATTAAATATAACAATTTATTAACTTGTAAATTAACAAGAAATCAAACATAAATGGCCCACATAATTTCATAAATGACAGAAATGGTCCTTACAAATGCATAACAAAGTAACTTTTATTTAACGAAAACACGAAAGGTTACAGTCTCCCCAACTTTTAAGAATTTCGTCCCGAAATTAAGAATGAACTAAACGAACAAATACGGGGTATTCCTTCTTCATATGCTCCTCATGCTCCAAGTAAACTCAGGTCCACGCTTATTCTCCCAACGAACCTTGACGATTGGGGTGGTAGTGGTCCTATCTTCTTCATAATGCGATCTATAACTTCAACAGGTTTCTCAACAAAATGTAATGACTCATCGATCTGGATGTCATCCAATGGGACATGCAGACTTTCGTCAGCCAAACACTTCCTCAGATTTGAGACATGGAAAACAGGATGAACTCCGCTAAGATCGAAAGGTAGTTCCAGTTTATAAGCCACTTTCCCGATCCTTTTCAGGATCTTGAAAGGTCCTACAAATCGTGGAGCTAGTTTACCCTTCTTTCCAAAGCAAACAACTCCCTTCCATGGTGAGACTTTAAGAAGAACCATATCCCCAACTTGGAATTCCAACGGCTTGCGTCATTTATCGGCACAACTCTTTTGTCGACTTCTAGCCACTTCAAGGTTCTTGCTAATCATGGAGACTTTATAGGTCGTTTCTTGTATGAGCTCAGGACCAGTGATGAAATTTTCACCAATGTCAGTCCAGCAGATCGGGGAACGACATTTACGACCATAAAGCGCTTCGAAAGGTGCCATCTTGATACTCGAGTGGTAACTATTATTATACGAAAATTCCACGAGAGGTAAATGCGTATCCCAGTCACCACCAAAGTCAAGGACACAAAGACGTAGCAAATCCTCTAGGGTTTGAATGGTTCACTCGGTTTGACCGTCCGTTTGAGGATGGTAACCCGTGCTTAAATCCAGTTGAGTACCCAAGAGTTCTTGCATAGACGACCAAAAGTGCGAAGTGAAACGAGCATCTCGGTCGGATATGATATGCAAAGGTACGCCATGACGACTCACAATCTCATCAATGTACATACGAGCTAACCTTGATGTTTTGTAAGTGTCACGTATGGGTATGAAATGTGCCGACTCGGTCAATCGGTCAATGATCACCCATATGCTATCATGACCACGAGAGGTGCGAGGTAGTTTGGTTATGAAGTCCATAGATATGTGTTCCCATTTACACATAGGAATCTCGGGTTGTTCAAGCAATCCACTAGGACGTTGATGTTCAGTTTTAACCTTCGTACACGTAAGACGCTTAGCTACGTAAGTTGCTATGTCTTTCTTCATTCCAGGCCACCAGTATTGACCACGCAGATCCATATACATCTTATCGAAACCAGGATGAATTGAGTAACGAGTTTGATGAGCTTCATTCATGATAAAGGTATGAAGATTATCACGGTTTGGAACCTAAATTCGATTCAAGAAATACATCAACCCATTGGGTTTCGTTTCCAGTTGAGCTCGAAGATTGTACTCCAACTCCTCTCCCATTTTACCTTCCTCTTGAACTACTTGTTGAGCCTCCAAGATGCAGGTCTCGATGTCATACTCAATCCTCAAATTTTGCAGCAGCACCGTAGTCTCGTTAACATCCAGACGAATCTCAGTATCAAATTCTCCCAAGGTATCAAACCATTATCGTCGATCGCGAAAATCTTGAAACAAGATCATCTTATTATGAATCTTACGACTTAGTGCATCGGCTATGATATTTTCCTTTCCAGGGTGGTAACAAATGTCGCAATCATAATCACTAATCAACTCGACCCAACGTCGTTGTCACATGTTGAGATCCTTTTGATTGAAAACTTGTTGTAGGCTTTTGTGATCGGTGTAGACTATACATTGCGTGCCATAAAGGTAATGTCTTCAAATCTTTAGGGCAAAAACCACAGCACCAAGTTCAAGATCATGTGTCATGTAATTCACTTCATGGACCTTCAATTGCCTCGATGCATATGCTATGACCTTTCCTCGTTGCATGAGAACACAACCAAGGCCTTGTTTAGATGCATCACAATACACGGTGAAATCATCATTTCCATCGAGAAGGGTCAAGATAGGAGCATTACACAACTTGTGCTTTAATGCTTCAAAGGCTTCCTCTTGTTCAGACCCCCACTCGAATGGTTTATTCTTTTGAGTCAAGGAAGTAAGCCGCTTTGCGATTCTAGAGAAGTTGGCAATGAAACGTCTATAATAGCCAGCAAGACCAAGGAAAGAACGAACTTCGGTTGGAGTTGTAGGAACACACCAATTTTTCATAGCTTCCACCTTTGCAGGGTCAATGTGAATTCCTTGGCTATTCAACACGTGTCCTAGAAATTGGACCTCCTCAAGACAAAATTCACACTTTGAGAACTTTGCGTACAGTTGTTCTTTCTTCAATAGCTCAAGAACTTTTCGCAAGTGAAGTTCATGGTTGGTTTCAGACTTGGAATAGATAACTATGTCGTCAATAAAGACAATCAAAAACTTGTCTAGATACGGCTTGCATACTCGATTCATAAGATCCATAAAGATAGCAGGAGCATTTGTTAAACCAAAGGGCATAACCATGAACTCATAGTGTCCAAATCGAGTATGGAACGCAGTTTTTGGGATATCATCATCATGACCTCATAATTGATGATAGCCAGAACGTAAGTCAATCTTTGAGAAAATAGCAGCTCCTTGAAGTTGGTCAAAAAGATCATCGATGCGAGGAAGATGGTAGTGGTTCTTGATGGTAAGTTTGTTAAGCTCAAGATAATCGATGGACATACGAAACGATCCATCTTTCTTCTTCACGAACAGAACAGGTGCACCCCAAGGCGATGAGCTAGGGCAGATAAATCCCTTGTCGGACAGTTCTTGAAGTTGACTAGCTAGCTCTTGCATTTTTGACGGTGCAAGTCGATATGGTGACTTAGCCACGGGGTTCCCTCCCGGAATTAAATCGATCTTAAACTCGACTTCACGCACGGGAGGTAAACCACTAAGGTCATCGGGAAATACTTCAGGAAAGTCTCGTACAATCGGGACATCCTTAAGGTCCTTCCCTTTGACTTTTGTGTTGACCACGTAAGCCAAGAAAGCCATGTAATTCTTGCTTAGACATTTTCGGGCTTGAGTACACGACATGAGTTTGAGTCCTTTGGAGGATTTTTCACCAAACACTTTCAATGTATCTGTCACACCCTCGCTAAAGCGGAAACACGAGGATGCGATGGACGGGATCGTCATAACACATTGGGGGTTCAAGAGAATATCTAAAGGTATTCTCCGTACATGGGTCATGACGTCGCCAGACACATAGGAACACATGTCAAGGATAGTCACTACCAGAACGTCATACCAAAATGTATAATCATACCAAAGCTCCATACAGAAACAAATCAACACAATTGTCAAACAATAAAAATCTCAAAATCATCAAAATTACAATCCATAAAACCCAACAATCCACAACATGTCCCAAAAGTCTCTTGAATGTCTAATGCTCCTAGTGGAGCGGTCTCGTCTAAGTCCACAGCCATACACCTAGACTTCATTACCTGAAAAGACATGCTCTAAAAAGGTCAACATACGTTGGTGAGTTCACAGGTTTATAAGTACAAATATTTTGCCGTGTATAACATGTATAGAAAATTGTATGTGAAAGAGATACATAGAAGTCAAGATATCAACATAAGTTCGAATGTAACCCAAGTCCAAAACATTCCAAAATTGCACACAACCGGATTATATTCACCCAAGGGCAAGCCCCGGCCAAGTCGGTCTCGACTAGTATACCGAGAACGTGGGTGGGGGTGTCAACCCGTTAGTACTAACAATATCTCTCCATAACATCCAAGTACACAAGTTGAAGCACAAGCACAAGCACAAGTACACACTCATGATTGAATATCAAGACTCATACCATGACCCAAACCACATACAATATTTCAAAAGAAAATCAAACACGGCATAGTCCAAAACCATGAGCATGCTTTTCCCCCAAGTAAAATATATTAAAAAGAGGCCGTGAAACTCACCTTGAAATGTCACAGTTCAAATTCCACAACACGCAGAGGAAGCTCTAAAAATATGTAATTCACACAAGGATTAATATAGCACCAAAAATCGCTGACTAATATGGGTGCAATCCTGTTAGTCCAGCCCTTAACACTAATCAAGGTTTTCCATCGTCACACTTATTAATTTAATTCTTTTGTAAAGAGTTTTAATCAATATTATATGCAAAACTTGTCTTAATTTAGACTATTTAAGCCCAACCCTTATTTTTAAGTTTTAACAAAATAATTCAGCATACATATCTGATTGCGCATCAGTCTTGTATAGGCTGTTAGGAGATCGACACGACCACGAAACATCGCGTACGAGGTGTCATTTGAAAGAAGAGACATTAAATTAACTTCAGAAAAAGAATCAGGTTCATTTGACAAAATATGAGTAAGTTATGACACGAAGAATAAAGACAAATCTGCTGCCCAGATTCGTCAGTTTTGACCTTCAGTTTTGTTTGCTACGTTTGGAGGACCAAACGATGTCGAAACGACATGAAACCACTTGGGTTAGTTAGAGGACTCATAGGGCTTAAATTTAGACCCATAGTTTTCCCCAATTGGGCGTGTTTCGACCAAGTTATCACACGAACAAGATGACCCCTTTTTCTGACAACAAGCTGCCCAGATTGTTAGTTTCGTTGTTTCGATTTGTTCAACACATCAATACTTTCAAGGAACAATTCTAGTTATTTCAAAACGTTTTATAGGTCAAAAATCTCGATTAAGGGCAGGTCATCCAAGATTACATCCCAAACTTTTAGATTCGATTACCATACAAGACCAAGAATTAGGGTTTATACCAAACGGCGAACCCGACAATCGTAACACTTAGATCTTCACGATCTAGCACCAAAAAAAACAAGAATGAGAGATTATTAGATGAAGATTTCGAGTGTAGATGATGATTATCATCTATTTTGAGTGAAACAAGGATTAAACTTCATCAAACACGAATTTCGCTTACCGTATCTACAAAGACGAAGGTATCTTGCTTGGTTTAAGGCTCTTGGGTGTTTTGATTATCAAAAGTCGATGGATGCTTGAGGATTTTCAGAGAATTCGATGGTTAGAGGGGAAAAGAGAGAGTTTGGAGAAGGAGGTGGCTAGGGTTTCAAGTGAAAACTAAAATTTTGTGCAAATGAGCTAAGGCAAAGGGGAATACCCCCCTTAAACCTTGTGGCCGAAACTTGGGAGGAAGAAGGGCCTTCGGGCCCTTGGCCCGTCTCGTGTATTCCGTCACGTCTCGAGCCATGCGTCATCTAATTTTTACGTTTTCAGATTCCGCGCGCAATAACGTTTCCAAGGAACTATCACATGCCCTAGGATTTGGATAAATTATATTTTTAGAACCAATTTAAGTTGTTTTAACAGGCTTTAGGCAAAGCCCATGGATATAGAGTTAGTGATTGGGCTCAATACATAGAACCTCATACGATGACAAGCCCACTAGTCACATAATGATATAGGCTCCAGGCCCATCATAAAAACGTAGGCCCATTAGACCAAATTTTGGGCCCAACAAGAAAAGAACCATAAATCAAGACCTAGCCCAAATAAAGGCGAAAGTCAAAGTCAAAAGTCAAAATTCAAACTAATGCCAAAGCCAACGTACCTATTTTGGTGACGGATGTCACAGTATCCCCCAGTTGAAAGAATTTCGTCCCGAAATTCAACTAGAGTCATCAACTGCACTGCCATCCGCAAATAGGTGAGGGTACTTAATCCTCATTCCGTCTTCTCTTTCCCAAGTAAACTCAGGGCCACTCCTTGAGTTCCATCTTACCTTCACTATCGGGATCTTGCTTCGTTTCAACATCTTTATTTCCCGGTCAATGATCTCTGTTCTTCGACGAATCGAAGTTTTTCATCCACTTGAATTTCCTCTAGTGGCACATGCAGCGTCTCATCAGCGAGACACTTCTTGAGATTTGAAACATGAAACGTGTTATGTATGCCGTTCAACTCTTGCGGCAATTCCAGTCGATATGCAACAGGACCAATTCGTTCAATAATCTTGAACGGACCAACGTATCTTGGTGCTAACTTGCTCCTCTTGACAAAACGAATAATGCCTTTCCAATGCGACACTTTCAATAGAACATTATCCCCAACAGTGAACTCTAATGGCTTCCTTCGATTATCAGCATAAGTTTTCTGATGGTCTTGGGCTGCCTTCAATCTATCCCTTATCAGAAACACCTTGTCGGTAGTCTCTTGTATAATCTCGGGTCCAATCATCTGACTTTCCCCGACCTCTGCCCAACACACCGGCGACCTAGACTTACGCCCCTACAATGCCTCAAACGGTGCACATCCAATACTCGTATGGTAACTATTATTGTATGAAAACTCCACCAATGGAAGGTGAGTGTCCCAGTTACCGCCAAAGTCAATCGTGCAAGCCCTCAGCATGTCTTCCAAAGTCTAAATCATACGCTCACTCTGACCATCGGTCTGAGGGTGATAGGCAGTACTCATGTCAAGACATGTCCCCAGTGACTTCTGTAAGGATTGCCAGAATCGGGATGTGAATCATGCGTCCCGATCAGATATGATTGACACGGGTACCCCATGTCTAGACACAATCTCACAGATATAGATCCTTGCCAACTTTTCCATTTTGTAGTCTTCGCGTATAGCCAAGAAATGTGCAGATTTGGTCATTCGATCCACAATAACCCAAATCGTATCATGCCCACTACTAGTCCTTGGTAACTTTGTAATAAAGTCCATCGTAATATTCTCCCACTTCCATTCAGGGATTTCAGGTTGCTGCAATAAACCTGATGGTCTTTGATGTTCTGCCTTGACTTTCGCACACGTTAAACACTTACTAACATATACCGCTATATCCCTCTTCATTCCGGGCCACCAGTATAAATCTCTAAGATCGTGGTACATTTTATCCGCACTAGGGTGTACCGAATACCTCGTCGTATGTGCCTCATCCAATACGATTTCCCGATCATTCCCTGTAATGGGTACCCAAATCCTACCCATAAGGTATAACCCTCCATCATCCTTTTGTTCGAACTGTCGGTCCAGTCCTCTCAACCCTTCACTCTATACGTTTGTTTACTTTATTGCTTCGACTTGAGCAGCACTAATATGAGTCTTAATATACGAATGAATGGTCATTTGTAGGGCCAGGATGCGTACAGGTTTGACTCTTTCCTTTTGACTTAAAGCATCCGCTACTACGTTTGCTTTACCCGGGTGGTACCGGATTTCACAGTCGTAATCACTAAGCAATTCCATCCATCGACGCTGTCTCATGTTCAATTCCTTTTGGTCGAAAATGTGCTGGAGGCTCTTGTGGTCGGTATAAACGACACACTTTGTACCATACAAATAGTGCCTCCAGATCTTAAGAGCAAAGACCACCGCGCCTAACTCCAGGTCATGGGTGGTGTAATTCTTCTCATGATTCTTAAGTTGTCGTGACGCGTATGCAATCACTTTATCTTTTTGCATGAGAACACAACCTAAACCTTGATGCGATGCGTCACAATACACAACGAATCCGTCTGAACCCTTAGGGAGTGCCAATATCGGTGCATTTCACAACTTATCTTTCAATGTATTAAATACGTCCTCTTGTTTAGCACCCCATTCGAACTTTTATCCTTCTGCGTTAGTTGTGTGAGTGGTTGCGCAACCCTTGAGAAATTTGGGATAGATCGCCGATAATAGCCTGCTAGTCCAAGGAATTGTCTTATCTCTGAAGGCGTCTTAGGTGCCTCCCAGTTTTTAACTGCCTCAATCTTTCCAGGATCCACATGAATTCCTTTCTCAATCACTACATGTCCAAGCAATTTCACCTCTCACAGCCAAAACTCTCACTTAGAGAATTTGGCATAGAGCTTCTCCCTTCCCAATAACTCCAGGATTGTTTTCAAGTGTCCCTCATGATCCTCTTTCGTCCTCGAATAAATCAAGATGTCGTCAATGAATACTATGACAAATTTTTCCAGGTAAGGTTTACACACACTGTTCATTAGGTCTATAAATACTGCGGGTGCATTCATTAGCCCAAAAGGCATAACCAAGAATTCATAATGCCCATAACGCGTCCTAAAAGCCGTCTTTGGTATATCGTCCTCGTGCACCCTCAACTGCTGATATCCGGAATGAAGATCAATCTTTGAAAAAAAATAGGTCGCCCCTTGAAGTTGATCAAATAGATCATCTATCCTTGGCAAGGGGTAACGATTCTTAATAGTTAACTTGTTCAATTCTCTATAATCTATACACATTCTGAAGGATCCATCCTTTTTCTTAACAAAGAGCACTGGCGCTCCCACGGCGAATGGCTTGGTCGGATGAAACCCTTGTCTAGCAACTCCTGGAGCTGACTAGATAGTTCTTGCAATTCTGACAGGGCTAATCGATAAGGTGCCTTAGCTACAGGCATTATGTCAGGCACTAAATCAATTCAGAAGTCCACCTGTCTTGGAGGTGGCAATCCTATCAAATCTTTCGAAAGCACCTCTAGAAAGTCCCGCACAACAGGTATGTCTTCAATCTTTATTTCCGCCACTTTCATGCCCATTATGAATTCTTTATTCACTTCAGGTTTCTCTCCATGTACTTCAAGCTTCCTAGCATTTGGTAAGCGTATGCGCAAAATCTTTTCATTGCACATGATTTCAGCTTTATTCTTAGTTAGCCAATCCATGCCCACCACTACGTTGAAACTCCCAAGCCCAAAAGGTAAGAGCTATTCTAAAAGCATGGTCATCTAATATTATAGTATAGTCCCGAATTACAACTATAGTCTCTACTAGGCTACCGTCAGCCAATTCAACTACATAGCTTGTTTCCACACTGCTTGGTGTCACAAGTATCTTAAAACACTTCACTAAGCATTCCAATTGCTTGAAATTGAAACACACAGGTCATGACATCATAGTCGATTGGTGCAGATTGCACTTATTACACTCCAGACAAGTGTCGGCGTAGCTCTTCGTTTCCAGCACGGCAGCCACATATCCTTTCATGAAGTTGTCCTTCTTGTCTACTTTAACACTTCAAGCTCACCCGATTCCTTAGCATCCTTCTACATCTCACCAGCTTTCTTGAGGGTCTAATACGAACCAACTCATCCACTAAATACAAGTCTTCAGTATTGCACTCCAAATGGTTGGGGTGTACTAGCGACCACCATTCCACGAACTATAGAACCAGCCTCCCTGATGTACTTTTCCATTCGCCTTGATTTATGTGCCACAAATATGACACCACCTTTGCCAACATATGGAATTGGTAGGGATAAGCAGCATGACTAGATCCCACCATTACTTGATTCCACAACTAATGATCTATATTTTGTATCTTGTCCATGAGGTAGTACCTCTCAGTTATTAATGTTTAGCCCATCCAAAGTCATGACCATCAAAACTTTTCTACTTCGTGCTTGAACTTGGATATTCCACCATTTTAGTGCTTTGCCCACTAGTGGCCGGATAACACTCTTTGCATTTTGATTATTAGCACCGATCTTGATGTCCACATTCATTTTTGTTTTCTCAATGCAACGGGTTAGAGCTATTGCTCCAACTTCCTTTCAAACTCTTTTGGCTTGGAAATCATGTACTTCGTGTACGTACAACCAATCCTGCCTCCAGTGCCACTTTCTTTCAATTTAACAGTCTCACCATGTCCATCTCTAATCCTCTCGGATCATCACATAGCCCAGTTTAAACACATCCCTAGCATAGCAAAGATGTTTATGTATAGGGTTCCCCGCAGCGTTCCCACCACACTGATGATATACCAAGGATGACGTCTAAACTGGTTACATGACATCCATTTACTCCATCAGTTATAATGCTAGCATCTCTCGACAACCAATGCAACAAGTATTATGATCAGTTTGAACAAAGCAGCATAGGTACAAGGAGTCTCACTTCCCTACTTCAGATCTTCAAAGACCAAGTACACTTTGAACATGTAGTCAATTTCTACGATAACAGAAATAAAAGCAAGAGAAACGTCTCATAGATACTGGGCTAAAATGTCCCAGTATGATTCCCATGAATGCTCTAGATCTATTTGTACTTGTGCAAGGATATATGGGATTGGTGTTTCCACACCATTGATTATCATAATAACAGGAATTCCACTATCCCGTGATTAAGATGGAAGATTCGTACTAACTATGACCGTTATCTCATGAAAGGGTTTGCCAGATTTCGCATGCACTGCAAATTGCGATTACGTGTGCACCCGTAATGGTAATTTGCATTGCATGGTCACCCCTAGCTCCTCCTACCAGAGTTAACATGTCTTGTTAAGTACAGAGTGTTATCTAAGATTGGAGGATCAAGGATATGGTCACTAACTGAAGGTTAAGTAACCGAATTTGTGCAGAGGAATCGACTGACAAAGCATTCACTTGGGTAAGGAACCATCAAAAGAGTCCATTTAGTATAGTTTGAGATCCAATAAAGTAGCCATCTGACCTGAATACGTCATGGCCCTTGTTTGTTATTGTCATGTAAGCTAGCATGTTCATCTCCCAATAATCAAACCACGAGTTATAAATAGGGCCTTGTACAACATAGCTAACACCAGCAGACGCACATAATAAAGGTTGGCTTAACAACCAAGGTCCTTTAAAAGAGTCCTTATAGCCGCACTTGTCAATCCAGACCAAATAATAATCAAGCGCATAACGAGAGGATGTCCTTACCTAATGCTTTCTCAAGGCACACACAGATAATATAACGACCAAAGTTCTCCAAATAAGAAGATCACAGATAACACATAAGGCAGGCAACATAGCACAACATATAATACACATAAAACATTCACATGTATAACAGTACACACATAATCCTATGATGCATACTACATGTGGGTACTTAGGTTATAGTCTAGGTCGAATAATCCACCTAATTCTCTATAACCAATGGGTCTGATACCAATCTGTCACACCCTCACTAAAGCGGAAACACGAGGATGCGACGGACGGGATCGTCATAACACATTGGGGTTCAAGAGAATATCTAAAGGTATTCTCCGTACATGGGTCATGACGTCGCCCGACACATAGGAACTCATGTCAAGGATAGTCACTACCAGAACGTCATACCAAAATGTATAATCATACCAAAGCTCCATACAGAAACAAATCAACACAATTGTCAAACAATAAAAATCTCAAAATCATCAAAATTACAATCCTTAAAACCCAACAATCCACAACATGTCCCAAAAGTCTCTTGAATGTCTAATGCTCCTAGTGGAGCGGTCTCGCCTAAGTCCACAGCCATACACCTAGACTTCATTACCTGAAAAGACATGCTCTAAAAAGGTCAACATACGTTGGTGAGTTCACAGGTTTATAAGTACAAATATTTTGCCGTGTATAACATGTATAGAAAATTGTATGTGAAAGAGATACATAGAAGTCAACATATCAACATAAGTTTGAATGTAACCCAAGTCCAAAACATTCCAAAATTGCACACAACCGGATTATATTCACCCAAGGGCAAGCCCCGGCCAAGTCGGTCTCGACTAGTATACCGAGAACGTGGGTGGGGGTGTCAACCCGTTAGTACTAACAATATCTCTCCATAACATCCAAGTACACAAGTTGAAGCACAAGCACAAGCACAAGTACACACTCATGATTGAATATCAAGACTCATACCATGACCCAAACCACATACAATATTTCAAAAGAAAATCAAACACGGCATAGTCCAAAACCATGAGCATGCTTTTCCCCCAAGTAAAATATATTAAAAAGGGGCCGTGAAACTCACCTTGAAATGTCACTGTTCAAATTCCACAACACGCAGAGGAAGCTCTAAAAATATGTAATTCACACAAGGATTAATATAGCACCAAAAATCGCTGACTAATATGGGTGCAATCCTGTTAGTCCAGCCCTTAACACTAATCAAGGTTTTCCATCATCACACTTATTAATTTAATTCTTTTGTAAAGAGTTTTAATCAATATTATATGCAAAACTTGTCTTAATTTAGACTATTTAATCCCAACCCTTATTTTTAAGTTTTAACAAAATAATTCAGCATACATATCTGATTGCGCATCAGTCTTGTATAGGCTGTTAGGAGATCGACACGACCACGAAACATCGCGTACGAGGTGTCATTTGAAAGAAGAGACATTAAATTAACTTCAGAAAAAGAATCAGGTTCATTTGACAAAATATGAGTAAGTTATGACACGAAGAATAAAGACAAATCTGCTGCCCAGATTCGTCAGTTTTGACCTACAGTTTTGTTTGCTACGTTTGGAGGACCAAACGATGTCGAAACGACATGAAACCACTTGGGTTAGTTAGAGGACTCATAGGGCATAAATTTAGACCCATAGTTTTCCCCAATTGGGCGTGTTTCGACCAAGTTATCACACGAACAAGATGACCCCTTTTTCTGACAACAAGCTGCCCAGATTGTTAGTTTCGTTGTTTCGATTTGTTCAACACATCAATACTTTCAAGGAACAATTCTAGTTATTTCAAAACGTTTTATAGGTCAAAAATCTCGATTAAGGGCAGGTCATCCAAGATTACATCCCAAACTTTTAGATTCGATTACCATACAAGACCAAGAATTAGGGTTTATACCAAACGGCGAACCCGACAATCGTAACACTTAGATCTTCACGATCTAGCACCAAAAAAAACAAGAATGAGAGATTATTAGATGAAGATTTCGAGTGTAGATGATGATTATCATCTATTTTGAGTGAAACAAGGATTAAACTTCATCAAACACGAATTTCGCTTACCGTATCTACAAAGACGAAGGTATCTTGCTTGGTTTAAGGCTCTTGGGTGTTTTGATTATCAAAAGTCGATGGAGCTTGAGGATTTTCAGAGAATTCGATGGTTAGAGGGGAAAAGAGAGAGTTTGGAGAAGGAGGTGGCTAGGGTTTCAAGTGAAAACTAAAATTTTGTGCAAATGAGCTAAGGCAAAGGGGAATACCCCCCTTAAACCTTGTGGCCGAAACTTGGGAGGAAGAAGGGCCTTCGGGCCCTTGGCCCGTCTCGTGTATTCCTTCACGTCTCGAGCCATGCGTCGACTAATTTTTACGTTTTCAGATTCCGTGCGCAATAACGTTTCCAACGAACTATCACATGCCCTAAGATTTGGATAAATTATATTTTTAGAACCAATTTAAGTTGTTTTAACAGGCTTTAGGCAAAGCCCATGGATATAGAGTTAGTTGGGTTTCGGTGTAATTTCGTGTTTTACTTTTTAGGAAAACCCTTGATTGGGCTTAATACATAGAACCTCATACGATGACAAGCCCACTAGTCACATAATGATATAGGCTCCAGGCCCATCATAAAAACGTAGGCTCATTAGACCAAAATTTGAGCCCAACAAGAAAAGAACCATAAATCAAGACCTAGCCCAAATAAAGGCGAAAGTCAAAGTCAAAAGTCAAAATTCAAACTAATGCCAAAGCCAACGTACCTATTTTGGTGACGGATATCACAGTATCCCCCGAAGGTAAAGGAATTCGAATGCACTTCTCGAAACAACTAATTTCAGCATGATGTTTGGCTAGCCAATCCATGCCAATGATAACGTCAAAGCTTCCAAGTTTCATAGGAATAAGATCGATAATGAAATCATGTTCGTTTAGGCTCAAAATGCAATCATGAATAACGACATCAACGGTGATGGGTTCTCCATCGGCGACTTCAACAGTAAGAGGTCTTTCTAATTTCGCATGTGGCTTAGCAAGTATAGGCTCAAATTCTAACGAGACAAAACTCTTATCGGCTCCAGAGTCAAACAGAACATAGGCATAAGAATTATTAATAAGAAACATACCTATTCAGTTTTAAAGACGTTTAACGATACAGGTAAAGCAACAAAAGAACTTAGATCATAAAGTTGGGGTTGGATTTGACATACCGTTCACCACATCGTTGTTTGCTTGTGCTTGGTTTGCATTGATGTTGAAGGCACGTCCTCGGGCTTGTGGTACATTACCCGCAAGACGAGGGCATTGTGGGCAAAAATGACCAGGTTCCCCATAATTATAGCAAGCACGATTAGCAACCAACGTGGCATTGTTTGGTGCACGGTGACAAGTAGCCACCATCTGTCCATACTTACTGCACAGTGTACAGATGCGGCACGGGGTATTACCCTCATGATGATACCTACAGACATTACACAAAGGTAGAGGACCAGCATAGGCCCTAGCAACAGGTGCTTGTGCCATAGGAACGGGTTGTCTTTGAGGTACCTTGGGTGTAGCCACAATGAAATTCGAGCCGGTGTGAACTTGTGTTTCTTGTTGTTGTAAGACGGTTCATTCTTACTCTCCTTAGCTGCTTCAAGGACCGCCTTTTCAGTCTTTTTAGCACTTTGACGGACAAGGTGCCCACTCGAATATGGTTTTCAGTAAGTTGAGAGGTGATGGTAATGGCATCTTCCAAAGTTGTGGGTCTACTTCCCACCACAGCATCTTGGATTTGAGGTGGCACCCCCTTGATGAACTTCTCAATGTTTCTAGGAACAGTGTCAACCATGTGAGGCAACAAGATGCTCAACTCATGATGCCTAGTTGAATAGACCAAATGATCTCCACCATCTTGCTTGAGATTCCAAAACTCCTCCTCCAACTTTTGCAGCTCACTTCTCGGGTAGAACTTTTGGATGGCAATGTTCTTGAATTCATCCCAAGTTAGTGCCAACACAGCATCAGCACCATGGTTCCTCTTCTCACTATTTCACCGCGTAAGTGCTCTTTATTGAATAACACTTGTGGCCTAACGGACTTTGAGTGCCTCGGGACACTCACAGTTGATGAAGGTGTTCTCCATGCTTTCAAACCACTCGAGAAGTCAAGTGGCTCCTTCCTTCCCACTAAAGCTAGTGGGTTTGCACGAGTTGAAGTGCTTAAACATCCAGGTTTGGTTGTTTCTTCCTTGATTTTCACTATTCTCTCCTTTCCCATTGCCATTAGTGTTGTTACTAGCGTTGGCCATCAAGGTGCTACTCAGTTTGACAACCATGGTCGGAATGATAGCAGCCATTTGACAGGCAATCATGGCGGCTAATTTGCGGTCGAAGCTACCATGCTTTCCATGATGACGAGACATGCTGGATACAAACTAAGTTAGTCACAGAAATTTGGAGGTAGAAGTTAATAAATCAAACAAAGATTATTCAATACTTGTAAAACACACATGGAATGATTCCATTTGGTAACGCATTACCATTTGGAAACGTTGACACATCAAGGTGAGTTAACTCCAATTACCTTAGAAACTTGTGTATATTGACCATAGTTTATCACTCATCCCAGAAATCCCCAGGTAAACATAACTAGTCCCACGGGATTTATGCGAAATGCTTACCTTAGCCCGAAGGCTTTTTGCCAGGAAATCCAGAATACAGGTGTCTATGTGTCACATAATATTTCTTTAGGTTCATGGAATTAAAACCTTGATGAGATTTTCATAGATTAGACATAAAGTCTAAAGATTTGAACCTTTCGATATAAAGCGTACGTTCCCACATGTCGTCGAGAATAAGTTTAAGAGATTTCATCGTCGAGAGAATAAAGGATTAAGAATAAGTTTTAGGAGAGACAAGGCAACCTAGTTTCTCAATTACAAGGCAATCCTAACTAAAGGCATCATGTTGCACATAAAAAGGCCTTCCTAAACAGGTAGCATTATGTAGCATGCAACAAGTAGATTTACAAGATCATAAAGATTTTTCTTATGAGGTTCATGCATCAACTATAGTCTAGGTCACCATTTCTAATAACCTAAATCCCTATAGTTATGGGCTCTGATACCAATCTGTCACACCCCAACATTAACGGCGGAAACGTCGAGATGTGAGGGTTAAGATTGTTCACAGCCACATAACACTACCATAAATTGTAAATATAATTATTCATAAGTGAAAATAAACATTACAACCCAATGTCTCAACGAAATAAAGTAAACAAAGTTCAACTTCCAAGTTTCAAGATATTTTATTTATTTTTCCTAGGTCCAAATCCTAAGTGTAAGCATGCTTCAAAAGATAATCATCAACCCTGTGCATTTCCTGAAACATGTTAAAAATAAAGGTCAACTTTGAAAGTTGGTGAGTTTCCATGGGTTAAGCATACATATATATATAAAAGTTTACAAGTAGCAATTCATGACAATGGTTACAAGTAAAGCAAGTTTATAGATAACATATAGCTACAATCAAACCTTGTCCAAGAATATCATTTACAAGTTATAACGATTAGCTAAGTGTACTTGGTTCCCATGAACAAGCATACGTCATCAGGAGCCGGCAATAACCTCGGCTTTAGCACCAAATAGCTTGTCAGGCCCATAGATCTATGACGTCGCCAGACTAGCAATAGTTAATGATTTTCAACATATAATGTCCATCATATAAGACTCACAATATTACAAATAACCATGACAAAAAGTAAAGATGAATTGCTTGTGCATTTACAAGTACTAAGATGTTTACAAGTGCAAGTTTATAAAGTTAACATGTCTCACCCCAGAAGGTGTGAAATAAAGTAAAAGAGGGGCATGAAATATCACATATTATATATATAAGATGATAACAAGAAATAAACAATGCTCCAACGATTCCTTTTACAAGATACCTAACGTATATAAATTTCAATGTTAAGTTTAAAGCTAATGTTAACAATTAAACGTGGACTAGGGTTTCAATAGGAATTTGGGGTTGTTAAATAAATAAATAAAATATGTTTTAATCCAATAAAAAGAAATATACCACCTTGGTAATTTAATATGGAGAGAAATAAAATCATTTATAATGATTTGTAAAGTTTAATTATAAAATGTAAATAAATTTTATAATTATCATGATTAAACTATTATTAAAGGTAACGTGTTGACCAATAATAATTTAGTGATTTAAACTATTATTTAAAGTTTATTTTTATAAAAATAAACTAAGTATAACATTTGTTAAAAAATATTTTATAAAAATATTAAAGTATTTAAAGTAATAAATTTACAGAAAATATTTAGGTGACTTTACAAATAAATAAATTTTACAAAACTGATTTTTAAAGTTTTTAGAAATTTTTTATAATTTTTTTAAAGGCTGAAAAGCCCTAAAAAAATGTTTGAGGTTGCCCGGGTTTGAACCCGGGACCTCTAGGTGGACATGAGTGTGGTTTACCATTAGGCTAGGGCCGAAGCCTTGTTAAGAGATGGTTCTTAAGTTTTAAAAATACAATTACAAAGAAACCCCCAAACCATATGAACCCTAGAACGATTTGAACCAAATTGAAGATCAATTCGTTATTATTAACGCTTATGATCATGGGCTTTTGTTCCCCATGTAAAATCGAGTATGTAGATGGGTTTAATTACCCGGTTGAAGTCGAACTAATGAGGAGACAGATGACGAACAGGCCGCGACCGAAGCTTGATTCTGTTTGACGTGCAATTAGTGATAATAACCAAATTAAATTCAGGTGAAGCTTCAGATGATCTTCTTGATTCTAGGCCCTCAATCAATTGAGGTTCAGAATGCCCGGATGGTGATGATCTCTTGGTTGCAGGTCACGATGGAAGTGGGGATCGAATGCGGGGTTTGTGTGTTTCTCAGATGAAATTGCAAGTGGTGATAGATTAGGGATAGTTAAACGATTGTTCAAGTTTAATTAATTGGATTATTATTGAGTCTTGAATGCTGAACGGCTCAATTGATAACGGCGACGGTTACTCGGGTCATTCGAGTTCATAACCATTGTTTTAACGCGATTAAGGTTCTAAAATGGTTTCGAATTATGCACACGAACCGATTGGGATAGTTTGGTGTCGAAATACGAAGGATTTCAGGGGTTTTGGCCTCACCGGAGAGTCGGCCGAGGGGTGGCCGGAGTTGGCCGCCGGATTTACGGGGAAAGAGGGAAGGGGGGTTTGGGTTTTAGTATTTTACACAATTGGTCCCTCAACTTTGAATTCTTGTTATTTTATGCTAAAACTTTCATTTTAAGTTTTCAAATTGACATTAAGGCCCCCTAAACTTATTTAAATATATATATATATATATATATATATATATATATATATATTTATATTAACTTACTTAACTTTTATAAATTATTTTTATTATTATTATTATTATTTAATTATTATCATTTAGGGTAGAACTTATAATAATAAACAAAAGTTATAATTACAAGTATTATTATTATTATTATCACTATTATTATTATTATTATTATTATTATTATTATTATTATTATTATTATTATTATTATTGTTATTATTATCATTATTATTATTATTATTAAATATAACAATTTATTAACTTGTAAATTAACAAGAAATCAAACATAAATGGCCCACATAATTTCATAAATGACAGAAATGATCCTTACAAATGCATAACAATGTTATCTTTTATTTAACGAAAACACGAAAGGTTACAAAAGAAATCACAAAACTGAGAATTGCTACTTCCGAAGGAACTCGCCAAGGAATGGATATGTCAATCCATAATTTCAAAGAAATCAAAGTGTTGGTTTTTAAAGATTGACAAAACAACCTTCCTTAGGCTTGAGATCTTTTCGAAGGATTGATTCTAATTGTGATGATTCTTATGCTGTGAAAACAAAGAATTATAATCAAGGAAAATTCATTCCACGATCTGTGAGAATTAAACAATGCAAAGTTTGGTAATCAAAATTTTTCTAAAAATGTTTCTTTTGATGGTTTGAATTACCTTGATGATGATCTTGAAAAACGTTACCATGCTTTACGGAAAATGCAAATCAAAGATAATCAAAAATTTGTCAGAAAAAGAAGCCTGATTTGAATAATCTTTATTTTAAACAGTTTACCATTGTTGATAAATTTGGCAAGCCCAAGACCATATCAGCTTTGGTTGATAACTCAACTTAAATCTCTTTGAAATGTAGGTATGCCCAAGAAAACCTATTAACACGTGGTATGTTGATAGTGGATGTAGCCGGCATATGACAGCAACATGCCTTGCTTCAAGATTTTAAGTTAAAAGATGGTACTCAAGTTGCATTCGGAGGTGATGCAGGTGGTAAAATAACAGGTGAAGGAACAGTGTCCAATGGGATTATTAGCTTTGATAAAGTCAACTATTATTAACAGTTGAACTTTAATCTTTTAAGTGTTTCCTAAATTTATGACAAATCTTACTCTGTTCTATTTGATGATTCTTTTTGTTATATTTTGAAGCCAGGTTTTCAGATAAGCAAAGAATGGGTAGTTGTTAAAGCTATACGTGATCAAGATGTATACAAGTTAGATATGTCTCAAGCAGATCCATCTACAGAAACAACATGCCTAATTGCTCAAGCATCAAATGTCGAAAGCCAATTACGGCATAGACGTCTTGGGCATTCCAATTTCAAGAACATGAACAAGATTGTAGCAGAAAATCATGTAGTAGGTCTTCCAACAAAAAAGTTTTCTACAACAGATCACTGCTCAGCATGTTTAAAAGGAAAGTAACACAGAGCGTCTTATAAGCCCAAGCTGATAAACTCAAATTCCAAGCCTCTCTAGATGTTGCACATGGACCTATTCGGACCAACAAATATGCAGAGTATTAGAAAGAAATATTATTGTGTAGTTATCATTGATGACTTTACAAGATTTTTACAGTTTTCTTTTTGCATGCTAATTCTGAAACTACTGAATTCTTAAAAGAATTCATCATTAAAGTAGAAAATCAATTAGAACAAAAAGTAATTATCAGAAGTGATAATGGAACTGAATTTAAGAATGCTAATGTCACACCCCAACCTTAACGGCAAAAACATTGAGATGTGAGGGCTAAGATTGTTCATGCCACACAACGCTATTTCAAAGTGTAAATATTATTAAATTCCAAGTTTCATGAACATACATAAATGAAAAGCATAAGTTTCAAACAACCAATATAACAAGAATTCAAATAGCATCATGTGACAAAATATGTCATTTTTATTATTCTCTAGGTCCAATCCTAGATGTGTTCAAGTCTTCATGAGCAATTAAGCAGGATCATTTCCTGAAACATGTTAAAAATAATGTCAACATATAATGTTGGTGAGTTTCCCATAGATTTAACATACATATATATATAAACAATAAGTTGCCAATTCATGTCATAGGTTATAGAATAATGTAATAATAAATGGATAACCAAATGTAACAATCAAACCTCGACAAATATTGCCACAACATAGTTATACGATTAGCTAAGTGTACTTGGTTCCCATAGTGATCAAGAATACGTCACTAGGAGCCGGCAATACCTCGGCTTTAGCACCAAATAGGCTTGTCAGGGCCATAGATCTATGACGTCCCTAGGCTAGCAATAGTTAATGATTGTATCTTACGAGTGTTATCACATGATAATTTCAAGAGTCCAAATAACCATGACAAAATAAGATGAATTGCACAAGTGTTACAAGAGTAAAACGTATTTACAAGTGTGTTTATAGTAAGGTTAACATGTTTCACCCCAAAAGTGTGAAATAATATAAAATGGGATATGGAAAACTCACATGAATTATAAGGATGAATATATAAGAAGTCTTGTATTAAACGCCGAAGATTTGATAAAGTTCAACCTAAAGAACAACGTTTTAAATTAATAACGATTATTATAATGCTAGCGGTACTCGGGAATCTATGGTTTAAATTTGGGCTTTTGAATAACAATGTGATATTATAACGATGTTAATTTTGTATCGCTTATTATAATATTATTTACTATTTGATACAATAGTAAATTTGTATTTTTAAATGATTAAAATTATTTTATTAATCATAATATATGCACATTTTAAATATGTACATATATGTATTTATTTTCTTTTAAATATATTTTGTAAATATATTTTATAAAAAAATATTGAGAAATTTATCAAATTGACATTTTTGGAAATTAAATGAGATTCATTATAATTTAAAATAAATAATAATTTTTATTTTGTAATAATTTTTATAATTTTTAAAATAAAATAAATAATTTATTCAGTGTATTTCTAAGAAAATTTAAAAGAAAAATAATTTTTATTTTGTTTTTGATTTAAAATGGTTTTTATATAATTAATAATAATATTCAAATGGTTTCTGAATTTTAAAAACTCAAAAAAAAACTCTTTTTAAAAATAAAGGCAGGGACTCGGGTTCGAACCCGGGTCCCTAGCCACACCACACCATGCTTAAACCACTGGGCCAAAGCCCTGGTTTGTGTTCAGCTTCAGTAATCAAGAATTTAAACAATTACCCAGAAAATCCCCCAATTTCGTACGAACCCTAGTTTTCCAAATCGATCAAATTGAAGATCAATCCGATTACGGTTATGGAATTAGCCATAGGGCTTTTGTTTCTCATGTAAAACCGACTCTAAATCCCCAGGTTAATTACCTGGATAGATGTTGTACGTATGATTCGAGTTTGAACCGAGTTCGCGACCGGTCTTGATTCGATTGCTACGTGTGTGTGTATTTTTGGTGCAATTGATGTTACAGAAAAGTTAGGAAACTCGAATGGGATGATTTGCCTCGGTTTTATAGTATCAATTGGGTCGATTTAATGCCCAACGAGTTCAAGTTGGCTTTCGGGTGTTACAAATTGAAATTGATGCATATGTGACTGTTGCAATTGTAATCAAACACACCATTGATGATGGAATGATTGGATGAACGTTTCTACCCGTTTGATTTAGTTATTACAGCGATTTAAGTGTGAAACCGATTTGGATTTTGATGGGTTTCGGTTTTTGATTTAATTATGTAATGAATTCTTAATTATCATCAATTACTGTGTGTAACCATGTTCGAGTCGAGTTCACGAGCTATCTGAGTTAAAAAAAAACGAGTTTTTAAAGAGGTTTTGGTGGTTTCGGGGTTGGCCGGAGCTCGACCGGAAAAACGGGGATGGGGGTTGGGTTATAAGGAATTTACAGCTTTGGTCCCGGGGTTATAATTTTAACATTTCGGCCCAAAGTCTGTGTTCTGTTTTAAAAATGAATTTACAGTTTGGTCCCTGAAGTTTTATTCTTATTATTTTATGCCGAAAATAAATTACAAGTTTTCTAAAATTTTAAAAAAATAATAAGACTTATATTATTTTTATTTGTTTTCAAGATCAACACTTAAAATGCTTAATATTATTTTTTTATTATTATTTTCATTATTAATATTATTATTAGCATTTTTTTTATACTTGTTAATATTTTTATTATTGTTATCATTAATATTATTATTATTATAAATATTATTTACTTAATTATTTAATAGCATCTAAATTTTAAGGATACCAAAAGAGATCAAGATACAAGAAATTACAAACGAGTCGTCGTATTTGTATTAATGACAAAACAAGCCCTTGCAAGAGATAACGGAATTAACAACAACTTAACAATTACACGAGAGGTCACAGTCTCCCCAACTTTAAGAAATTTCGTCCCGAAATTAAAGATAGGGCCAAACGAACAGATAGGGATATTTCTTCTTCATGTAATCCTCGCGTTCCCAGGTAAACTCGGCTCTATGTTTATTTTCCCAACGAACCTTGACGATTGGCGTGGTAGTTGTTCGGGTCTTCTTCAGCGTTCGGTCCATAATCTTGACAGGTTTCTCAACAAAATGCAAAGACTCGTCAATTTGGATTTCCTCCAAAGGAACGTGCAAATTTTCATCAACCAAGCATTTCCTCAAGTTTGAGACATGGAAGACAGGATGAACCCCGCTAAGTTCAGAAGGTAGTTCCAGTTTATAAGCCACTTTCCCAACTCTTTTCAGAATCTTGAAAGGTCCTACAAAACGTGGGGCTAACTTGCCCTTCTTCCCAAAGCGAACAACACCCTTCCATGGTGAGACCTTAAGAAGAACCATATCGTTGACTTGGAACTCCAATGGTTTGCGTCTTTTATCCGTGTAACTCTTTTGACGACTTCTAGCCACCTTAAGGTTATTACGGATTTTGGAGACTTTATCGGTCGTTTCTTGAATAAATTCTGGACCGATAATGAAATTCTCACCGATATCAGTCCAGCAGATCGAAGAACGACATTTACGACCGTATAAAGCTTTGAATGGTGCCATCTTGATACTTGAGTGGTAGCTATTGTTATACAAGAATTCCACTAACGGTAAATGCGTATCCCAGTCACCACCAAAGTCGAGAACACATAAACGTAGCAAGTCCTCAAGGGTTTGAATTGTTAGCTCGGTTTGACCGTCCGGTTGAGGATGGTAAGCCATGCTTAAATCCAGTTGTGTTCCCAAGAGTTATTGCATTGAAGACCAAAAGTATGAAGCGAAACGAGCATCACGATCAGATATAATATGCAAAGGCACTCCATGACGACTCACAATTTCATCGATATAGATGCGAGCCAACTTTGAAACCTTGTAAGTGTCTCGTATTGGTATGAAATATGCCGTTTTGGTCAAACGGTCAACAATCACCCATATACTATCATGACCTCGAGGAGTACATGGTAACTTGGTTACAAAATCCATGGATATATTCTCCCATTTCCACATAGGAATCTCGGATTGCTCAAGTAAACCACTAGGCCGTTGATGTTCAGCTTTGACCCTTGCACACATGAGGCATTTGGATACATAAAATGCGATATCCTTCTTCATCCCTGGCCACCAATATTGGCCCCGCAAGTTCATATACATCTTATCGGACCCAGGGTGAATTGAATAACGTGTTTGATGAGCTTCGTTCATGATGAAGTGACGGAGATTGTCGCGATTTGGAATCCAAAGCCTGTTCAAGAATTACAACATGCCATTCGGTTTTGCCTCTAATTGTGACCGAACGTTAAATACTAATTCCTCATCCTTCCATTCCTTGGTTAATGCTGCTTGTTGAGCCTAACGGATGCAAAACTCGAGATCACTATCAATCCTTATATTTTGAAGCATGATAGTAGCCTCGTTAACATCCACGTGAATCTCAGTATCAAATTCTCCCAGTGTGTCAAACCATTGCCTTCGATCTCAAATTTCTTGATGTGAGACAGTCTTATTATGGATCTTGCGACTCAGCCCATCGGTTACAACATTCGCCTTTCCAGGATGATAACGAATGTCGCAGTCATAGTCGCTAATTAGCTCAATCCAACGTCGTTATCTCATGTTGAGATCCTTTTGATTGAACATGTGTTGAAGGCTCTTGTGATCGGTGTAGACTATACATTGCGTCACATAAAGATAGTGCCTCCAGATCTTTAAAGCAAAAACCACGGCACCAAGTTCAAGATCGTGAGTTGTGTAGTTTGCTTCATGAATCTTCAATTGCCTTGACACATATGTTGTAACCTTGCATCATTGCATGAGAACACAACCAAGACCTTGACTAGACGCATCACAGTACACAGTTAAGTCGTAATTTCCATCGGGGAGAGTTAGAATAGGAGCATTACACAACTTGCGTTTCAGTGTCTCGAAAGCCTCTTCTTGTTCGGGTCCCCATTCAAAAAGTCGATTCTTTTGGGTTAGCGCCGTAAGCGGTTTAGCAATCTTCGAGAAGTTTGCAATGAACCTACGGTAGTAACCTGCTAAACCAAGGAAAAAACGAACATCAGTTGGGGTTGTGGGAACACACCAGTTTTTCACGGCATCTATTTTAGCAGGGTCGACGTGAATTCCTTGGCTATTCACCACATGACCTAGGAATTGAACTTCTTCAAGCCAGAATTCGCACTTAGAGAACTTGGCGTACAGTTGTTCCTTCTTCAAAAGTTCGAGAAACCGACTCTAAATCCCCAGTTTAATTACCTAGATTGATGTTGTACGTATGAATTCGAGTTTGAACCGAGTTCGCGACCGGTCTTCATTCGATTGCTACGCGTGTATGTATTTTTGGTGCAATTGATGTTACAGAAAAGTTAGGAAACTCGAATGGGATGATTTGCCTCGGTTTTATAGTATCAATTGGGTCGATTTAATGCCCAACGAGTTCAAGTTGGCTGTCGGGTGTTACAGATTGAAATTGATGCATATGTGACTGTTGCAATTGTAATCAAACACACTATTGATGATGGAATGATTGGATGAACGTTTCTACCCGTTTGATTTAATTATTACACCGATTTAAGTGTGAAACCGATTTTGATTTTGATGGGTTTCAGTTTTTGATTTAATTATCTAATGAATTCGTAATTATCTTCAATTACTGTGTGTAACCATGTTCGAGTCGAGTTCACGAGCTATCTGAGTTAATAAAAATGAGTTTTTAAAGAGGTTTTGGTGGTTTTGGGGTTGGCCGGAGCTCGGCCGGAAAAACAGGGATGGGGGTTGGGTTATAAGGAATTTACAGCTTTGGTCCCTGGGGTTATAATTTTAACATTTCGGCCCAAAGTCGGTGTTTTGTTTTAAAAATGAATTTACAGTTTGGTCCCTGAAGTTTTATTCTTATTATTTTATGCCCAAAATAAATTACAAGTTTTCTAAAATTTTAAAAAATAATAAGACTTATATTATTTTTATTTATTTTCAAGATCAACACTTAATATACTTAATATTATTTTTTTTATTATTATTTTCATTATTAATATTATTATTAGCATTTTTTTATACTTGTTAATATTTTTATTATTGTTGTTGTTATTATTATTATTATTATTATTATTATTATTATTATTATTATTATTATTATTATTATTATTTACTTAATTATTTAATAGCATCTAAATTATAAGGATACCAAAAGAGATCATGATACAAGAAATTACAAACGAGTCCTCGTATTTGTATTAATGACAAAACAAGCCCTTGCAAGTGATAACGGAATTAACAATAACTTAACAATCACACGAGAGGTCACAGCTAATGTTGACATGTTTTGTGCAGAAAAAGGAATTGCTCGTCAGTTAAGTGCTCCTAGAACTCCACAACAAAATAGAGTTGCTGAAAGGAAAAACAGAACTTTGATTGAGGCCGCACGTTCCATGTTAGCAAATGCAAAGATTCCAATTACTTTATGGGATGAAGCCATATCCACTGCATGCTTTGTATAGAATCGTACATTGCTTGTGAAAGATAAACAGAAAACTCCTTATGAGTTGATGTTTGGCAGGAAACCTAATATAGATTTTCTTAAATCTTTTGGTTGTCCAGTTTTGATTTTAAATTCAAGTGACCAGCTAGGAAAATTTGATGCAAAATCTGATGATGTATTTTTTTGTTGGATATTCATCGGTTTCAAAAGCCTTCAGAGTTTATAACTCTAGGATGAATGTTATTCTTGAAACTTTTAAAGTTAAATTTCTTGAAAACTCTTTTCCATCAGTCGTAAATGGTCCAGCTTGGTTGTTTGATTTAGATTCTTTGTCAAACTCTTTTAATTCTAACTTGTTTGACTCCCCAGGTGAGAAAAAGAAACAAGGAGGAGATCTTGGATCTATCAGTGATGATTCTGATTCTAATGATATGGATGATTCTAGCCCAGATTACCCATTCTTCTCATTTGTTAAAGATTCTATATTTTGTTCTGAATCTCATGATCAATCTCACTCTCAACAAGCATAAGAACATCCCGTTTCTAAAAATCCTTATGTTTCACAACCTATTCCTAATGATGGTCCTGAAATTGTACAACCTGAGTTCGAAATGTCATTGGTTTCTGATGATGTAGTTGTTACGAATAATCATGATTACTTTATCAACTCACCGACTCAAGTTCCTAATTTCAATCCACATACTTTGAACTTATTGGATTAGCTTTCTGACTTGAGCCAATCTAATCTGGATGTTAATGTTCAAGGAAATGAGATTACTACGTCTCGTATTCACAAGAACCATCCTACGTCTCAGATTATCGGCCCATTGAATGAGAGAATGACGAGAAGTCAATCAGAATAAGCAAACCTCTGCTTTACTCGTGTTTTCTATCTCAAATTGTTCCTAAAAACGTCACCAAAGAGTTAAAGGACAATAGTTGGATTGACGCAATGCAAGAGGAGTTATTGCAATTCCGCAAACAGGAAGTGTAGAAGCTTGTGGATTTACCTGAAGGAGAAAATGCCATAGGCACAAAATGGTTGTTCAAAAACAAGTCTAACGATAGGGGAATTGTTGTTCGCAACAAAGCGAGACTCGTTGCACAAGGTTACACCCAAGAATAAGGAATAGATTATGATGAAGTATTTGCTCTAGTTGCAAGACTTGAATCAATTCGTGTCTTCCTAGCTTATGCATCATACATGAAATTCAAGGTGTATCATATGGACGTTAAAGGTGCTTTCTGGACCAATCACTAATGATGTGTATGTCAAGCAACCTCCAGGTTTCGAAGATTCAGAATATCCTCATCGTGTGTACAAGCTTAGTAAAGCATTGTATGGTCTCCATCAACCCCTTAGAATTTCGTATGAAATGTTATCACAACATTTGATCCAGCATGGATACACGCGAGGGAAAATTGATCCAACTTTGTTTATAAAGAAGGATCCTGATGATCTCTTAGGTGTTCAAGTGTATGTTGGTGATATCATATTCGGTTCTACAAGTACAAAATTATGTAATGAATTTGAAGAAATCATGAAGTCTCGTTTCCAAATGAGTTCTATGGGAGAAATTAACTTTTCCTTGGTCTTCAAGTGAAGCAGTCTGCAAATGGAATTTTTATCAATCAAGAAAAGTTCGTTGACAAACTCTTGAAGAAATTTAAACTGCAAGATTGTCAATCCATCAGAACTCCAACTGACGTCAATACCAAGATTGAACCTAATCCGAAAGAAAAATCAGTTAACCAAACTCTATACAGATCTATGATTGGATCTTTGATGTATCTTACTGCATCAGAGCTCATATAATGTATGTTGTTTGTGTTTGTGCCAGGTACCAATCTGACCTGAAGGAATCTCACCTAACCGCTGTTAAATGAATATTCAGGTATCTCAAAGGAAAACCGGCTTTAGGGTTATGGTATCCTTATGAAGGAGACTTTGAGTTACATGGATATGCAGATAGTGATTATGGAGGATGTTGCCAAGATTGTAAATCTACAACAGGTGGTTGTTAGTTTTTAGGTCCCAGATTAGTCTCGTGGCAATGTAAGAAACAAACAAATGTCTCCTTTCAACCGCAGAAGCCGAGTACATAGCTGCTTTAGTATGATGTTCTCAAATCCTTTGGTTACAAAACCAACTACTGGATTACGGGTTCAATTTTCTTAAAACTTCTATTTACATTGATAACACTGCTGCTATGTTTATTACAACTAATCCTATCCAGCCCTCAAAAACAAAGCATATCAAAATTCGATATCATTTTCTCATAGATAACTCTAAAAAAGGTTTAATCATTTTGATTCAAATTACAACTGAAAAACAGTTGGCTGACCTATTTACAAAAGCTTTTTTACTTGGTCGTTTTAAGTATTTGATTGAGTCAATTGGACTAATTAACCTTATTTAAAACTGGTTTTGAGTAATTGAGTTGTCTGGATCATAAAAATAAAAAGAACCCTCCCTTAGCTGAATAAAAAGATTTATAGAGAAAACTGTCAAAGTTAACTGTCTAATTGTATATATTGTGTGTGCATGTTCAATAGAAAATGAAAAAGGAAATACAAAAATAGAAAATTGAAAAATCAAAAGATAAAATTATAAAAAAAAACCCACAAAAATAGAGTTTATTTGTTAGTTAATTATTTAGGACTGAATCTGTCTTTGCAATTTGTGAGAAATGATAGATACATTAGTTCTGATCAGTTGCATACTTCGCTCGCTACTAAAGTCTGACGTGATCAGATATGATGTGCAGGTAAGCTCATGCAATTATACTAAAAAAGTAAATTCTTGTGATTAAACTAAATCAATCATGCATTCTTGTTTGTCCATTTTAGTACTAATGAGTAGTGTTGACTTCTCAAATTGATTGCTTGTAAAGTCACAAACTCACACCTGGTGGCGATATGAATAACCATGAGCTCTAATTATTTAAAGCATCTATTCACTTTTCTGTTATGAGTCATCATAGACCTAAAGTGATGAGATATCCTTTGTTGTAAGTCATTAAAGACCTTGATATTCTCACTTGATGCAAAATATGTCAATGTGCAATACCTAAACATGAGATCTGGTTATAAGTATATGTCAGGTTAATAAGTTGAGAAAAGTGCTTTTTGCATATCTTGACGAGAGTTGAGCTCTCTAAGTCTAAGTGTGACTTACATAATTTCATATCTAATTGTACCTTAATCAATCCAAGAATTGAAAAAGTAACTTTGTTGATTATCTTGCCAAAAGCACTCATTTCTGTCCTTTGATCTCGTGTCTCCTCTGCTGCAAGAACGCTGACCTGGAACACACTTGATCAGGATTTAATCACTGTCTATGACTATCCACCATTTTATTTTATTTTAATGTGCTGATCTTAACTGATATGATCTCACTGCAGACATGTGATTCAATTGTGTATAGTAGATTTTTCTTCTGCTTTATTTTGGATTTTTGTATAATTTTCTGTGTGCAGGCATGATGATAATGATTAGTTTGCTCTACTTGCAAAATAAAATAAACTTCTAAGTTTGTGAACTTAAAAGTTTAGGGGGAGTAAAAATGTAAAAGAGAAAATCAATGAAAAGTGTCAAAATGTGAAAAAGAAATAAAAAAAGTTAAGTGCTTTGGATGGAAAGGATGAAGCTGAAATTCAAGCATGTGTGTGTTTGATATGATGTAAAAATGAACCTGAAAAGAATTCAAAATAAGTGGAAAAGCTTCTTGCAAACAAAACAAGACTATTTGTGTTATAAAAGTTTTAAAATAAAGACTAAAATGACGGGAAATTGTTGGAAAAACAAAATTTGATTCAAAGTGTTTTCAAAATATGATGGGTGGTGTTTAAATTGAAAATTCATGTAATCAGTCATGGTGATTTTAAATAAAAACAATTTGAAAATGTTAAATTTGAGGGTAATTGTCACACCCTCAAAATCCGCATGCGAGGTTTTACCGCGAGGCACGTGACATACCAGGATCTCAGTCATTAGTTACTCAGAACGACTCTATATGTACAACCATTCAAAATCAAAGTTTAACTTTAAATACTACGGAAGCGTTAAATAAAACAGAAAAACCCAAGACAATGTAACATGATTTAAAATGCGCAAACAAACGCGCCCAAGCATTATGCAAAACCAAAGCATAAAGTTTAAACAAACATAATCCCGAAAACATTGTTTCATGACATGTTGACAACACCATGATGCTGAACCCGTGTAATGTGCTCCTAGGCAATGGTAACCTCAACCTGAGAATAGCATACTAAAGAGTCAACATAACGGTTGGTGAGTTCAAGAGTTTGCGTTAAACATAAATCAATAACAGTTGCAAAATATAAGAAGTGTATTGTAATAGATAGCTAGTCTATAAACAAATAGTAATAATCATAGCGATTTCGCGATTGAAGCTGACTGTGTTACGTTTGTTGCCTCCTGCCACGACATACCAGGTCGTGACAATGTTCGTTAGGACAAAATTGCACCCGTTTGACCTTGAGTCGCACAGGTGGGGCTTGTCAGACCCAGTAGTACTACCCAAGATTTCCCGCTAATCATCATTATTAACAATCCGAAAGTGTGAGGACTTTCATGGTATTCAACACTATATCATACTATACACAACTCATATAAAGTAAGCGTTTGTAAAACCAATATGCTATCTCCCCCAAAAGAGAGTATGTAAAAAGAGTGGGGCATGAACTCACCTGATGCGCGTAAGAAATTACTTAAGGCTTAACTTGACAAGAAAGAGTGGATAGACAACCCTCAGAGGTCACCTAGAACACATGAGTACATAAGTACGTGTATACAGAATCATAATGAAACCCTAAGTGCTCTATAACCCAACAACTCAAAGTTTTAGAAGACAATACACATTTGACCCAGTTGACCCGTTTGACCCATTGGTGACATTATAGGTGAAACTCCATTCAAACAAGCATAACAGTACATCACATATGATTAACATACAAACTGATCACATATGACACTTCATTACCCACATGTACTACCTAGATCATCATACAGCTAGATATCATACAAGTCATGCGAATCTCAAACAATTATCATGCTCAACATAGCTACAACACAACCAATGCATCATACATAGAATCAAATCATGCACAGCATGCCACGTGAAGCCACTCACGACTTCACACCCTAAACCCTACCAATCCTACTAAGTAGGAGCCTTAGATTCGCACGTGTGTATGATGATCATCAACATACCATTTAACAGAAATCATATCATCCAAAATGTTCAATCATTATCAACCACAAACCAACAATAGTCCTAACATACACATATGACCCATTACATGAATTCCCACAAACAGGCCAAATCAGATAACTAACCAACTAAACATTCATACAACCCAAACAATACATTCTACCACCTTAGAAATCATCCATGAACATGCTAACATGATCCTAATATCCCGAACATGCTCAAATCCTCATATCCAAGAATTTGTGCAAATAAAGTTTCCCTTTTGGGAAAGCGCATCCCAAAATCTATCAAACACCCAAGACATTCATGAATTCATTAACAATATACTAATTCAAGCTCATGTTAATATCTAGACATGATCAACAACATCCAATCATCATAATTTATCAATCCTCATGAACAAAAGTTTCTACTTTTGGTAACCTATGAACTACAACATTCATTCTTAGGTTTCTAGCATCAATATTATCAATCTAACACCCAATTATCATTATAAACACATTAACAACATCAATTCATCATCAAATCATAGTATTCATGCAAATAAAGTTACTATTATTAGTAACCTATGAACAACGCATCAAAATCGCAACTTTCTTGCATAATCAACATTAACTAACGTCTATACAATCTAACTAACATATTAACATCATCAAACAATCAAGAATCGACCTTCAATTATAGATTTTGAACTAGGGTTTCGGCCATAATGAAAAACCATGAAAAACTTGTAAAAATCTAACCCTTAAACGTGTAATGGACAAGATTTGATGCTTCTAACGTGGTGTATTGCTTGGAATCAACCAAAATCGACCACCAATTGCTTCTCTTGCTTGGATTTCGAAGTGTGTGTGTGTGTTTGAGGGTGATCGTGGCCGAAGGGTGGTATGGGGGCTAGGGTTAGTTTTTTTTATTTAATTTATCAATATTACCACTTAAACCCCTATTGTTTTGTATTTTATTAAAACTAAGCTTTTAATTACTTTTTAAAAGGTTTAAAATTAAAATAATAAGCATATAAACTAACATAATAATCATATGCATTATCTTTACTAGTACAAAACATATGGATTAAACACACACGTTACCACGTTACGCGATAAAATTTAAAATTAATCTTTAAATCGCATAAAAATATAAACACCACTTAATAATCACATAGAAATTATTTTTTAACATTATTAATTATTATTAAGTCACCAACGTTCAACGACAACTAGTGTGTGCTCACGACACGTGTATGCAAGACTTAACGGAACTACCGGAGTTTGGTAACGGAAAATTACTAGATGTCACAGTAATTAATGTATATTTTGGGTGATAGTAAAAATTTGACTAAGTATTGAGATAATGTGCGTGAACAGTGCTAATATGCATAAACAGTTTTTAGATGGACGTTGTAAAAGTTTCCAAGTGTCAGACTCATGGAAGGTTTCTTATGCGCCTGAATAGTGCTCAGAAGTCTAAATGAAGAGTATAATGAATTTCAGGAATTTGTACAAGTGTTAAGCGATTTGTTCAAGTACATGCGCCTAAACAGTTGTCATGATGCTGAAAATGGTTAAGTGTTGGGCGTATCAACTTATTCTCATGCGTCTGAATAGTTTCAGACTTTCCAATATGGTTAGATGTTTGAAGGTGATGTTTACTCTAAGTGTTAGGCATTTCAACAAGTCTCATGCGCCTGAACAGTGCCTAAGCTTCTGAACAGTGCTCATGTATCTGAAGATTTAGTGTGAAAGTTAGCCTCATGTGCCTTCACAGTGCTCATACACCTAAGAATTTTTACACTTATATATATTCAACACTTGTAGTTTTCATTCACTCATTCACAAACTCAAACACTCTGATTCACTTATTCTCTCACCCGATACATTCATTCACTTAACATTTGATTGTTACCTGTTAATCCTTATGATATATAGGTATATTCAATGAATATAAACATCATGTTGATCTTAAAACATCTGATTTCATTACCTATTTCAAACTTTGATTGGGCGTTTGAACTCTATTGAGGCGTTCAAACCCTAGGTGTTCAGAAATTTGAAATCTGTGATTTAAATGTGTTATGATAACTAAAATTGAACATCAAATGATTGTTATAGCATGTTTTCAAACAGATTGTGAGAATCAAATCTCAATTTCATAAAAATGTGTTCTTGATGATTCATTGTTCATCAGTTGGTTTTTAAGAACAAGAAAAGAACAGTCAGTTCATAATTTTTCATCTAAATTGTTGTGTTAATCATCAAAATTCATCTATTCAACTGATATTGAGAAGATTTTAACTGGTTTAGTGTACTTTAAATCATTTGAACTTAAACTTGAATGTGCTCTGCTCTTGATAGAGTGTGTTTGACACTTAGAAAATTTAAGTGTAAAATGTTAGGTTTAAAATTTAAAATGTGCTAACTAAATTGAAATTCAATCAATTTTCATGTTTCATGGTACCTTAATTGATTTAATCATAAGTTGTGTTGCATCAAAATTGTAACCAGTGCATACTCTGTTCATGTAATGGATTGTACAAAACACTTAGAAATTTTTAAGTGTTATTGGTTCAAAATTGATAACACACAATATGATTGAAATCATTGTTATTCAAATGTGATTAATATTTTGTTCTATGTAAATAGATGGTAGATCTTAAGTTTGAGCATAAGCATAACGTAGCTGCCTTTCTGAATGAGGATGTTCGTGAAGCTGTTGGTTATGAAGAAATGATAAGATTTCTATTGAGAACAAAGTATGTGTATGCCAAGTGTGCTCAACCAATTATATATGCTTGTCTCATCAAAAGATTTTGGAGTACTGCTAAAATTGGAAGAGATGATGAAGGAAGGAAAGTAGTCAGAGGTTTTATCACAAACTATTGTATGATTGAGGTCTCTGAGCAGTCGATTAGAGAAGCTCAAAGACTGGGTGATAATGATCCTCAAGATTTGGTTGAACTTACTTTTAATGAGTGTAGAGACACATTTTTAGCCATGGGACATCCAAATCACTTTCCTAAGAAACATTTTTTCAGAGCAAGAGTATATAACCACTGGAAACTTCTGTGTTATATCTTTCAACATGGTATGTCCAAGAGGAGTGCAGGATGGAATTCATTTCCTGTAGACATTGCTTCTCCTATTGTAGCTATTGCCACAAACAAAAGGTTTAATATGGAAAAATGCATCATGAATGGATTTATTTTTAATCTGGAGAAAGGAATCAGGAATAAATACTTAATGTATCCCAGATTTCTATAACTAATTATCAATGAAGCAAATCCTGATTTCCATGCTTATGGAGTAAGTGGAGAAAGATTAATTTTGGAGCACATGACTGAAACCATATACAAAAGACTTGCTATCGTGACTGGTGCTTAGAATGTTCTAATGTTTGAGAACATGAGAGCAGTAGCAAGAGATGATGTGAACATAGATGAAAATCATTTTCATTTGATTGACGATAAACCAGTTGATCCAAATGATTTGATTGAAGAAGTTCCTCAAGGACTTTCTAAGTCTGAAGTTGAGGATGATGTTGAAGATAATGAAGATGATGATGAATCTGAAGATGAAGGAAGTTCTTCTTCCAGTGATGATAATGATAAAGATGATAATTTGAATAAAGATGTTCATAATGTTGATGATTCAATAGATGTGAATAAAGATAATGATGAAGTCAATGTACAACAATAAATGGAGTGTGATCTTCAAAATGTTGATGTATTTGAGCCTGTAGTACCAAGTAGTTCACCTGTTGTACAATCTCCAATTTCAACAGCACAAGTGAATGTTATTGTTGAGGAGTCTTCTCTAGAGGTTAGCAAAGTCATTGCTGATTCACCTGCTATAGTACCAGATGAAGGTGAAAGAACAAATCAATATGTGTAAGGCCCCATTCCAGGAGTCCTCACAGTTGGTCAATCATAGCATTATACATACAAAGCATTATACATTTCATAAGATTAAGCAGTGAATTAAGTTAACAAAAACCATTCATTTCATTAATAATTATTGTTGCGAAGCAATACATCGTTGTTTCTTAAGTTATAAAAGACCATTTAATTGCATTACAAAACAACAATATCATTAAGCATGAATGGATTCCAGTCTTTCCCCGACGAGTAGCCTCTCCCGCTTGCCATCCTTAGCAATAATTGCCTGCCAACTGAAAATGCATAAAAGTCAGCGTTGCTGAGTGAGTTATAGTTTTAAAGCATTAAAATACCTTGCATACATATATATATATATATATATATATATATATATATATATATATATATATATATATATATATATATATATATATGAAAATATCTTTTCTTTGAATTACTTCCTTTACTTTCGTGCGTGAGCATTCATCATACATACATCAAGGTACAAACTTGATTATCTTTCATTATCTCATGTATTCGTTCGTTTCGTACTTTTTCATTATCTTTCACTATTTCTAGATCCTGTCATAACTTTACCCCCTCGTTGGGCACAAAGCTACCTCATTCTCAGGGTTAAGTGACAAGGACCCCGTTTCGTATGTATGGATCAATCACCAAGACTGATCCCCCTGTGTGAACCCTCAAGGGTTAGCCAAAATCGCACGCTATATTACACACAGTTGAGCTAGCAACTCTCAATGAGTTGTGAACCTCCTTGATCATTTTGCTTACAAGACTTTCATTCATTTCTTATGTTCCACTTTTCATTAACATTAATCTATTCGCTTCGTTTATGATAATACTTTACGTATACGAGCATAAACACACCACGTAAAGCCACGTAATAATACGTATTAAGGAACACAAGAACAGACCATAAACAAACATAACATAAACAAATACAGCCATCAAAACATCTCAGGGCAATTCCTTAAATTTCCTTTTTTTTTAATTTCATAAAATTTTCTAAGTGTTCTAGGCACATGAGCACTATGTAGGCGCATGAGCACTATGCGGGTGTACCAACACTTAGGCGCATGAAGACTATTTGGGCGCATGAACTATACTTAGTCATTTGGTCAGTAGGCGCATGAGGTTCTATTTAGGCGCATGGGCTGGTACTTAGGCTATTTGGCAAAAATTCCAGGCGCATGGGAACTATTGGGGGGCATGAGCTTCACTTGAGTTTTCAAAGTCAAAATTTCAGGCGCATGAGCCCTATTTGGGCGCATGACCAATGGTTATGCATAATTCAGACTTATTTTCAAACCCAATCTACATATCAACCTGTTCTTAACATATATCTATCATTCTAAGCATCAACAACATATATACCTCCACAAAACACAAGCATACATACACAAGTACATACGGGTACTTACACAACAGTTGTAAAACATTTTTAAACATGCATTTTCAGCCCTAAGAAGTTTAAAACACATAAAAACCGGGGTCTAGAACTCACCTATGTAGCCAACAAGTAAAATTCCTCCAAACTTGAGTGCACAAGAGTTCAAACACCTAAAAACACACCAAAATAAACAACCAAACACATAGAACACATAAAACTCGGTTTTAAGGATGAAAACCCAACAAAACCGAACTAAGAACACATAAAACACTCACCAGAAGCGAATTTCAGCCTCTTCTTCTTGAATAACCGAGAGAAACAAGCATCTTCTTCTTCTTTCTTCTTTTTCAATCGAAGAGCAGTAGTGGGAAAAGATATATGGGCGGCCATACTCAAAGAATTATTAAAATATTGGGTTTTTGTACTTTTTACACTTAGCCCCCCTCCACTTTTGTCTTTTTTTCTTTCTTTCAATATACTTTTTTGTTCCTTTATTTTTAATGAAGTTTTGGGTGTTACAATATGATACAGTCCTTACTTAGAAATTGAACACTGAGCAAATAATAGAAGCTTTGAAAAAAGAGAATATCAATCAGCTTAACATGATTGAGAAGCTGAAAGATGAAAATGATCAATTAAAAGTAGAATCTTTAAAGAAAGACTTGAAGATTGGTGAGCTTGAAGAAGTTCAAGAGAGGAATGTAAAGAACTTTGATGTTTTGCTAAGAGATTATGATTTGAAAAAGAAAAATACAAGAAGTTCAATGAAGATTATGATAAGTTTAAAGAAGAACTTGAAATTATAAAAGATAGCTTAAAATCTCAATCTTCTCAACCACAAGAAAAAGAGCATTTAACTTCAGAGAAAGAGGTTATTCCTGAAGTTCAACCTACTGAAGCTGAAAAATTATCTGAGGCTGTGAAAGGAAAATGAAAGATAGATGAATCTGATGTTCAAGTATTGGCTAAATCGTCATCCAACCCTCCTTCAAAGATGCAGAAAATTGTTTCTAAAACTCTTAAACAGTTTAAATGACATGATTGATTATAGGTGTTGTTTTAGTTTTATATGCTTGAATCTAATATGTTTTTCTTATGCAGTGAATGTAGATCATCCTTCTTTACAGGAAAGTGCAGAAGCAGACATACAAGAGCAAATCAAAGCATTGGATGATTTAGATCCATAGTTTTCAGATGCTTGGTATGATGAAGTATTGGAGGAAGAAAACGTTGCTGAAGCTGCATATTCTCCGGTTGAAGCTGTTACTAAAGACATCCCTTTAGACATTGATGACAGATATAATTATCTTGTCAAGAAGAAATACAATCGTGTATTTTTGGATGGTCTAACAGTTTCATAAATTAATGAAGAGTATGAGAAATGTATTATAGCAGAGTCAATAGCTCCAGTTGATCCAGATGAAATAGTTATTGAACATGGAGAGTGGAATCCGATGCAAGAAAGTATCAACATTGAAGACCTTCCAGCATCAGAATTGCATCATCCAGATCCTGAAAATATGACAACTGTTAAGCTTAGGTTGTGGCTACAATCAAGGAATTATCCAAGAAAGAGATTAAACAGATTGCAAACCGAGTCTCTAAGAAATTTGGTCAGAAGTTTTCAAGAGACAAAAAAGCAAAACAATAAAATAATTATGCTAGACATGGATAATCCACAGTATTTGGAGATTACAAAGAGAACTCGAATCTTAAAGCGTCAAGAAATAAAAGAAATGGAGTTAGCGAAAAGCAGTCATGAAAAGAGAAAAGAATTAACTGATATGTTCCCAGAGACTGAGAAACAAGCATACAAAGTCTCGGTTGAACAGGAACAACTATGGAACAAAGCAAGAACTACAGGAGATTTAGTCAGAAATGTACTGTAGAAAGGCCAATCTATTTCTGAGTTGCTTAATGCAATGATTATGCCGGATAACACAAAGAATGTTAAGATAGTTGCCTGGAAATATGATGAGATCTTTGATGCCTTTCTAATTAAATGTGTAAATGTAATTTATGAT